>JAOWBP010001760.1:25716684-25732018 GCA_028571105.1 Tragopan temminckii
CAAATGGTTTTTAAACACATCCAGGGATGGTGACTCAACCACCTCCCTGGGGAGCCTATTCCAGTACTTAACAACCCCTTCTGTAAAGAAGTTTTTCCTGATATCCAATCTAAACTTACCCTGGTGCAACTTGAGGCCATTTCCCCTCGTCCTGTCACCAGTGAGAAGAGACCAACCCCACCCGCACTGCAATCACCTTTCAGATATCTGAAGAGAGCAATAAGGTCTCCCCTCAGCCTCCTCTTCCCCAGACTAAACAGCCCCAGTTCCTTCAGTCCCTCCTTGTAGGGCATATTCTCCAAGCCTTTCACAAGCCTTCTTGCTCTCTTTGGACCTGTTCTTAGCTCCGCCCACCCTCACATTAACATAGCTTTGCTGTATTTTGCGGTTGGAAATCATGACACCTGTCCTGTCCCTCTATTGTTTTCATGTCCCCTGGTCAAATCAACCCTAAGTGCTCCAGTGCAGGATACAAGAGTAGTGGAGCTACTTGGCAAAGCTTTTTCTCCAGACATACAATGAAGATCATAAAACCACACATTTGTTCTGTAATATGCACGGCTCTGCAGAGTAAAACAAAGCACCGTGCAACTATTTGCCCTTCCTACAGGAGCTTTTCAGTCTAGGGATACTTAATGATACTAAAAGATTGCTTTAAAATCGATTCAAAAGCACTCATTACCCAGTGGTATTGCAAGATTCTGTAACACGCTGCAGCAAAATTTGTGGATACAGAAAGCACTTGTAGCTTCAAAAACTGAGACAAACCTATGGAGCAGACCATAAATGACTGCCGATAGAGAGAGCTCAGCAGGGAGCACACTGGCATCCCTCATGCCCTCGTGGATGCTGAGTGTAAGAGGAAAGAACTCAGAAAGAGACAAAGTTCATATTCTCCCTAAAGAGAATTTTGTACGCTAATGATTCAGAACATTTCATTTGGATGCTTACTAAACTTTTACAGCCTCAGAGCTCAATTACTTTAAAGCCATTTCAGTGTAAATTCAAAACTCTGGATTGACTGTACTTGGAACTATAAAGCTTTTGAACTGAAGAATTCTGGAAACCCAAGCAAAACAAAAACTACGTGAACAAATCAAGCAAGTACCTGAGCAGCTCTGCTGTCCTGCCCAATACCAGCAACTGTTAAAATGTGATTATATTGGGGTTAAAACAGTAAGATGGAAAAAGAAGATGTAGCAACTGTAGCATTAAGCACAGAGGTTTACCATGCCCTACTCAGTGGAAGAACATCAAAAGTGAGATGCCAACACAACATCTGCCTCACAGCACCTGCTTTTCACACAATTACAAGAAAAATAGAGTGGGTTCACCCAAAGGAGAAATTCAGAAGTTTTTGTATGACTGCAAAGGCTCCCTGGCCTGCCCTGCACTAGGTGCATTTCTGGGACAGAGCCACATGCAAGATGCTGCCACCCACATTCAGGTCAGATCCCGACTGGCACTAGGGCTCTCCAATGCAAATTTGATCCTCTGACTTCCATCTTTCTGTTTGCAAGCACTGAAGATCATTCACATCAAAATCAGATACTTCCCCTTTGTGTGCAATACCAGTTTCCAAGTGGCATATGCACCAACCAACTCATTCGTCAACTCTCAGGCAAAGAACAGACCGAGTTTCATCCGTCTTTTTAATGGTACCTGGAGACTTTGTAATAACATTCTGGTACTCTGCCCCTCTCCAGATCACTTTTCTTTCTTTTAATGACTTTCAATTCCTACATTTGTCAAAAGAGAAAGTTTCAAAACAAAGATCAGCAGGACATTTTAGAAGGCAAGAGATTAACTAGGTATTTTTGAAAAATTCCTCCACCCTTGCAGCTTTTGGCACGCTACTTCTCCCCGATTTGCTGAAGATGTTCTTTGGCAGAACCACTGATTTGGGCAGAGCTATCCCACTATCTGAATCTCATTTCAATTATTTCAGATTTGCCCAAGTACATCATCAGGTCATTCACTCATGCCACATACCTGCACCTTTCACTTGCACTATGTCTATAGGTCTTCCAAAGCAGACTCAGTACAAATCAATCTAACTGTGGATGCCGCTCTGGTTTGCTTAGTTTCTCTTTGCTGACTGTTAGCCCACAACAATGTCAAACTGCCACTCCCTATTAGCAGAGCCTTAGAAAAGAGCATCTGTTCCCAGAAACTATTTCCTAAAGGAAAAAATATTCCTGGCCTTTACAGAACCGTGATGCAAGTCAGCATGTAGGTGATTGCCATCCTGCAAGTTTAGAACTTCTGAAAAAATCCAGTGATCCTGCTAATACTTGCAAACTCCCATAAAAACTCATAGATTAGAAATATTAAAGACATATTGAGAAATCAATGTTCCCTTCCTTATGTCTTTACCCCAGCAACACACACAAAAAACTGCATAATCCAAGTGGAAATAGATGGAATGTGTGTTCTCTTAACTATCATATTTATATTTTTTCCTGATCTAGGAAGCAACAAAAGAGGGCTATGAAAAACAGTGATCTACATTGCTAGTTTATCAATTATAAACAACAGTTACATAGTAGTTACTGAAATACATTCACACAATATGTCTCACGTGAATATCAGGGTTTAGTCTGCTACCTTATGCTGATAACGTTCTCCCAATCTGCATGAAACCATGCACAATGTACAGTCAGAAAAAAAGATACTTCACACAAACGTACCATTTGCACTTATACATGTGCACATTAAGGTGGGACTGAACTTCCAGTTTTTGTTGCTGAAAGTAAACTTATTTTCTTCCTCTTAACAATTCCGCTCTTCTTTCTTTATTGCTGTATTTTTTCTCAGTCTTCCCTGGTTACTCAGACCATTGCCATTCTGGCATTGTAAGTGTTGTCTTCCCCCCCAACCCAGTTTACTTTTTTTGCTGATTTAGCAAGTTCCACTGATTTATCACACAATTAGATTACAGCCAGAACTGGCAAAAGATAAGTTAAACGCGGCATGTCTGATGCAAAGAGAAAGGGAAAAATCATTGCTGTTAGTGACCAGCAACAAAGCTCTGTCAATTTGGATCAAATTCTAACATGAATCCCAGCCTTACAGCTCCCAGAGTCTTCAGCTGAGATGTTGAATCTGTCGTGATCAGTAATGTACCTTACAAACTGCTGATAGCCTCTGCCCCAAAGAAGGCTGAACTCTAAATAGATATGGCAAACAGCAGCAGGAAGACATCACAACTCATCCAACATCTCAGCTGTGGGGTCAAGAGGAGGATTTAGCATCTTTATTCTCAGATCAGTATCGAGTTCTAAAAACACTCAGATCTGAAACTTCTGAGGTTTTCTGATGTGTGTTTCCCCATTACAGAGGTCCTGGTAGTTCTTTGGACTGACTTCATTCAAGCAGTAAGCAAATCTTTAGGGTCTTAAAGAGTATTTATAGTGGATCCAGCCACAAATAGCAGTTGCACGTTCTGTTCTACTACTGCCTGATCAGATTGGTATTAGCAAATATATCAATTACAACAGGATAAATTCCAGAAAAAGAAATAATTCTATATATTCATAGAAATAAGTTTTTACAAGAGCGCACTCTATTTACACATGAAGACGTAGGGAAGTAAGCAGTCTGGTTCATAAAAGTCAAAATCCAAATGAGATTCTCATCCAAGATCATTCTGCTAAAAGGAAGTCAACATGCAGAATAATAAATTTAGATATGAAAAAATACATGATTCTAGACAGATTTCCTATTTGTTTCCTGTTTCACAAGCTTCACACCAAGGTTGGATATCAGGGGGAAATTCTTTACAGAGAGAGTGATGAGGTGCTGGAACAGGCTGCCCAGAGAAGCTGTGGATGCCCCGTCCCTGGAGCTGTTCAAGGCCAGGTTGGATGGGGCCCTGGACAACCTGGTCTATATTAAATGGGGAGGTTGGTGGCCCTGCCTGTGGCGGGGGGATTGGAGATTCATGATCCTTCCAACCTGGGCCACTCTGTGATTCCATGTGTGAAGTGGAATATTTAGTCGGGCAAATAAAGATGTCGTAATTCCAGTAGCACAAAACATTTGCACTACTATTCGGCAACTGATTAGAACAGAAATATCACAATACAGTAGAGCCATCATTTTCTTCTTACACAAACCAGTATAAAGTGACGACCATTACAAGCAGGACAACGCAGAAGCCCATTGCTATGTCACAAACCTAGCTCACCAGTCCCTGCTTAGCCAACCAGCAACCCACCATGGGTTGTATATATGTTATAACACCAACTCACTTTGACACTGCATCCCATCTCCCTCCCACTATTCACCCTGTTATGCTCATTCAGCAGCAGCAACCCCAAACCTCGCTCAGAAACCCCTTGGTACCACAGCAGATGATATATCCTGGCGGTGCAACAATTCTACCATGGTCCTTCAAAATCCATACCCAGCTAAACACATAAAACCATAACCTCAGTGCTGAAAGCAGCAGCTCCTGCCAGAACGGACTCAGGCACAGCTAGAGAGTCCTTTGAAAATAACACTGAAAATAACTAAAAGATCCATTTGAAGTCAAGTGGCAATCCAAAGGTATGCATTTATGCCAGATGCAAATGTATCCCAAACCAACAAACCTCTTCCACACAGGGTTAAGTCCAACTGACATTCCTAATATCTCAATTTATAGCACAATCTATCACAGATGTGACCTGAAAATGCAAGAAGCAATGGAGAATTAAATCTGAAAACCCTTTAGAAACACATCCTGATTAACAGAGTAATAAGAAACTCAGGTAAGATCATCACATTTGACCAACGTGTCTGAACTTTTATGGTTGTTTTTTTTTTAGAAATAAATCTGAGGATGCTACAGCTCAAAAATTAAAATCTCAATGTTAAACTCCTTGTTGTTTTTTAATGAATTTGTCAGTCTTCCTTAGCTCCCAGGTTTACAAAATAAATGTACAATTACCCTAGTAGAATGAAAATATGAACTCTATCATTCCAACAGTCTCACCAAAAATACTCAGTTTCTGGCATGGTGTCAGCAAGAAAGAACGCCACGACTGAGAGGTGCACGCTTCGTCCCCTCTCTTTTAAACCCTTACTTATAAACAACAGAATATCTTCCCTGACAGATACATGCAGAATGAGAAGTGAGAGTCCACAGACTGTACTTACACAGTCCTCCTCCACATTATGTGTTTGAAATCAGTGGATTTCTGTTAACATATAACAATTTCGTAATATCTTCCGGCTTATTTACTAGATGACCAACATATATATGTAATGATATAAAGCTTTCTAGCTCACAATATTTAAAATAATAAAAATAATAAATCAAAAGGCAGGAATTGAATACTATGTATAGAATAAGTTGGAGGTAGGAAAAAAAACAGTAATCACCTTCCTCTGTAACATATTTACGTATATTTGTACATAACAGCCTGCAAGCAAATACTGAACCATTACATACTCTTCTGCTGAGAAAAAGCATGCATTTCAAGCCTAATTGGACTAATAGGTTCATATTACTAAATTTGCTGTCAGCAATGCATTACTATCATAATGCTGCAATTTCAGAGACCTACAAAAACCTGTTGTGAATAATTGATTTTTTTTCCATTTAGGACACAAAGAAACCCATTTTGCCATCTTAATGTCAGAAGAGAATAAAAGCTCTCCACTCAGAATGCAGTCTCCTTCAAAGTTTCTTTTACTGTGCTTTTAAAAAGTAGAGCTAATTGCTAAGAATAATTTATTCTGGGGTTTACTTATCTGTTCTTTGTAAATTCCACATTACCAAAGTGCAATTACAGTTCTCACTAGCAAGTCCTCTGTGGAGAGTTTTATGAACACTTTAACAAGTGATTGTGTATCACACAAAATTTTCTCAAAGTCCCAGGGCATGTCATCCCAATCGTATGCTGTTGTTCCTGACTTTTGACCAGATGACCTCACTTCGTGGCACTTTGTTTTAATTCAGATTTTTAATGAAAAATGTATACTGATTTTATTTCTCACTAAAGCAAATTTTATCTAAAAACAAACAAACAAAAAAACCACAAAGCTGCAATACATGGGATTGGTGCTAATAAATAATTTTGCAGTTGCCCAGCTACTCATGAACTGTGAATGACAGAGAAGTACAAATAGAATGAGTCTTGCTTTCAATTCTGTTCAATTCAGGACATCTTTATGCTGTTGATCAGCCATATTTCTGAACTTATTGTCATGAGTCCTGCTCTTCTAGGATCTTACTCTACTCACAACATTTAAAACACAGCTTTGGAATTAAGAAAGAAAATCTAAAATGTTTAACAGAAGAGAAAATCTAAGGTGCATCGTGAAGTTGCCAAAGTTCCACTTTTCAAGAGAACTAAAACCACGCCTTTCACAAAATTAAATTGATGCACTCTGGTTCAAGAGGCAAGGGTTGGGAGCAGATTGGTGACAGTTCTTGTCAATCCATTCCTTCTGAAACTCTATTCTTTTTCACTCTACCCTTTTTTTTTTTTTTTTTTTAATCATAGCACTGGAATAGCAGCCTCTATCTCTGCAGTGCACTCAGTCATGTGAAACTCATTACCACGTCATAGTCATCATTACAAAAGGCACGGTTCACCAGGGAGCTTGGCCACAAGAAAGATCAAAACGTCAAAGAAAAGCGTAGCTGATAGCTTTATTTTACTTATTAAAGTATTCAACTAAATTATTTACTTTGATTTGGATCAAACACCCATTTTAAATTCTATTAACTGAAATTGAAATTATGAGTGAAAAGACCTCTAAGATCTGTCCCACAACATATAACAGTTTTGGAGGAATTCTACTTTTTATCTGAAATAAAACTTTCAAATAAAATATTTCTAACCAGCTCTTTATTTCTCAATTCTTCTACATAATGTTTCACTTATATTCCACTATGGGATTTCTCATCAGTGCAGTTTTGCCATCTGAATTTGTCTCTGCCCCCTCTTTCAATTCCTTCAATTTTAACATTTTTCCAAGGATAAAGGTTTCAAAATTCTTAATGACCAAACATCCTTTTCTGGAATCTGTGGTTATAATTCAAATAATGTTTTCTGACATTCTTTTTGTAAGAAATTCTGCTTCTTTATTTTGCACCTGTTGAGAATGATGTTTTTCTTTTTCCGCCAATGCTGCCGATACTCAAAGCCAAAATTTTTTCACTGCTTCCACACACTCTCTTCACCTCTCTGATTTTCATTTTATCTGATGCTGATGTGAATTTGATACTCAGGTCGCTGGTATAAGCACCACAGAGGACTCATACTCTAAAATATCGTCATCTAAATCGACAGTGCAAAGCACAGCAAAAGAATGTCTGAAGAAATTGAGTGAGTTGACTATACCTCTGCGTTATCCACTTACTGCCTTTCTTCCTCATACTTCTAGAGCCTGCAAAGCATTTATAGTACTTTTTACTGAAACTTCTTGTGATTTTGGATGGAGAATGGAAAGGCTCGAATTTATCGTCTTTCTTCAACCTAATGGAATCTCCAAAAAGAATCCCAGTATGATTAAATATTGTAATTACATGTCTATTGTTCAATCTTCAAACCTTCTGGGGCATGAAATTAAACAATTCTGTAGTTTCTGTGTCTTTGAAGTGTCCTGGAAGACATCATAGAGGACCCTCACTAAAACATTCTTTCCTGATTTGTCTGCAGACAAAAGTGAGTAGAGTGAAACCAACAGAGGAGGAGAAGAAAGGACAGCAGTGAATAAGGAATGACAGCGAGGTGCACCACCCCCAAACTGTATATTTTCCATTTGAAAACATACTTTAGCAATTGATTCACTAGATCTGAAGTACAAGGTCAGTTTACAGAATTTCTTTCCCTCTCCTACATGAAAACTCAATGTAGTGCCCAAAGCATGGCAAGTTCATCTGTCCAGTGAACCTTCCTTTCTAGCATGCCCTGCTGGTACATCAGTGACATGAATAGAAGATTGATAGTGTGGATACTGTGGGACAGTGCCCATTAAGGGATCTAAATCACAAGGGTAAGGAAGAAATCAGATGTAGAACTATCTGTGAAAAAGAGGAACATTTTTTCCAGAAACAGAAATACAAAGCTGAATTTTTCAAATACTTTTCCCAGTAGAAAAGGGTAAAATGAATAAACTTGCTCAAGAGTAGTGGGAAATTATCTAGAGAGGACAGGTTGGTGATCCATTTTTGAGGAAAAAAAGAAGATCTTTCTACTGAAAGCCTGTAACTGTACCTGTACTGTAACTTTGCCTACACAGACTCATAAACAGAAAATAGTTTCAAATGCCAGAGTCAAGACAGAAGGGGCAATAAGAGATCATTTACCAAAACCACAAGATCCAGATCGAAGATCATTCTGACACTTGAACACAAGCAATATGGGCACAGACTGCAATTCTCCTGAAAGTAGAATATGTTGCCCTGCGTTTTCTGCAGTTATGTGGTCTTTTCATCATTTTACATTACAGGACTTTGGGTACTGCTTGACATCAGATCCTTTCACAAAATTATATTAAAATCTGCCACCTAGCTGCCTTCTCAGCTCTTGTCATGAGAAAGCAAGAGTATTAGCCCTGAAAGCAATGCTTACCATATTACTCACTTAAATTCATCCATCCAGAATCATGTATTTTACTCCTAATAATACCACACTGTGGGATTTTGAAGTGGACAAATACTACATGAAATGAACAAACACTAATTGCAAGCTGGGGGATGATTTGGTTCATTAAAGAAATCAGGTTTTCAGCTTGAGTGAATCAAAGGAATGTGTGTACTCATACCACTATAATAAGGTCACACTACTTCTAAAAGTGTTAGTACCATCTCATAGAGCACAATGTTCCTTTCCCAGATAGGCCTTGCCTGCAGGCAATCATTTTAACTTTTCCTATGTCTACTTGCTTTTTCTGAAACTCACTGAAAGATTTCTTAAATATCTAACAAACCATATGTTAGACCCCAAGGGAAGCTGAAGACAACAGCAGAGCTGCCTGAAATGTTACCAGATACTATAATCTGCACAGTTGGGATGCAGAAGCCTGCAGATCATGCTAATTAAAGGAGAAAAGGGAAGAGGTTGAAAATGGTCTCTCTCTAAATGAGCCTGCTACTAACAGAGGTTCAGTTAAAACACACTAGGTTTTTCTACCTAAAGAAAAGGTGAAATAGAAGAAATTATTGAAATGTAATGTTTGTATATCAAATGAATCTATTTTCCTAACTACGTTTAAATTATTTTTGTTTCCTAAGGCTACTTTTCACCACTGATAAACTACCATGTAATGATTGGAGCCACACTAGAGTCTCTCCTACAGTTCAGTCTTATTCTGAGAATTTAAAGATAAATGCCCAGCCTTCCCACTAGCTCACCCTACAAACAAGAGTTTCACCCAACAAAATTTACTTTAGTGGTGTCAAGACCCACTCGGACACTTGTAAGTGTAATGCAGCTAGCACACATATCTTAGATTTCCTTTCCATGAAATAAAGAAGACTGTTTTGATACATAGATGTTTATGAATCTTGAAAGAATATTACTGAACATAACATAGATTATGTTTACTATTAATAATAATTTTTTGTCCAAAGTTTAATCATGTCAGCTTTTCTTATTTCACTTATTTTATCTTAAAATTTATTGTTTTTACATGACAGTTTTAAAGCTTCAGTGATATGATGTGGTTGCTGGCATACTAACAGTGTGGAGCTTTATCACGTCAAGTGACTCTCAATATCTCACAAAAAATCCAGTTGTGACAGACTTCCTGGCAAGCCTCACAGACCAGGTTGGATCCTTCCCTCCCTTCTCCCATCTTTTTTCCCATAACTAAAACAAATACATCTCACTTGGAGATACAAGTAATAACTAAACCTCATGTTTTGCACATAACTGACTCAAATAAAACCTCTGAGAAAGGTAAAACAAATTGTGTTCCTTTTGCAACCTACTATACACGTTTCCGTGTGATACATCTCCAGTCACTGAATTAACATTTAGCTGTCTATACAGTAAAAAAAAAAAAAAAAAAAAAAAAAAAAAAAAAAACACCTAGATATAAATATCTAACTGGGATGCATGTTCCTAGAGTTAGACTGATCACTTATTTGAAACCAGACACAACATTAAGCAGTCGCTTCAGGATGAAAGTGTTTGGAGTAGTTTGCCCCTCATCTTCATTCTCAAAATAGTCTCCTCCTTTAAATAAGATCATATATATGTAAAAAAATCAGACATTTACAGGCACTCACGTGGCCAGATCCAGAATCAGGTAAAAAGTATGCAATGCAAAGTGACGCATCCAAAATTTACATCATGGATTTCTTGTGATTCTGAGAAAATTTCTTCAGCACATGTCAACAAGCAAAATGAATTACCCATCATTAGGTTAGTGCAGCTTATATTAAACCTTTATATACACACACATACACACACACACACACACCAGAACTAATTCTCTTAGTGCTGAGATCTCAACACTATCCAGTAGTCCACTGTACAGAAATACCCCAGCCCTAAAAGAAAACAATTAAATACAACAAACAAAAAACAATTAAAAACAACAATTTGGTTAAATTTTTGTTTTAGAAAGTTCGGCTGATTGGTTTGGGTTTTGTTTTTGTTTTTTTTTCTTATTATTTATGGGGAGGGAGCTCCTGTCAAGAGAAGTAAAATACAGGAAGATATCACACATTAGACATTGCTCAGACTGAGCAATTCACATAGCACCATCTTGAAGTCAATCCAGATTTTGTCACTCTCTAATTACAAAGTGGCATTATCCTCCAAATTACTACTGATTGATTTAAATCAGTAGTGGATTCTAATAACACGTAATTACAAAGTAACTATTGAGTAAATGAATCAAAGCTGAAGATAAACTCTCCTGTGAAGCAATCTTTTCTCGACACAACCCCCCAGAGAAATTCTTATTCATGATGGAGAAGGCATCAACAGTAACATTCTATGTGATAAATTACAGGAAATTACAGGGATTGGGATTTCCATTTGGTTTTCTAAAAAGGAATACCACTTTCCCCCTAAGTATCAACTGTTTTGAAACAAACAATACCAAGTCATCACAGGAAATCTGGTACTTAAAGGTAAGTAGAAAAGCCAATGGAATTTTCTAAAAGCAGCTGTCCACTACTCCCAACAGTTTCAGTTCTCCTTAAGAGTGATTGTATGCTTAAACTTTTGCAAGTTTGGTTATGGAATATTCAAAAATCAGAAGCCAGACCTTGCTCTTATTAATGACCAGCCTAAACATCTACATGATTGCACACATAAGGCTAACTACTCCTATATTTTTCAGGACTGGGTTAATAGCTTACAGTAAAATAGTATCTTGTAAATTGCTTACATTTAATGGAATGTAACAAGCCCCTAGGAAAAAAATACACCCATGGTAGTCATCTTCCCAAATCACATCCAAACAAAAAAAAATTCTCAAGTATAAAATATAATTGTGTTCATCGTCTCTCTTAGAAATATTATTTTCATTTGTATTGGCAAATTAAACCTAAGCAGAAACACAAACTAATGAGAAACTTAAATGCCATCACTGATATTATTTTTCAAGTAGTTTGCTCAGATACTCTATGATTCTGTTCATATACAAAACACTGAAAACAAACTTTAATTCTCACACTGTCTATTGTAACTTTTTCATTGCTCATGTGCATTACTGCATGGTAAGCATGTTAATTAGATATTTGCAACTAGAATCTAATAAATAACATTGTCTCCTGTAAATTATTCAGATATTATTAATCTATGCACAATTATACTGTTTCATACTTGAGGCATGCATTCTACGTGCCATTACGTTACTCACATTTTTCCTCTATCCTTTGATTACATAATTGTTTGAAACCGTAGGCTTTCTAGCTGCCCAGTGCAAGTGCTCTCATTATGCTGCAGGATTCAGACAGGGTATGTCTGATCCCCTTGTTTTAATGCACTGTAGAATGAGACTGAATAATCCACTCACTTGCAGTGCATTCAAGCTGTCAGTAAATCCAAAGTAAATTAGACAGGGTCACACATCAGTACTTAAGTGGAAGATTTATCACTTCTGATTTTTTTCCTTGCAACATTCTGCTCTATTTTGCTGCTGTAACTACAATTTACATTTTGTGGAAGCAGAGAACATCCTAAGTTGGAAGGGACCAATAAGGATCACTGAGTCCAACTCCTGTCTCCACACAGCACCACCTAAAAATCAGATCATATGTTTGAGAGCACTGCCCAAACACTCCTTTAACTCTGATACCTGGGGCCGTGTCCACTGCACTGCACAACCTGTTCCATTCCCACCACCTTCTGATGCAGAACCTGTCCTTAACCCCCAGCTGCCCCTCCCCTGACAGCTCCATGCCATTCCCTCAGGTCCTGTCGCCGTCACAGAGATCAGAGCTCAGCGTTGCCCCTCTGCTCCCTTCCTGAGGAAGGCATAGGTTGCCATGATGCCTCCTCCTCTGCCTCCTCTGCCTCCTCTGCCTCCTCTGCCTCCTCTGCCTCCTCTGCCTCCTCTGCCTCCTCTGCCTCCTCTGCCCTGGACCTCGGCCACTCCTCACTCCTAGATCCTTCACCATCTGCATAGCCTTCCTTTGGACACTCTCTAACAGTTTTATGTCCTTTTTATGTCATGGTCCCTAAAAGGGCACCCAGTGCTGGAGGTGAGGCTACACAGCACAGAGCAGAGGGGGACAACCCCTCCCATTGCCCGGTGGCAGGGCTTGGCCTTGTGCACCCCGTGGCGTGGTTGGCCCTTGGGGCTGACAGGGCACACATTCCTGAATTCATTTCCCGAATCCTGAGTTTCCATTAAGATGCTGAAATACCGAGGATCCCAATTTGAAACTCTCAAGTGTCAGGTAGCTCAGCTGTCACTCAGAGCAAAGAGCCCTGCTGAGGCTGTCTGCCTAACTGATAAACACTGAGCAGTCCTAATCAGTAGTGGTTCAAACCAATGTCCTAGAAAAAGATTAGAAGCCTCAATCTTTGTTACAGGTCACTAGGCAATCTTAGCACCAGCAAATACAGTTTGTACTGACCTAACTCCTCAGCAGTGACCTGAACAACTCCGCTAGGCAGAAGGCATTGCTGAAGCTCTGAAAGGAGCTGCATTTCATGACAAATGTGATAGGTTTTAAAGGAAAGGATCTTACAGGACACCAGAGTACTTCACACATGCCATCGGCTACATTTTGATTCTCTCTGTACATAGCTGCTCTTGCCTTAGCTGTTGTACAAAGTAAATTTATTCTGTGAACAGTCTTTCTGTGCAATAATGAGAAGAGAGGATATTGGCCTCTGCTAGTGAGCAGTCCCAGCTCCTCCACAGGCCCAACAGGAAAAAGCTAGCCATAGGAACCCTCCATGAGCACACATAAGGGGATGAAAATAGATTTGGTACATAAAACCTCCTTAGCAGTCAGGTCAGCAGAAGTCTGAGATTATAAAGCGCATAGTTTACTTCCAATGGATGCTAAATCCAGGTCAAATTTATTTTCTGAAACAAAGAATCAAGCTCTAACTACCTGGAAACGTAGCTAGCTCTAACTACTTGAATTCCATCAAAGACGGTTTTACAAAAGTTAAAAGTGTTGAACGTTTGGGGGATTTTCACTCCAAACTCAAGCCCTGAGACACACGGGGGAGAGAGATTTTTTTTTTAATTATTATCATTTGATTAGCTGATCTTGAGTTATTTTCAAAAGAAACAAGCAAAATCACATTAGCTGAAATCAATAGGTGAGGTATTGAACGAGCATACAGTTAGCAATGTACAACATTTTTATACCTAAATGAAGTTTCTGTCTAGTAGAGTAAACGAAGAGAGATCTGCTTAAATCCCAAACATATTTAATTAAAATAAGGTAATTATTGCAGAGTTATATTTGAACAGACAATACAGTTGCAGCAATTATCTGTAATTATGCAGCTCCAATCACAGGATAATAGAGGTTTCAATGTCACTAAGCACAATAAGGATAATCACTCTTTCCATTATTCTGATGGGCATGTAATTAGCAACTTAAAAAGAAAAAAAAAAAACTTCATGGGGACATAATAGCCAGACTCAAACTAATAGAGAGTGATCAAGGTATTCAGGAAAAAAAGAAATGCATTACGTTCAGTACGTTACATACCCAGCTGAATTGTCACGTACTTCCTGCAGAAATAGCATTTATTCCAAGATCACAATAAAGGAACTTAATTTTGTTTGAATAAAATCCTACACTTGCTGAACATGACCTTATGATAGTAGTATTTAATGACATGATTGAAAAAACCTTAGATAAAAATCTCTCCTACAACAGAGGAATCTCATATCCAGAACAGCATCAGAGTCACAGGTTCATTTGAATGACCCATTCTTAAGTATTTCATCCTTGGTCTGAGCCAAAGTATACAGCTTTTTTTTTAAAATACCTAACTGAAAACTCAACAGGAAAGAGAGCAGAAATATTACAATTGCAGATTGAACTCCAGGGATAATGCAGTTCCTCCTTACAAATTTCTGCTGGTTCTGTCTTCAGATTGTCAGTTTTTCTGCAGTTCACCTTCAGTACACACAGCAACAGCTGCCTTACAAGAATGGGTGCATCTAGGAGCAAGACATCACCATACACTGGTCTGCTCCTCAGTTTGCACCACCAGGTGCTATCTGCCTTGCAGAAGACTGGAAACAAAACTTTTATTTCTGCCAGCAGTAAGGCACGTGTCTAGGCTACATCAAAAAAAAAAACAACTGGTCTTGTTCAACCAGCTGAACATGGCTGCCCTACCACCTGTCTGCTGTCAAGTAACCTTGCCCTTGAGGCACTCAGTACCTCTGTTGAGGCTGCCAAACACTGCTCAAAATCATACGCTTCCTGCCTGGTGGGAATGAGAGGGACAGCCCCCCTCCACTTACTCTTTCCAGTCACCTGTGAACACTGTGGTGCCTCAACTTACTTTCTGCATGATCAGCTCAATCTTATTTTAGGCATGCTACTGACACATCTAAGCACAAACAGTGAGAAGGAGAGATCTACAGATGAGGAATAGTGGACTGAATTGCCCCTTGGAATACAGTGGCTCTTGCAGCTGTGCTCCTGGGATAACTGAACTGCATTCCTAAAGCAAGGTAGAATAAGTGTAGATGAGTGTCTCTGCTCTCCACCCTTAATGAGGGTAGACACAGCAAAGAAAAAGAAATAAGGGGGAAGCTACCTGGACAGGGTTGCCATGTGTCAGAGATTATTCTTTTACATTATTGTCTCAAAACTTGCTGGGGACACAGATGAACAAGTCCAAGCAAGTCCTGGGCAAGGGTTGAGAAATCCTTTGTCTGGAGAACACTG
>JAOWBP010001760.1:25732118-25749747 GCA_028571105.1 Tragopan temminckii
CCACCTCCCTGGGGAGCCTATTCCAGTGCTTAACAACCCTTTCTGTAAAGAAGTTTTTCCTGATATCCAACTTAAACTTACCCTGGCGCAACTTGAGGCCATTTCCCCTCATCCTGTCACCAGTCACCAGTGAGAAGAGACCCACCCCCCTCTCACTGCAATCATCTTTCAGGTATTTGAAGAGACCAATAAGGTCTCCCCTCAGTCTCCTCTTCCCCAGACTGAACAGCCCCATTTCCTCCAGTCCAAAGGTCTGGAGCAGGTCTAAATGCCATCTCTTCACAGAGAATGCCATCTCTTCTCAGAGATGCACTGTAATAGAACCAGAGGCAATGGACGTAAGTTGTAACATTAGAAATTCCAGTAATACATATAGCACAAAGAAAATTTTACTGTTGAAAACACCTGAAGAGGTTTCTAGAGTGGCTGTGCTGTCTCCAGCGCTGGAGAACCTCATGGAGCATGCTCCTGGGCAATCTGTTCCTGTTGAAAGTGATTTGAGTGAAGGGTTGGAACAAACTGCCTCCTAAGGTCCCTTCTCACTGCATTATTATGTGACTCTATGAATCTCTGAATATGTTTCATCCCAATACTTCATCTCCGTAACATTTTGGAAGATTTTCTTAATATGCCATCTAAACCTGATTTGATGTATACGAATATACATTTTGCTTTTCCATCATCAATTTGTGATGAAAACTTACAGTAACATCCTCTTATATATAAAACTTCTTAGATTTTTCTTTAACTTTTATTTCCAAACTTTTATTCTTGGCGTCTTCAACTGTTTATTTGCCCCTTCAAAAAGTGATACTCCAAGAGACTCCCAGGACTTCATATTAATTAAATAATGAAAAATTTCATTCAGTTATGTATCCTCTTTATAGTTATTACAGTTATTATCTAGACAACATTTCTTTAACTTGCCTATGAGATCATCATATTGAACCACGTAAAAAAAAGCTGTACCAAAATTTAGATATCTCATTTTTATTGCTTCCTGTTCTAGGTATTCAACTAGTCACCTCGTCAAGTAAGGAAATTGAATTAGTTTGACATAATCTCTTTTTGGCAAACTTACAAAAGCTCTTTTTTATCCTCTTATTACTTCCTGTTGTTTCTTTTTTTAGTTTTGTTTTTCTTATGTTTTTAGTTATGTTTGTTGTTTTTAAAGTGCATTTATTAGTTATTTGTTTATAAATCTTCCTGTGGATCTAATTTCTTTAATCCTACACTTTTTGTCTTTTTAAAAATAATGTATTGTTGTTGCTGGGACTTCACAAGTTCAAGAGTTCCTGAAAATCACCAGTGACTCAGAAATCACAGATACTTCTAAAAACAGTGTACTCTATAAAGCTGGCTATGGACCTTGTAATCCTTCAAAATGTGACTGTAAGTACATTTGTGATATAATTTAGTCAGGCTAGCATCCCCTGTTCCAAAATATGATTTCGCAATGAGTTGAGTGCTTTCATACTTGACACAATATTCACGCATAATTAATTCATTTTCCCAAATAATGGCCTCCCTAATCCTTGCACTGGAAACAGTTTTGGTAGTTTCCATCAAAAAGTCCTTTGTAGATGCTTTTTTTAGCCTCACTGCACAACACATGATTCTGCATAAGACTCATATACTACTCTGGGCTATAAGATGTTACAGCATGACAATAACTCTGTATTATTAGTGTGCACTGAACTGCAATGTAGTGCTTTCCTGAACAGAAACGAAAGCACGGTCATCATGCATATCCAAGTAGATAGGAAGGGCTTTATTGTTAATAATTTTTAGGAGGTGAAAATACTTCACATCACCGAAATTCTGAATATATGTATTTTTCTATAGGTGACATAGTTGACTGAACACCAATTCAAATTGGTCAGGTCCTTCTTTGTCCACCTAGTTATTTGGTGGCTAATCTTGACTGCTTATGAATTTTTCTTGTATTTATAAAGACTTGAGTTTTAACCTAGCAAAGTATTTATTTAGCTTCTGGATTATCAACAGTTCCATCACCATTTCTTAAATGTAGATTTTAGTTATTTTACTCAGAAACTGCACTCTTCGACACTGAGGGCTCTGGAATGGGTTCTAGTACAACAGACTTAGTCATCCAACTTACAGGATTTCATTTCCATTCCCTAAATCAAGATCAAAACCATGCGCTTACACTGTAATTAAGGGGCAGATTTTTGATTTTGTTAGCCCCGTCTATATGAAATTTGGTCTTCAGTAAATTGTGAAGCTTCATTCAAGTTAGAGTTTCACCCTATGAGCTGCCTATTGAGTACTGATCAGAAGTATAGATTATTTTGTTTTTCACTGCTTGTGCGTAATGTCTTCACTTAACATAAAATTGAAGTGAGTGAGTATGGTTTGTGGTAGAAAATAAAACTACTGGAAACTAAAAATTATTGTAGGTAAAGACTTTAATTTCTCTTTCTTTCTAGTCAATGACTGTAAATTCCGAATTGCAATGACACTGGACTCTTTAATGTGTCTGATCCGCGAGGAAGAAAAAAAAAACCAGAAATCCCTATACAGAATGCTAATTGCCAAGAACACTCTGTGCCTATTGATATTTCATTCAATAAACTGGCATGCTAGACACACTTATTTTAAAGTTCAGGTTTAATTAAAAGATAAGACTTAACGGTAGCTTGGCAAAAGGATAAGGGAAAGTGTGGAATTCTTTGTTTATTAAGGCAAAACAGCTGCTTTTATTTTTAACTAATCTGAACTTAATGTCAAATCAAGAGACCACTTTCATATTTTAGAGTATTAAATGAGTTACTCAAGTTTGCGCTCACATAATTATCCTTCCACATCTGATACTTTTATATAGTGAAACATTTGCAATACCTAGTCTTCTTAGATTTTTTAAAAGCTATTTTCCTCATATTCACCATAGTGGAAAAACCTCATCTTCAAAACTAAAACTGCACTGGTCACGAAGAAAAGGATAAAACAAAGGTATGGGAATCTGAGTGATTACCTGCTAAGAGCGTAAAACTTGGAAACACTATCTTCCTACAGTGAGGATTAGAATGTAGGAAAATGCTTTCAAATATATTAGTAAAGAGGACAAAACATTTATGGCATGCCATGAGATTGTAAAACTGAGCACAACCACTGGTGGTAATAAAGCTCTGCCTGTTTGTAACAGAGGAACAGCTGTCTCTTGTTTCTTCTTGTGCATACCTCTGTTAAACAAGTGTCAAGGGCAAAGAGAGCAGATTCTCTTTATTACTTGAATGCATGCAGAAGCCCAATGAGAGATAGAAATCCTGTTGTTGCTGGCACAGAAAGGTGACTAAGAGAAAAAGATATTCTTGCTGAAAGGAGCTGAAACAACTGAATACGATATGGCACTTGACAGATGAATAAAGAAATGGAAACATGAGGCTGCACTAGTGAATATAGGAATGAACACACATGAAAGCTGTTGTCTAGCTATACTGACCACTGTGAAAAAAAATCAGAGCAGTCATTCAGGTGTCAATGAGAAGTTATGAAGCCTGCCAACCCAGTTTTTGTACGCTATAAGCCAATATAATTACCTTTCCAGTTGTATGAAACTCTAATGATTGCTATGACCAGTCACACCTGCTCTGAAAGTAAATAATATTTCACTGAAAACAGTAAGAGCAGAAAGAGACAGAAGAATAAGCTTGTTGCAGGGTGTATGTACTGAATCAGAGCAAAATTTAAAATGCATTTTCCTTTGAGAAAAATATGCACTTTTATAGTAAAGGATGAAACCCTCCTTCTGGGTGAAAGAGACTTGGACACCATTCCTACTTTACATCAACAACAGCAGTGAAATGTCTCCATCTCAAGTAGTGACAAGATCTGACAGCACCTCAAACATAAGCTGTTCTACTACTAATAATAGTAATAATTTGTTTAAAGAGCAATTTTTACTTTTTGCAACTAGCTCAGAGTAAGACTTGCTGCACAGACCTGTCCTTTGAGGTCCAAGCACCACTGACATCTATAGACCCCAGCAGGTAAGCATATGCAGTTGTTCTCAGGATTGATTCCTACAGTGCTCTGTCTGCCTGCACCTCAGTCTGCAGAAAGTTCAAAGCCTCTTGTGGAACAGAACTGCAAAACTGACTCTCTCTCCACAACCACATGCATCAGAATAAGAGAACCAAATATACTTTGAAGTTTGATACTTCTCTTTCCCTTAGTCTTGTTTTTATGTCAGGCTTATGACGTAGCTGTGTGGAAATGAGATCATGTGTATCAGTTTTCATCTATAGAAATGGCTCTCAGCTTCACTTCTCTTACTCATTACACTTGAAAAGTCCCAGTATCTGAATAGAACTGGGATTATAGAAATAGTAATACAACCTTAGCTGACACTCCATTTAGTTGTGGTGTGCTAAGCCAAGGGAGAAAGATTAACAGTAGGAATAGATCTCCTAAAGATGTCAGAATGCTGAGACTGGATTTATCTTTTTCCAACAGTGGTTATAAATGGATGCCTGGAAAGGTCAAGAACAATGGGAATTTGCACTATCTCACTTTACCTGAATATTTTTCTGGATTTTTGGATCTTTTTGTTATAACACTTCAGTGAACCATCTTCCATCTCCTCTGATCTTCACTTGGAAGAATGTGTACCTTTTGCTATTAAACGTTCCCATAATTGGGAACTAGATATTGAATCTACATCCATCTCTTGAAGTTGGCAAAAATTTTAAGGATCATCTTCACCCTTGCAGTGCTGAAGCTCTAACTCAAAACCCAGCTGTGCATTTGCTAAAATCACATGGCAGACCTACCAGGAAGAGCAGAACATGGATGCTCACATGTGCCATTCTGATGCGGCTAAAAGTAACTATATAAGCAGCTTCAGTTACTCAGGACTTCTCTGGAAGTCCTTAGGATGACAGGAGTTTTTGCTGTTTTGCTATCAACAGTAAAAAACAACATATCACCAACTATGTCAACTTTGGAGTATCCAAAATATCAAAGAACTTAGACAGTAAATTACCTGATTTATTTCAAAATCACACATACAATACTAATATATCCCCCTAGCATATGGCCTAGCATGACAAGTGTGTTGAGCTACCTTGTTATGGAGTCATGCCTCTTTTTGATTTTCTGCAATTGCTAAGGAAGCATCAGCCATTCTGCAATAGGGACAGCTGTCAGACCACATTCCCTTCTTCTCAACTGATAGCCCACTAGCAGAAGAAATATATTCATCGGGAACCATTAACTAGAAGTTGTTAATGGACAGTACCCCTGATAGTAAGGCACTTGACAAAAAGAGAGAGAGTGTGATAATCAGAACACACTTCCTATAGTATTTATCAAGTAAGAAACTTAGTAGCCCTAGGCTGTCATATGCCACTCCTTGTTAAACAGAAATCCTCACTGACTACAAAATGGAGTTGTTCTGAAAAATTGACAGCAAGACATATCCCCTGATAGACTTGTGCTATGTTTTAACACAGAAACTTTCTCAACTTTCCAGAACAGTCTATATCACGCTAAAATCTTGGAAAGGAAAAGTAGTAAATATAGAATCAAGTTTTTAAAAAAACAGCAAAAAATTTAGCTAGGAAATACATACATACATATATATATGTATATATATATATATACTCTTGAAGTCCATGTTTAGAAGCTTGCTTCCATTATTTTGTCTCCAACTTTTGAGTTTGCTCCACAGTTTTCTTGCAGAACATTTTTAAGAAGAAACACACTGGGAGAGGGTACTTGGCCCCCTCAGACCAAAACACTTTATGATATGAAAATCAATCTTTTTCTTTATGAAGTTTTCCTGATTAGCAAGTTGACCACTTTCAGTGTGGACTCCCTAGTGCCCATATATTATGAAAAATATTTATATTTACAGAGTCTTTAGTGATACAAAACGCAACTGATGTAAGGACAGTTATTCATAAATTAATGGAACACTCAAACATTTCATAAGTGTTACTGTTATGTAGGAGAAAAGTTCCAGTGAAACAATCCTAACAACCACGGCACTTATTCATTTATGAAAATGTAATATTTCACAATAGTGATAAATACCCCCTTACCTCCACAGACGAAAAGCTACACATATTTAATTACCCACTGCTATCCTTTTTTCCTGTGACATGGTTTGTTTTCAGAAGGACATACATCTGCTTCCTTTTCTGAACCAGGAGGATCAAAGATATACCCAAAACCTGCAAAACCTCATGTGATGAAGCAAAGGCCTAGATACGGCTTTTTCCAACTGCATCTGCACAACAGAAAGCTATACAATCTCTTTGATGCACCTATTTCCCTGACATCTTCCTTTACTTTGACAGGGAAGGCTTTGCATTTTCTGAAGAGTCCTTTTCCCCACTGGGTTCCATGCCTTACAGTGTATTTTAGATCACTGCATTTATTACAGCAAATTCCAAATGGAGCAACACTTAAACCTGAAATGCCACACATAGTGCTACAGCAGGGCATGCCTGGCCATTTCAGCCTGGTGGGTACAAGCCCCCGCAGGTCCTCTCTGTCAAGGGGTTGACCCCAGCCTCCCCTGAGCTGATCTAGCCCTCTGCCCATGGGCACCTCCGCGTCACCAGAACCTGTGCTCATGTCCCTGGGAACAGTCTCTGCTTCTACTTCAAGCATGTACCAGAGGCCTTGTGATGCAAAAAAAGAAAAAAGCAACTTTGTCAGAAAAACTACAAATTGTGAAAATGTACATTAGCAAAAGCAAACAAGCAACAGCAAAGCCCACTACAGAAAGTGAATACTTCTTTCCTTATTCCTCTCACTCTGCAAACAAAATTATGTTTACTTGAACCCTATATATTCATGACATTGGTACCCCGTTGGAGAAGCCTCAAGCTGTTAGGCCTCATCTCTCCAAGCTGCCTTTAATTGAGCAGAAGAGATGCATCCAGTCAACAGGAGTGATGCAAAGCCTAAGAAAAGATTAGGCTGACAAGACGAAGCCTGACGCAGTCCCAGACAGGATGAGTTCAGGCGCCCCGTTGAAGGTGTCAGCAGGGCTGCTGAAGTGAGACGCACAACATTTTTCTTTGATGACAGACACCATTAAAATTTTTCCTGGCGGGCCTCCCCCAGCTCCAACACATCAGGGCCGTGACAGCACGATCCATCAGCAACGGCAGGTCCTGGGGAGCGCAGCCAGCCATGGGGATGCAGCTGCCAGCCCCAGGACCGCATCTGAGTGCTCACATCCTGCTCTGCTATGCACACACCCCACGTATGATGAGTTTTGAGATTCCGCCTCTCAGACCCCACAGGTGCCAAGCAAAAGCTCTGATGCCATTTTTCTCCTTTCTGCTGTTTCTGAGGCAAATTCCTGATCTTCCACCCAATTTTAATTCTGCTCTAGCAATTGATCCCTTTATCAGTATTGCTGCCCTTCAGTTATGCTGCTCTTTTAAGCTGCACACGGCGTGTGAAACAACAGAGAAAGCTCCAAGAGAAAAGGCAGAAAGCATCTCACCTGGTACAGTGAGACATGGCAATACTCTTCCCCGTGTCTGACAGCACCAGTGAGCAGGAAAGTCAAAGCTTTCCTTGCTCCAGACAATGCTTTTTGACTAATGCAGGGAAATGTGCGAGAGAATGGTTGGCCTTTGCTTTCAAAATTAAAAGGCAGCTACCCTTTACTTAAGAAACCTGAGAGCCACTAATCATTTTTTACCACAAGTAACTACTTGCCTGCGTAGAACCATCTTGTAGTACCACTGAAGCAAGGTGCTAATGAATTCAAACAGGGAAAGGAATTTGTTCTAACAATTGATACAGCAGCTCCTGTGCAAGGCTTAGAGAATACATACATACGCAGTACATTAAGTAGAAACTTATCAATATACCCTCATTTGTTTGGGAAAGTACAAATATATAGAGTTCAATTGTTTGTTTTTGTCAGTTCTTCACAGTTGTCATTTATAGCTCTACTGTCTGTGTATAAATAATGAATATACTCTCACAGATGGTGCCACAGGAACCCAAGTCATTATCTTTAGAGGTAAATCCAGTAATATTTTTTAAATCTCTAAAGCATTGCTCACAGAAACAGCAAAATCTACTTAAAGCACACAATTTTTTGTATGCTACAGTACTAATCTAGGAAACATTTCCACAAGACATCATTATGTCAGCAAATGCTATAAGACATTCAACATGCATAATAAAACGACTATTTCCACCTCTACTTAGGAAAAAAAAAATAATACAAAATGTTTTGCCCTAGAGACAAGCAATACAAAAACTAAATAAACTACTGTCATGGCTCAGGTCAGAAGTTAGCCACAGGCACAAGGTAAGCAATGAAATTCTTGGAGTTTATTTTCTTCAAGGTTTAGTGTCTTTTTTCTTCATGAAAAAAATGGTATTAAAAAACTACATAACTTACCTGACTTTAACTAATTAGTTGATGTGAACTGTTATTCAGAAATTCAAAATAAATTTATTTCTTTCCAACTGGAAAAAAAATAAATCATTTTTTGAAACAAAGCATTTCACTCACATATTTTCAGAATGCTGTCTTGTTAGAAAGTGATAAAAAACACCACTTTTTCTTGGATTTTGATCTGTTTTTGCAGATAAACCTCAAAAAACACTTTTTTTTTTTAGATTTGTCAGGCAATCAAAACCCAGTTATTTCAGTATAGTTATTTTTTATGTTATTTCACTTTGAAGCATTGACACTGATCAGAATAGTATTACATCAGATGCACTTAATGCAACAATTCCCATGTTCCTCTAGGAATATGGACATCTAAGTAAGTTTTACTTCCCAACTACATATGACATTCTGGACAAATATTTCAGGTTAAATACAGAAATGAGTGCAAGTTTAATGAGTTATAACAAGTTTAATATACTCTCTGTCTGTTACAGAGGAGCATTATTCCTAGTAAGAACAGAGCAGAGCTGCTGAGTACTGGGAAGTGCTGATGTAGCGTCAGCATTTCTGTTATCTACAGCTCACAGAGAGCCTCTGTAATTCACTCATCTTCTTCTACTCCAATGCCTGAGCACACTGAGAACCTGTGGTTTTAAGGGGCTTTATTTGTATGTTGGTTCAGTGACTGTGTGCTTGCAAAGTAATAGGCAATGGTATCTCCAATGGTTGTGTTGGTTTGCAGACTGAGAAATAATATGAAAAGGGTAACTGAGCATCCTTGACAGATTAGACCAGCAAGACTTAAACTATTCCCTTGATATCAAAGGGAATTTGATCACTTTGTATTCCCAGCATATCATGCCGAGGTATTTGAGTGTAAATAAGTACCAGTTCTCTGCTATCGAGGGCATAGAGTCTTTTAATCCTACACTTTCAGAGATGCACCTTAGTAGATGATGTTTATTAAAGTGAGCACGGAAATATCTTCTTCTGCTGGATTTTTAACAACCTTTGAGTAGAGGCAGAGAAATGCCTATCTACTACACCATGCATACTCAGCTCTGCACTGAAACAATGGGACAAGCTTACACCATTATACAGAACCATAGCACTGGCTCACATTTTTCACTTCTCCAGATCATAGTAAATCCTCTGCGCCTTCAGCCAAATGATTCCATTCCTCTGCTTTCCTTTTCTCTGGACCACTGCCCACGATTTCTTTAGCCTGGCAGATCACTTGGACAAGGATTGTCTATTATGACATGTTTGCATGGTAGCAACTCCAGTGGGATTGAATGAGACCTCTTCATACTAACAAGTACAAATGAATAGCAACAAAACAAGAACACTTTTTTTCTTACAGCATCTTAAGCCCCTTTTTCTATTCCTAGGTTTTCTAGAGTGCTTAATGAGCATATGAGAAAAAGACACAAAAAGACATCATTTCGAAAGCAAATGCTTGCTTGCAATTTTGTATGGTTAAATGAACAATTTTTTCATGCACAAGTTCAGTAAGTGCAGACTTGGCTACCTCATATTTGAGAACAAATCCTTCTGAACGTGCACAAAGCCTGTCAGTCTGAAAAACTGCAGCAAACAGATTGGCACAAAACAAAAAAGCCCACAGACAATTGTTGAAGGAGGCTGGTAGAGGATGTGCAAAAAGCTTCTAAAGAAGTGTTGGGATCAAAGACTGCAGGATACAGATAGCCTCACACAGGTGATCTGCATGGTAAAAAGATGACTGGTGTTCTCATAAACTCCTGCGAAGTTTATAAACCTGTGCCAACTGACAAAATGGGATTTCTTTCTTTTTAGGCCATGATATCACTTTGTCTTTCCTTGGCATGAGTTTTCTGTCAGTCTCTCTTAGAGTAAAAGTACAGCTGAGTGTTTTGCACTGATTTGCTGTTGCTGTGTTCATGAGAAGCTGATATTGAAACCACCACAGTCAAAATGACCACTGCCCATATAGCCTGATGATTTAATTCTAGCAAGTTGAGGAAACAGAAAGACGTTCTGCTATATAAAGGAGAATGATGTAACATGGGACACACTTTACTAGGTCTGATGCTCAACAGGGGAACCTTTTTCTGCGTAAATCAATAACAGTCCTTGCTTCTTTAAGATATAAATAACGCAAAGAAAACCTGAAATTTTTCAATCAACTTAGAAACCAATGTTAACAGAAGAAAGTAAATGCTTTTAGAATGCCTACCTGCTTGGCTTTCTTTACTTTCCGACAATGATTCCCAACAAACTGTAGATTCACATCAATTCAGTCCTCGCACAATGCTGAATTGCAAGATCATTCAAAGTGCTGTTTCCTGTAAGACCTAACACTGTGAAGGATCCTTTAATTCCCTACTCTCAAACCTGGATGGCCCACAGCCTGCTGTTATACATGGCATGTGCATCTCCTCCTGAAGCCAACTGGAGACAAAAGCCTATACGTGATTCTTGTCTCTTCATTTGTGTCATTCTGAGTTTTATATCCCACTGCAACAATTCAGAAGTCAGGAGCCCAGGAAGTAGTTTGGACGTTTGCTTTTCTACTGCTCTTAGGTAATGCTATGGTATTCTACATTCTCACCCATTCTGACTCTCAGTGGTAGTTATATAGTTAGCTGCTCTTTTCTCCTTTGAATATTTCCCCAGAGCTGACAGTCAATAGCTTCATTTTGAACATCTGGAATGATAATAGGAAAAACAGCAATGAATGCTATTTTCTTTGCTTCCCTCAGCAGCGTTCTCTGCTGTGCGGCACTGAATGCTTCAGCTGAGAGCATTATAGTCATGTGAGTGTGTCAACATATCCTCTGTGAGAGGTCCCAAAAGTACTGTGTACAAGTTGTACATGAAGCACAAAATATCTCAACCTAAGCTTTGCACACACCTACCTAATCAAATGCAATTATCAGATAACTGGGAAGAACGTTTTTGTCAATGTATTATTTCTTCTAACTAGCTCTCATTATTATAACTACCAGCCATACTTCAGAGAGAATATATTAAAAGCTAGATTGATAACCCAGGGACCTTATCATCTAAATTAGAGAAAGCACATCATCAGCAGATGGCAGACACACAAAGATGTAGAAAACAGGAAATGGCTGTGAATATAGATGCCCTGTCACATGCATAGTATGTGAGTCTTATCTCTTTTGTCTCCGAAACTGTAAATATAAAGTGACCATAAGTGTAATTATCATCATTTTTAATTACACTCAACATATAAAGTAAATTGAATCTTCTAGCACAAGCTCGCATAACGTTGCTACATTAAAAGGAGTTGCACTGACATGCATTTTTTGACTCTTGTGTGATTCCAAATTGCACTGCTCAGCTGTTCTTTCAAATGGAAGAGTTGAGTCAAAGTTATTTAAAAAAAAAGTAATAAATCTTCTTTCCGCTTTTCCATCTTCTTACCACTATTTAATTAATGCAGAGATTGAGACTGAGCTGAATTTTTTCTTTTTTCTAATTCTAATTTCAGCAGCAATTTGGTGAGTCTGCAAGCAAAAGCCAGAAAAAAAATCTACTTTAATTTACTGGTAGCAGACTGGGCTTGGCACTTTCTCTCATTAAGAAAAACATTCCTTACTTACGTATTGAGAATCCAAACCTGCTATGAAACCAGAAAAATACAAACACAGATCTCAGAAATCTCATCCCTTCTAGGGATCAGAATTTTGCTTTTAGAAACAAAAACTGGAATAGACTTCCTGACTCTCAGAAGAAAAAGAATTATGAGGCAGTGGGGTGCAGACTCACACAAGCAAGGCGATGCAGTGGTGACTCCCAGTGCTGCTTTGTGTAGAATTCTTTAACACTAAAGTCACAAATCTCTTCTAAATGCACAACATACACATGGCAAAAGTTTTCTCAATTAAAAAGACATACTTTGTGAAGTAAAACATTAATCAGTAGTTTTTTCCTTTCCTTTTTCCAGACAGTGTGGTTGGCAACCTAAGAAAACTACTCACTTTCTCCCCACACAGCTGTGAAGCCAAGAGCAGTGCTTTCCCTATTGCTAAGGATGCTGTCCCAAGGGACTCTGAAAGCACTGCCTACCTTAGAGATGTAATAAAATGATAAAATATGGAAACTGTGCCAAATATTCTTAATTATGTTCATTTGTCTCACTGTATATTCTTTCTTCATCACTGCTACTTTATATTTTTTTTTCCCCAATTCTTTGTTTCCTTCAATATGCAGTTTTCTTTTTCTGGCTTCACTGTCTGTCCCTGTCACAGGCACCTGCACGTTTCTGGGATAAAATCAAAATCTTATTCCACAGTCTGATTTGTATATTTGCAGTCTTTCTCACAGTGGTCATCGGCTTGATCTGGTTCTTTTAACCATTGTCTTCAGACCATCCAAAAAAGAAATTAGGGACCCGTGCACAACAGCCCTACTGCTCCTCTGCTCCAAAGACTTCAATACATCAGAAGTGGCCTAACCTCCTGTCACAATGTTCCATACAGCTTATCTACATACCCTTGCCAGTCAAACTTTGTGGACACATGCACTTCTGGCTTCTCACAACACCTCCCACCGAAGACATTCTATAAACACTGGGCCTCAAGCTTTACAGAGGCACAGATAGCACCTTTGTCATGCTAAGACTTCTGGGACTCCATTCACACATTCTGCATGGACTGGGATTGGCCCCTTCATGCACACAAAATACACCACGTGGGTGTGGAGGCACACCAGTGATAATAAGGGGCTCACGGGTGATGGAAACTGCTGTAAGGAGCATGCTGGGGGACCCATTCAATCTGGCCTGTGAGATAGTAACTGAAAGAAAGAAAACAGATCTCAGACACCAAAATAAATAAAGTAAAACAACACAACCCCTGAACAGATGTAAGTGAAAATCACTGAAGGAATGGTAACAAAAATGTAATAGGAGCTAAGGTCTGAGCAGCAGCCAAGGATACGCCTTCTCAAATGAAGGATGGAGAGAGGCATGAACACTCCTGTTCACCTTCCAGGCTGGAAGACAAGAGCCAGCTCAGACCTGGAATCTCTGCCAAAGAGGCAGTAGATAAACGTTTGGGCACAGTATCGCACTAAAACAGCTCTGCAACTTCCAGAACAGAACTGGCTTGCTTTTGGCTGGCTCATGCAGCGGGCAGAGAAGCTCACAGATGTCTGCACCCATCTGTGTAGACATGCCCTAAGAGCTCTACTGAAGCTTTGCCCATCAACACCAGCTGAGAAGCCTATCCTAAATTTAGGGTATTAAAACAATTTGGCAGACTAAGATAAACTATAAGGCACCAACAAATAAAAAGTGCAATAACTGTGGAAGCACCTCCAATTTTTGACATGTTAAATTATAGGCTAACTTGTCAAATTAGTTTTAGAATCTCAGGGGAACAAATTCTGACAAGAAAAATAAACAAACAGAAAAACAGATTGCCAGAAGTAGAGAAAACTTCAACACCAAGCATTCAGCAGCCACAGGAAAGTAGTGTTACTATGACTACTGACAGCCAAGTAATAATACCTCACCCTCAAAAATACAGCAGACAGATCTGTTTTTCCACCTAGACTGTTCAGGTACAGGAGGGCAACACCTGAACACCTCAGTTTCCTGCACTTCCACTGCCCAAAGACAAGAACTATAATAGGAGAACAAGATGTAATCTGTGTCAAAAATATACTCCGACAGAAAATGCTCACTGAAGCCAAACATCTACCTATGCCTTGGTTTGTTGTTTTTCTTTTTTTGCCTCCCCCCTCCTGAATAAATAGTCAAAACAAGTAAGCAGAATCTCTCTCATTCAGATGATTTTATGCCTTTATTTATTCTGCTAGCTCATGTTGAAACACACCAATTGCTAGTACCATACATTACCCAAAAATCTCTTCTTGTATCCACTTGTGAACCAAAGTTCACTGAGAACTAAATTTGTTTCTGACACATAAATATGATTAAAATATTGCTTATCTTATTTAACTTTTTAGGCATACGGTGCTCACAGTAAATGTTGAATATTTCCACATAAGAGCACTTTACAAATAGCATAAGTGTGCACTACTGTAATATTCTCAGGTAACAGCTGAACCTCTGTACTCTGAGAGCACATTGTTTCAAATAAGAACTGTAGCCTTTCCATAAAGAATTTCCCCACTGAACAAATAAAACAGTACCCCAGGAAACTCTGTTTTTTTTTTTCCACTGATACGAAATTCTCTATGACTCATTTTAAATGTAGCACTTACAGATCAAGGATCCTTCAGCTTGCAAAAAAAAAAAAAAAAAATCAGTAATGGTTTAAAAAAACTCCATCTGACACTGTAACAGTAATGGGGTCTACAAATATAATACCACGTTACTCATGATATTTATATAAAATGGTTCACTGGAATGTACATCTTTGATTTTTAAGGAGGCTAAATAAGAAGGAAAATACTTTAAGCACGGCCCTAGTGACAATTGGGAGCTTAAGTCTGGTTGATGTAGAGGTGCTGTCGCACCATAAATGCTAAACTGTGAGCCCCAGTGTTTTGCTGCCAGGGTTGTGTCTTAGCACAGGGACAAAAGAGACCAATTAAACTTTGACAGTTTCCATTCAAGTGGAAGAAGACTGTGACAACAGATTTTCCCACAGCCATAAGAAACCATCCTAGCCATGTTTTTCTGTAAAAGCTGAAACTTGAAGGATGCAAAATCCCTCTGACAAAGTAATAAGAAAAATGAAGTATCTGAAACAGCACGAAGGAAAGAAAAAGGATTCAGATAAGGAAGCTTTGACAGGAGTAGGATTAAGATCATGAGAGAAGAACAAAAAGAGAAGCAGCTTCTTCAGGAGAAATATCCTGACTGCAAGTGCAACAAATGTCAGAGAAAGCTGACCTGCATAAAAGGATGCAGATGCATCCAGCTTCATTTATTGATTCCAAGTAACATTTAACTGTGAAAACAGTCACAGAAAGGTACACAAAAAGCTTGGAAGACAGATTACAAGTACCTACTGTAAGGTAGGTACTACCTGGTACACCACCTGTAGAAGGAACCTGTATAATAAGCTAAGTTAAATCCCTAACACTCAGCAAACAAAAGGAAAAATTAATTCCACTTTGCAGAAAAGATAATGAACAGCTTAAAAGGGTGTTGACAATCACCAATAATGAGAATAACAAAGAAATTCTCAATTAGCACACTGAATACAGCTTATCCAAAGACATAGTAGAAAACTTGCTGGAGGATCATAATCTTAGGTTTATAGACTATTTTATCCCTAAATTAAGCTGGAACTGTTTCTGATAAGTTTTCCTCTCCTTGAAACAGAACAGGCTCACTGATCTGATCACAAACTGTCATTGGATGGAGTTCATGCTCGGGCTCTTTTGACCAGGATAGTTATCTGGATTCCTCCTCTGTATGCAAGAAACTTTTCTAGTGCTAACACATTTCACTCTGTCTCATGCTCTAATTTGCTTTTGTTTTCACCATAGATTAGCAAACTCTATCTACCTCTTCTCACTCTTCTTCCAACTCTCTAATAAATGTCAACATCCTGCTTTCAACACTTTAGTATCAAAGAAAATCTAGTGTTGCCTTCCTAGTCTGCACACTCTATGTTTTCCCCTTCTCCATTGTGGATAACAGCTTAGCAAACCCAAACCTTATCTAGCCAAATACTTATGCACAACTTTTTTCAAGAGAACCTCTTGCCATCAGATGTCTTTACCTTCAGTAAAAAAGGGAATACTTGTATGTGATAGTGTTAAAGATCTCTCTTGCCTGTTCTACATAGCAGATGTCCAGATCACATAATATCCTATAGTTTGGAATGACTGGGCATCAGCTCTCTAGAGACTCAGGCAAGAAGAAGAAGGTGAAGAAAGTTAGACAGAGAATTGGGTTAGAGAAGGAAATGACAGAACTTCTTCCTGCGCCTTCTTCCTCTAATGACCACAGTACCTCCCTCATTCACTTACACAAGCAACATTTCCCATAAGGTCACCATACTCTTTCCCTTTGAAACTACCAAAAGCAACCCATTACTTGACAGCTCAGCACTTTGGGGAAGAATGAACTTACCTTGTTTAACCCATGAACACCCTACTCACCCTTCTTGTCTAATTTTACAGTGTTGAATTTTTGTCACAGCTATAGCAAAACTCACAGAAGGAAAAACAGAATCTTACACATAAGACATTGGAAACTTTCAGTCACTTCATCCTTACATAAATATAGGAATTAATACATCTAGTTAAATAAAGATTAATTCCCCCTAACTGAAGCCCAATCTGCACTATTCTTATTATTACTTATGTTCCAGGTTATTTGAAGCTTTCTTCCACAGTTTTAATATTTGTATTAGATATTTTGAGAATCTTTAGCTCCTTCCTTCATAACTGAGTGCTCTTTACTTACTCTTGCTTGAACTGTCTTTCTTCTCTGAGTCACTACCTCTCTTATCTGCTTCCAGCCTCTCTCCTCTTTTATTAGAATGTAGCACCACGTTGATGCTTACAGGTCTTTCTGTAAATTTACCCGTGGCTTTTGCAGTCATATGTGAACCACTGCTTTATAAACTGGAATATAAAACAGCTTAATTTGCAACTACATTTTGCAATAAACAGCATTATTTCAGACAGTTTCCTGATGTTTACTGAGACACACTGTCAAGCATAAAAGAAATACAGAGTTGGTAACACTGCCAGTACGGGCTTCAGGTTACTGGCCAAAAGTTTACAGATTTATTTAGGGAGGATTTTGAATCATCATCCTCTTCTGTACATTCAGATAGTCAGTTCTGGGTATCTTGGGGCTACACATGAATACATAATAAAGGTAAAGAAAATAGCAAGAACATGCATCAGGAATTTTTAAGACCCAACTTGTTATGGTTTTTAACTTAAAGTATCTCTGGGATATGCCCAGAAAGAGCACTGATCTTTCTTTCTCCTTCCCTGCAAGTAGCAAGACCAGAGCAGGCATGTTTGAGAGGCATATGGAAGAGTAGGAAATGGGACGAAAACAAAGACTGTCGAATGAATAGTAATCAACTGAGACTTAATAATAGACACAAGAATAACTTCAAAGTTCAAAACATCTAGATAACCATACAAAAAATGTGTCATTCTGGAAAGAGGTTCCCAAACTGGATACTAGAAGACAAAAGGATCTGTTAAAAAAAAAATAGCAGTCTCTAGGTAGACAATCTGAGCCAGAACAAACGTGTACAGCAGAGGATGAGGATGAATGTT
>JAOWBP010001760.1:25759749-25781766 GCA_028571105.1 Tragopan temminckii
AAAAAGGTGACCAAAACATTAAATTATTACAATTATGAAAAATCTGTATCTAGCCACCAATTTTTAAACAGAAAAAGGACTACATTCTGAAAACTGAAGGCAATTTTTACTGCATTTCTCATACACAAATAGTACCTATAGATTGTTTTGCCTGGATTAATTATATTTATGGAAAACAATGTATATGTTTCTGTATATCAATTCTTGGAGATATGAAAGAAAAAGGAAAGATAGAAAAAACCTACTGGTAGTGACAGTGATGAGGTACATATAGAAATACAATAAGAATTGGAAGACCCTGAAATGTGAGATGAGTATAGTCAAGAAATTTCCTACACAATTTCAAAATGTACTAGAAGAACTGATCTGACACCCATCAGCTTTAACTTCCTGTTCACATGATATGCTAGGTATCAGTACACATTTTCAATTTCCTCTCATCACAATACACAATGCCCATTGATTTCTATCCCACTCTAGTTGATGCAGATGTCTGCAGATGTCTTAGCACGGTCTTAAGATACTGAATTGCTGGTCATTCTAGAGGGAGTTTTTAACAGCATGCTTGTCATACACTCACACAAAAAAAATGTTAATGATTATTTGATGCTGCAAATCATAGAGCCAATAAATGTCACTTGCTCAATTAAACAGCAATTCAAACATTAAGATATAACGAAACAAAGTTCTCAAAAAAACACTGGTACGAAAGCTAAACAGGCTTTTAAAAACATCTTGAATGGCTTGAGGGCTACACAATACAATACACACACATTCCAAACATGAATAAATAAGATTACAATGGTTCAGAAAAAGGTTATCTGTTTACTTCAATAACTTCTGTTTCATATAACACAGCACACATTGGACAACAGGGAATAAAGTAGTTTCAGACTATTTTAACTTTCTAATGAAAATAACTCCTCTGAACATACACGTCAGTTAATAGAATACTTTGACTGAATTCTGGTTTTGTGCATATTCGATTGTTTCCATTTGGGGCTTTTGATTTAATTAAAACCAGTGGCAGATGGAATATCCTCTCTGAATCTCTCTACCAATTTCTGTAGTTTTGTAATAACATTTATTAATTTTAAAAACTGCTTCCCCCTTTCTGATTTCAAAGCATTCACATGAGCAGCACAGTACATTCATTACAGAGATTAACTAAAAAAAATAAACAAAATAAACTGAAGTCTGACAAATTAAGCAGATTTAAATACATGGAAGAAAAAAAAATCACTGGTCTCTTGCTCAGTATTTTGTGATTTTTTTTTTTTTCTGTAGTAAAAATAAGCAGTCCTCATTAAAAGTCTGTTAAGTCTCTTTATTTAAGCCTCTTCAACACAATATTCAATGACAAGGTATGTTTTAAAGAGATATTTAAAGAGCCCTGCACTACAATTTACTGAGTGTCTTTTTAATGATGAGGGATGTAACTCAGCAAGCTACTGAGGGTAATTGTTTATTCCCCATTTTTTGATGTTTCCAAAAAAAATCTTTGTGTGGAAAAACAGTCTCTGCAGTTACAGGAAAAGCTCAACACACCATTAACTAAATGAAATCCCATGGCTTGTGTATTATGCATAGCCCAGTTTTGCAACTTAGTGGTCTCTTTTTGCCTTAAACTTCTTAAATCCACGAAGCATTTCTGTTAACCCCATCACCTCCCTGCACAGCTGAATTTTCAAAGTAACCTGAGTGGCAGTAGCCACATCCCACTGACACAGAATTGGGTATTGCTGAAGAAAAAGGCATACAAAGGTTTATAAAGAAGCACAGCCACCAGAACTCTCTCCGTATGTGCGGCTGCTCGGGGGAATTTCTCCTGAAGCAGACTTTCTCCTGGAGCTGTGAAGGCCCCTGGCTCCAAAATTTGAATACCACAATGTCAAGAAACATTTAATGAATGGTTGCAACACTGAATATAATTCATCATCTTTTCAATCGATGAAAAGGATTTTATCTTCATGTTACAGAATTTACATCTATTGTCATATCCCACATCACTTCTAGCTGTCTTGATTTACATTAGCCTTCTTTATTTTCAGACATTTCAGTCCTCACCCATTCAAAATTTGAAGAGATCAGAATTTCCACTAACATCTTTTGCTTCATAAATGGAAACAGTCTGACAATAAAACATACGTGCTAAAAATCTTTGAATTTGAAAAGCATGTTAGAAGCCCCGCTGCCTAAACCATTCACCTCACCTAATATTTAGTTGTCAAAAGGCTATAAAACTATTACAAAATCTGTCTCAACATGTGATAAGTGACAAGAATTAGGTATCTCCAGAGGACAATCAAAGCAACAGGACTCTAGCCCTGCCAGTTGATAAGGAATCTCTCAGCTACCTCAGGTGTGGCCACAGCCAGCGTTGCACATACCTCAATCACCAGGCGCTGCTGCCGGGGCTTATAAAATTGCCCACATTATATAATTTGCATTAGCGCGTTACTTAACAAGTAACAAGGCTATTGTTCTGAAGAGATTGCTTTTACCAGTGAATCATCACTAAATTTAATCTTATCCCTAACACACTGTCTTTGTTACAAAGCTGCAACCTGACCTGATTCATCAACAGAAATTTCCAATCAGTTGTCATCTCTCATTTTCAACTTCCAAGATGTCTTGATACTGTTGCTGCTACTGTTGTTATAAAATCAATTAACACAGATAATTTCGTAACCTTTATTCCCAGAATTGTCAGTTACTTGCTGCACAACTTCAGTTATATTCTGAACTACACTGTGATTCAGCTTCATCCACCTTAACCCAGGGATTGGAATGATAATTCCACTTTGAAAAACATGGGATGAACAAACGAGAAGTGTCTTTATGGAAACAAATTGTCATGTTATCACTGAAACTCATCATAATCTCTCCAAAATACAAGTGAAATATCCATCAGCCTTCCTGTTCTTCTTTTAAGAAAAATGTCATTTAGTAAAGGAAAATTTCAAGAGATGTATAGGAGGGAGAAACAATTAGACTATACCAAGAAAAATGAGGAATCTATTATAGGAAGTCTTGCTCAGCCTCTGTACTATACAGTGTAGACAATAATCTGACTTCAGCTCTAATGAAACTCATGATGAACTGACAAGACAAATTGCAACAAACCATATAAAACCCATTTCCTCTGTTCCTCTTCAATAATATTTAACAATTGTCAGTTACTAATTTATGGACTCCATACTTTTTGAATCTCCTTTAGGTATCAATTAAGCTCATTTTTAAAGCATAGATTACAAAATACTATTTCTATTTTGCAGGTGACTACTCAGATTATTATTACAATGCTATTTAGAACAATCTGTGACTTTTCTTGAACAATAGAGTATGAGCTGCCTTTCTTTGTTCCCGCAGCTCCATGGCTAGGCTTCTTCATCTTTCAAGTCTGAAATACACTTGTTTTTTTCTCAAAATTGCTCACAGCAACTTGCCCACCATTTCAAAAAGATGCCCCAGCCTCACTCCATTTCAAAATCCTAACAAGGTATCTTTTTAAGGACCTGGGAGTGAGATCTTCTATACAGAGATGAGCAACACATTGCTGTTGTGATAGGCACAAGTAGCCCCCACAGAAATCCTACTGCTACACCAAAGGTGTTATGGAAATGTCTTTGTCTCTGTGTCCCTACACAAATACTGAAACTTTTCTGCTACTCAAAACCAATAATGCTGAAATTTGACTTCTTTTCGCAGGGACAAACATAAACATTATGTAATCACTTTTACACAGCTTTTGCAAAAGCAAACACCTTGTCAACCACAGAAATTACCAGCCAGAAGAATATCTGACAAGTTCCAACTAATAATTAAATTAACTGCCTTACACAGTCTATTATCCTGATATTAAAAAAAAAAAAAAAGCAATATCATATTATTGCTGTCTGTACAGCAAAATCCCATAGAGTCCAACTTGAAAGAATTATAAAAAAAAAATCTATGCCTTAGCACGGAATATATTTTTCCTGGAGACCAAAGATACTTTTAAGTGTTTCTTGATTTGTCATAATAAATGAATTGCATTTGTTATTAGCTTTCTTTGTTAATCTGTACCTTTTGTAATATTTATATGATCAAAATTTGTCAAGATGTATCTCTTAAGCTGCCTACATCTGCAGAAATACAAATCACTGAAATGAATGCAAGAAAAACCACATTTATTCAGAGGAGTAGAAATTATGTAGATAAAAATAAACAAACTGCTGAGTCATTGAATTTGGAAGCATTTTTTTGTGTAAGATATTTGACTTGACCAGTAAGTATAAACCACTTTCTGTTTACCTGTTCTACTATGTATCTTTGATGTGAATGCACATTATTGATCTTCCCCATCACAACTAATCTCTGAACTGAAAACCCTGCGACTTGATTAATGACCCTCCTTTTCCATGAGGAACACAGGCCACGATCTTATAACTACACTGGAAATTAAACATTCCAACCCTGAAAAGCACTTCTGGCATTACTCATGTAGGCAGGAGTAGTCAAACTGACTGTCTTCCTGCTCCGACCTGGGATAAGTCACTGAGGGAGGCCTGTGAGAGGACTGACAAGACACAAGAATTTCTAGTTCAATTTCAGCTCTGGAATGATCCCACTACTGATCTGGATCTCAGATCTCCACCCTGAGCTGGTAGATGACATTGGAAACATCAGAGGAAAGTTATTGGAGCCCATCCTTGTCTAGTGGGATGTAATTCAGTGGACACAGCAAAATGCGCCCTGATCCCGTCTAGCACACCTACTTCTAACTCACAGCATGCCCTGTCCCCAGCTTGGGTGGCTAACTGTATAATGAAGAGAGTAGGAGGTCTAATGTATGTAGCAGAAGAGGAGGAAAAATAAAGGAGTGAAACACAACCATCTATCTTTTGTATTTCAAATAGTGAAAGGCATTACAAAGGACACATAGGGAATGTTGATTCCAGATGTTAGCCAGAGAGAAAAAGCAAATCAGTAGAGATATACAACAGAAGACATTAATTTAGTTGGGACAGCGTTCACAAAATATTGTTTTTCTAAAAAGTCTTTGCTATACCTGAATGTTCCATCTTCAACATTTTGGCTCAATTATTTAATGAAAAATGGATATTATTCATTAACCAAGTGGCACAGTTGACTAAAGATTGTCATTTATCATGATTTTTATCATATTGTTCTGTTATGATTAGCACATTATTTCTCTTCTAGATTGATTACGGAGACAAGTTTTAACAGTGCCAGCAATGAGAGTACCAGGATGATATTCACACTAATGAACTTTCTAATACAGTAAAAACTAAGGGTAGTTTTTATGTTTCAAATGTTTCAAAACATTAACCAAATCCCTTAGAGAACTTATTACCGTGATACTACTCTGAAATGTTTTACTGATACTGCATTGTCATTTACCTGTTACCACTGTCTGTTCCTTTACCTTTCCTTCTTTATATTTCTGGAAATACATGCAGTATGTTTTCTTGCAATTACCAGCCTTATTTCATTCTCACTTCATTCACTCATGTCAAAGCTCAGTCAATTAAATGTTGTTTTTGGCTTTGCAAGACTGTTAACCATCATCTACGTTTTCAATTCTCTCAAGGGAAAGAGAGAATTTTTTTTATTCTCAGCTCTGATTTTACTTATTCATTCATTGGAGTAGGAAAATCTCTTTCAAAACAAAGCAAAAACAAAAACAAAAACAAAAAAAAAACCCACTATCCAGATCTTTGTTTTAGCATTCTGTAATGTAAATGGTTTATTATTTACTTTCACTGTTAAAGGTGTCATAAGTAACATTCTCCTTCAGAGATGAAATTTCCTACAAAATTACATTTTCTCATACCTGGAATATCTCTTCTTAAAGTAATTCTCTGTGGTAGTCCACAGCTTACATTTAGCTTGCTCCCATACAAGCTGTAAACAAACCTGGTCAAGTACCAGGAGCAGTACCACTGAACTAACAGTAATATATTCTGCTTTGAATACTTAGTTATCTCAAGTTTATTCTGATATTCCTCTCCAGTGAGAGTCTATATTACTCTATTAGAGTCTATCTGACCCCTTCCACAAGCATGATAGGCAAAAGAAAGGGAGAAGTAACAAGAAAAGTGCTGAGTGGAGGAATCTCTATAATAATGTGATAGCTATGCATCATCACTGATCTTGTTGCTGTCTATCACGGTAGCTTTCAGACTAGTCAGACTGATGCCAAGAAATTAAGCTGTTGTGAAAAAATACCCTGAAGAAACTTTTATATCATCCATTTCACTCTACACTGAAAAAAAAAAAAAATGCACTGAGCATTCTTCATGTAGACTGAAAGGCCTCAGCTTTCAGGGTTTTGCTGAAGAGATCAGAACATGACACATTCTATGCCCTCATCCTCACTCAAAAGCAGGCTGAATTCGAAAGCTAGAATCATTAAAAGATGTAACTCAATGCAAAAGCATGAAGAGAACTGTCTGTCAGCTAGGGCTTTCAGCACTGGTAGTACGAGAACTACTCTGTAGCAAGACAACTGAAGCCATTTTAGGTCCTGTCTACTCTTCATTTCTCAGATTTTTCCAATGAAAAGATTTTTGTTCCTTTTGTTGATGGGAGTGAGGCTTAATCAAATAGTGACTACTGGGAGTAGAACAGTAAAATAAGAGAGAAACATTGTTTGAGAATGTTTTGTAAACCAAACAGCTCAAAAGCAGCTGTCACAGGTAGCTCACGGTTAAAATTTAACCGCACTATTTTGAAGATAACAAACATCCTACAGCACAGCTGTTTCACAGGCACACCGACAGGAGAGAAATTGCAAGAAAGTCTAGAGAATCACCTACGGGCAGCAAAACCCTGATCTCTTCAGAAGCTTTTCACCTTTCTTATCTGTTTCATACACATGGATGGTCTGCAATGTTTGTGCTTTTCATAGTCAGTATTCAAAGCAGTATCATTTCTCTTCTACTGACTGTTCTGTATACATCTTTAAAAGTACTTTTGCATGTTAACTTTTCATCTGCTAGTGTTAGAAAGTGATATCTCAAGAAGTTAGACAAAGTGTCACACAACCCCCAAAATTATGTATTAAATGATTCGTTATTTCCATAGAAAAAGATTCCAGGAACAAGAACCCTTTTAAAGAACATAATTCATAGAAAAGATAAGTAGACTATTTGATAGTTAAAGAACCACAGCAGATTCCTATTTTTGCAGCTTAATTAATAACAGGCTCTGTGCTTTCTCAAGAAATACAAAGAATGGCAGTCATATCCTGTGCAAGTCACCTGTGTAATTATTTCTGGCACCTATTACATTTTCCATTATAACTTTCATTTTCTCTTGTACCATTTTTCTATGCTAAGGGCATCTTTCCTTTTCTAACTGGCTGCAATTTCACAGCAGGATGCATTTAGCAGATGAGAAACTAATTTTATATTCTCTAAATTGTGGCATTTATTGGGAGCACGATGAAGTGACCAGTAGGATACTTGGAATCTCATTCTCAATTACAATGTGTCTTGCATTGACTTCAAAATTGATTCCAGTAAAGCTGGCAGATAAACGACAACTCCAATTAACTGATATGTTTCAAACAATGTAAGACATGTGAAGAAAATAGGCTCAAATTTAAGACAGACATTGGAGGACACTAATCATTTCATTATGAATATAAATTATTATAGTGACATATATCAGAGGTTTCAGGATCAAAGCCACAAAGTAAATTATAGTGCAAATTAGTTCCCCAGTTCACTGTCACTCACAAGCAGTTTTTTTAATAAATGCTGAAGACATTAATGTGCCATGAGGCATTTACCTTACTTTTTGAATAAATACTTAGATCACTGAATGCTTTTGTAGAAGGATATTTCTATTGATTCAGTATCCTGGGTTCTTTGTCTCTTTCTGAAAATACAGGCCAGGTTGGATTTTTTTTTTTTTTTTTTTTTTTTTTTTTAAGCAAAGATTGTATATGCGTGCTCCTGTGCATTCATACTAGCAGGTCATCACCAGGGATACCCTGGTGACCATCAAGGCCATTCAGTGGGAGAATCTTGCGTTAACATCCAATGCCCAAACATTTCCCATAATGAAAGCAGCATGCCTTGTGAATATCCTGAACTCTTACATTCATCTGATTTCTACTGAAGCTTATGAGGCGAGTCCTGAGACTGAACAAATAAAAAGGAGTCCCTATAAAATCAAATGTCATGACATAAAATTGTTCCTCACTTCATTATACAAATGACCACACTCAAAGTTAGTTTGCCTCTCCTTCCTCTGACAGTCTATGCAGAGACAGAAGCAGCATTATCTTGAGTTTTCAGTTTGATGAAAATTATTGTACATGCTTTGGTTACCACCCATGCAGATAGGTCCTCAATGTAGACAATAAGTAAAAAAAATGTGAGAGACTAAGAAACAAAATAAAAATAAAAAATAAATAAAAAACTGTTAACCCACCAGAAAGCAAGAATGAAGAGGCAAGACAACAAATCAGATATCATGCACCTTAGCCATTTCCAAAACATCAGTAAAAATGTTGCACTGTATCAGTCACAGAACGCTTAGAAGAAATATAGGACTCATAAGAGAATTTTGTAGTGCTTTAGGAATTGCGAGCAGATTAAGCAGCAGAACTTCCCCGGTTTATAGGTACACATCCCATTAAATAGAAGCACAACTACACACTAAAATTGAAATCCATAAATCCATACAATAAAATTTAACAGTCAGCAATTCCAAATGTTCTCCATTGTTCTCCAAGAAGTACCAAAGGGAGATTAAAGGCACAGCAGGCACTTTTTTGGTAGATTACTTTCTAAAAGATCCTTCAGTTTGTTCTAGACATGCTTCAAAAGCAAAGAATATTGGTTTGAATCATAATTTTAAAATGATCCATAACAGCAAGAGTTCGTACATATGCACATAGACCATTTAATTCTGTGGATCAAAAACACGAATTCAGTCTTACGCATGCTTAGAGAAATCCCGGCACTGCCTGAACCAGTCTATTAGTTAAAGCAGCTTATTTTTTTAATTTATCATTTTTAAACATTTATTCAGGAAGCAACTAGTTGGCCTCCACAGGCCTTTCCCATTACGACGATTGTTTTATTTTATCAATAAATGTCTCTAGTACAAATGAACCTTAAATTCTCTTAAATTTGTAGTATGGCAGAAGAGATCAAGTTGTGGTGTTGGAGATACACGTACTCCTGAAACAAATATTCCAAGAAAATGGAACGCCTGCTACCTCTACTCCCATTCACTACATCCAATACTGAAAATATATCCAAACACTTTACAACAAGAGGCAATTGAAAACAGTAAGCTCATTTGTCCGAACATGAGGATTTGGAGAAAACAGGCAAAACTCCTCATGCCAAAGACAAAAACATACATCTGATAGATTTCTGAGGGAATAAATAGGGAAGTTCCAGTTGGAAGGGATATAAGAAAGTATCAAGGACAAACATAAAAGATTTCTATCTTAAAAGACAACAAAATGTGCAAGAGAGGACACTGCATAAGTGCAAGGGAGCTTCTGGTCTCACCTAGTCAACACTCATGCAAGTGTTATAAACATGGAAGAGATTACAATAAAGATTATTTTAGAATCTTAAAGAATACCTGCTCTAGCTGGAAAACTTACAAAGTCTTCTAATCACAAAAATAAGGTAAAAATATATATTCCAATATCATTTTAACATTATCTGTAAATAAATTACTTGAGTTAACTTATTTGGCAAATTTTATTCAGATTTTCCAAGACTTTACAAACAAACGATCCGTATTTTGACCATGCATTTACTCTTTGCTGCCCTTTTTACCATCTCCATCTACAAAATTAAAAAACTTCTGGAGTACTGAGGACCTTGCCTATTCTGTCTCTTGTACAGTCTTCAGCAGGCAACCAATGAAATCAGAAATATTGCATAATGGTAAAACTTTATATATGGCAAATAAGGACAAAGAGAATACAAAATATTTTCAAGATTTTCTGTCAATATTTTCTGTCACAGAGGTGAAAAATCCATGTTGTAAGTTATTCATACAGTGCTAGTACGACAATATAATGAATGAAATGATGCTGTTATGTTCCAGCCTGCATGGATCTTACCATTTCTGTTACACACTGTCAATTTTTACCATTTTATTTCCCTTTTTATTTCAATAAGATTTGCCAAGTGAAGGTCTCAGACAGGCCCCAATTCTACCACTTCAGGGAACTCAAAGAACTTTAGTGCATGTGTTCAAAGCTCCAAACCCATCAGTGCCAATAGAGATATTGAGCCATTTGGCACTACATGGTAGCTGGAGCTGAAAGACAAGAAATATTGTCATGACCAGTAAAACCAATGGAGGAAGAAATCACATTCTGTACTTACATAGCTCCATATGCAGATGCGAATGGTTCCACAAAGGGGGCTCTGTCTACAATCACTGCACATCCAAGGTATGGCTCATCTTCTGAACCTGAGAATTGATCACAATCAAAATTAATGAGACTTCACTAAACTTGTGCATTGTTCAGCTATGTCCAAGCATAACAGTTAAAAGTTTTGGGCTTGTTTTGTTTTAACATCTACACTAGAAACACTCCAAAGCCATCAGATATTCATGTGAATCAGCATGCTGTGTTGCCATGAAAGATTTCCTGGCTCCAAGAAAGAAATCGCATAAGCATTCACTGAGCTGACATGACAGACTATCTCATTAAAGACAGTCACCTCACCAAGGACAATGAAACTGTGCATCCTTAGTGACAGAAAATAATGATACCCATAGCTTTTTTTTTCTTTTTTTCTGCAGCTTGATAAGGAAGAGAAAATATTGCAGTGCAAACATAGATAATTATGAATCACTACCAAGTTCTTAGTGACTTTGACAAGCGAGCAGGAAGCTCAAGACACACTTCCAAAAGTGCTTTTTTTTTTTATAATGGTACGTAGTAAAGAAAAGAAAGCAAAATTCTTCAAGTGTCCTACTAGACTTTATAAACCAAACTCATCCTTAGCCTACAGAAAAATATTTCATCCACCTTCTTCAGTATTTATAGAGTTTATGAGTATTATAGCTAATTTTCCATTAAAAATTATTTTAGCAACTGAGAGCATAAAGCACTGGCTTCAGAGGTGACAAAATTCCCATCACTAAAGACTCAAAATCAGATTGAACCTGTGTTTATAAGAAATAGTTTGAATGTGTTTGAGATTCTGTCTTTGGGGAAAGAAGGAAGTAAGTGACTTATTAACATCCTTTTCAGCACTAGTGAGCTTTAAAAAATATTAAAATATAATTATTTGTATGTTGGTGAACAGTTTCTCCTGTAGTAGAAAAAAGAAACACAAGTCATATTTCACGGCCCAGAACTGTCAGATTATTTTTATAATGACAACGTAAATATCATCATCTCTGGGAAAGTCAAAACACTATTTCCTACCTCACCAAATGTGACAGCAGTGAATTTTCCAAAATCTGATCTCAAGCACAAAGACCTCCCAGCTTTTTGAATAACCTGAGTTCATCAGTCCCTGAATCACTTGCAAAAACACCTTTTTTCTTTGCAAATTATTTCAGTGGCTCTGAAGGGGGTAGCCCATCAGCCTGAGAAAACCAAATAAATAATGTAATAGCCTATCAAGTCAAATACAATAATCTTTGTACAGCAAGAACACACCACAAGAGTACAACAAGTCTCAAATCATGGTGAAAATAAAACAACAAACCACACTTCTGACTGTACATGCACTGAAATTGTTTAATTCTAGCATGGAAGAAAACATTTTGGTATCTCCCTGATATTCTAGTCTAACAAACACTATATTACAGAAACAGGAGATCACAGACAGATAGGACATTGAATCTTTTAAAAGGTAGAAATAAATACAGTTCTTTCCATAACAACAATCCATTTCAGGAGCTACTTACTTGCAGTCTTTGAATTAAGACTGGATGTTACTCTAAACTGTAAACTATAGCTCAGCTGGAATTAGTGGCATGATTCAGGAAAAACTAGACTGCCATGTTATTATACGGGAGGTCAGAGTAGCCCATCAGAACAGCCCACCTAGTATTTATATTCATAAACCAATAGCCACAGACAAAGCTTCCATTTCCTATCCCTTACTTCCACAACAAAGTTGATGAAAGACATCAGTACAGGTGATACTCAAATAATAACTTAAAAGTAAAATCTTTGCCTTGAAGAGTTATCGTACCACAGACTGCTTTTCTTTTAACTGCCTCCTTTTCAAATAGTACTGTCATTCTTTGAAAATTTTATGAGGGTTTGTTGTTATCCAGAGTTGAAATTAATGCTTGTGCTAATGTGGAAGAATGAGGGGTACGTGTGCTGGCTTCAAGGAATACAAATAGCTAAGTATTCCTCACAAAGATAATGATACTCATAAATGAAAACTTAGGAAATCAATTGCTTGAAAACTAACAGCCTGCCTTGAGAATGTCATAAAGACGTGATGCTTTCCTTGTAGCTAGCAATTCTGATTATTTCTCTTTGAAACTCTGTCAGACTAATGCATCTAAAAGACTATATAAGAGACTACAAATGGCAAAGTAAAGTATTTTGTAAATGATGGATGTCACTGCAAAATAAATACTTCTATGTATCTTTTCACAGCTTACTATTTTTTAGGACATAAAAATCCTTGCTTTTTTTTTTTTAAATGCAGGATCAAAGACTATGTACATAGTTCTAGCACAGGTTACAGTATTCTGTTATGACCAATAACAATTTAAGGCCCAAGCTGAAGTCACACCATTGATATGAATTGTATTATTGTTGCTAAATATGAGGGTTGAATAAACCTGCAGGATTATGATAAGTGCTAAAAATACCAGCCTTCGGTCAAACATGGGTACTGGGAGTATCTATTTTATGCAAATTATTAAATGAAGCAAAAAATTGTAATGAACATCGCCCCTTTTAAATACTGCCAGTAAGGGTAGAATTAACCAAAAAGTAGGTATGAAGGTTTTTTGGTTTGGCTTGGTCTGTGTTTTTGTTTTGGCTTTGTTTGGGTTGGTGGTCTTCTTGTTATCGCTGTTTTAAGTTTTATTATTGCATTATTTGTCCTCACAAAACCAGTCTTGAGCATTAAAAGTGTTCTTCTGTGATTTCTATGGAAAATCACTGTGGGTTTTTTAATTAATAATGGAGGAGCATGACAGGATTTTAAGAAATGGCTTCAGATTTCCCGTATCATTCTTTACTTTTTTTGGGTAAAACTAGTCTTTGTTATACTACAGCCGACCCTTTTAGACTCACTGTCTAAGCTGGTAGCTGCTGAATCTACCCGGCTTTTAACCTTGCCTTATAGATATAAAAATTGGTCAGAAAGTATCTACTCTCTGCATCTCAGTGACTTTAAAAAGTCATTCACACAGAAAATTGCCAATCTGACAGCTCAGAAATACTGATTTCAATTCCCTAAAGGAAATAAATTGGTGTCTTGGTTACTTCCATTAGATAGTGAAAGATCCTTCCCGTAAAGAGGCTGAAAAAGAAGAAAAATGCTGACAGATCAGGACATTTGGAGTTGATATTCATATCATCTGCTGCTAGGTGAAGCACATATGACCAGTATGGGAGGGTCAACACAGCTGAATTATTAAGAATGCAGATGTGGCACAGAATCTGCAAACCAGAGCCAGGCCACTGAAGAGTGAGAGACACATCCAAAATCAGTAATGTATTTGTCAGAAAAAAATGTCATCATGAAATAAAGAACAGTATGAGCATAGGCAACTTCCTGTCTTCTGAAAATTAATTTCAGTATATTCAGTCCTCATCTGAAGTCTCAGTCAGATTCTGTCTTACTCTTTATTTAAATAGGCTTTGTCTCAAAGTCCTCTTTGAAGAATTATCACTAGATTAGCCTTAGTTCTGTGAAAATTTATCAAGGCATAATGAAAAACCATTTTACCACTACTAGTAATAGCACCTGATTTAATAGAACAAGGACACTAATTATCCATAGTAACTCCCTCTAAAATCAACTGCGGAAAAAAAATAATAAAATTCCTGAGGAAAAAAGGAGTTAATTACACTAGAAACCAAAGATAATTAAAAAGAGAAGATAATGATGAAAGCCATGATTTAAAACAACGCCTGTAGTCTATATCACAACTCAGAGGAGAAAAATGAAACGTGTTATTCAAGCAACATGCAAACTCAACCAATGTGTGCAGAATAATTGAGTCCCAAATACAGACTTTTCTGGAAAAAGCAGTAAGCCAAGATTTCTGCATTCACTAGCCTGCATCACTAATAACTTTTCTGCAGAATATTTTCACAATTTCAACAAAACAACAGTGCTTGTGACATATTAATATTATATTGTAAAGGCTTAATTTTTCATTTCACTCCCAAGTTCTGAAGTACTGTTTAACGTTTTACATAATCTTTCAAAGATGGAGTCTTACAAAAAGTTATCCTCTCCTTGCTCATGATCACCTGAAAGAAGCTGATCACCTCTGCATCTTATCATAACCATTAGTCAGAGTGAAATACTGGCACTATACTACTTTTTTGTCTAGAAAAGACAGAGAAGTCTTTTCGAGAATGCTGATCCATTTGATAGCTTGAAAGGCAACAAAAGGCTCAGTAGAGGCAGGTATTCTTTTCCTGTCAGATACACCCTGAATCATCAGATATAGGAAGACTCTCTCTTCAGTGAGCTTTCATAGATGAGTTATGTACAGAAGCGTATATCTCATCTATCACAGGAACATTTGAATGTACAAAAAGTGGGAAAATCCATAAATTAGCAGAACTGTCAAAACAACTATCCAAATAAGCAGAATGTAAATAAGTTCCAGCGGAGAAAGAATGGGTACTGATAAGAGAAGACTGGAGTAAATTGACCACAAAAGCTAGTGCGCTCTACAAGAAAGAGTCACAAAGACATGGGTTTTTTTGGTTTTTGTTTGTTTTTGTTTTTTGTTTTGCTAATAATATACCTCAAAGGCAGACACTGTGCATGTCTCAAAAACATCCCTAATCATCCAGATAGGGATCATCTATGAGACCCAGTCCAGCAAAACCTGCAGATCTCCACCTTCATGGCTCAAGATCTTCACATCTGCATGGTTATCCTGCTTCTTTCTGTCTTTCACTGGAGCAGCTATCTTCTGTGAAGATGACAAGGCCCAAGGCAGGTATGCATCTCAAAGCATTATAGAACTGCATCTTCTGGTAGAACCCTGTTGATAGAGGACTGGGGTACTCTCAGAGGTGTCTAGCTGCATGTTCAAAGAATAATAGAGAAGACTGTCCCTATATCCACAGTGTGTTGGTTTCACAGGAATTATAACACAGAATTTCTTCCAGGAAGCTACAATGGCAAAGAAAAATCTCTAGCATCAAGTAATTGAATCTTAGAATGAACTCCTTATCAAACCTTAGAATGAACTAAGATGAACCATGGTTTGAATTATCTTGGAGATTCACAGTCTTTTTTATATGAAAATGAAATATCACTTTTCATATAATATTTTTAATTTGATTATTATATGTAATGTAACATTATTATCATTTGTTTTACTTCTTTTGAGGGTTTTTTTTTGGAGGGGGGGGGGGATTTCGAAAGTTTCAGAAGATTATGAAGAAGATCACATCCTAGAAAAAGACATGATTTTTTTATGATGGAAAAGGTACCTTTACTGTCCTTTATATCGTCATTGGTAGATTGTTCAACAAGTAAGTTACTACCATGTATTAAGCATCAGCAATTTAAATAAGCTGGTATCAAGGGCTATATTCAAAACAGGAATAGTAAATTTACCTATGGTTTTTTATAAATGACAAAACCTAGATGCCTAGAGATGTTCAGGAATTGAATAAGGAAAAATTGGGTAAGCTGGGTAAGAAATACCCAGCTGGAGACTAAAACTCACAAGGGTGAGAGGATGCCTAAAGCAGAGTCATTTTGTGCAGGGGTGTCTAAAACAACACTATTATCAGAGACAGAACAAATCAGAACAGGATCAAGATGTATCTTCAGTGAAATAAAGCAGGTCTTCACCTCATGGCATTATTACATGCATAGCTTTATCAATACCGGCTCTTGCTAGAGGGATCTCAGACCTTCGCTAGGTGAAAGTCAATACATAAACCAATTCCTCCTTGTTAATTTTTGTTAGATTTTTTAAAAATACAATATAAGAAAAATTCCTGCATCGTGTTAAAACTTAAAATAAAATAAAGTAAGGAGAATGGAAACATCAAAATATTGAGACAAATGCTTCCTGCTTCTGAGTATCACTTCAGGTTAATTCACAAGCTGAAAATCAGAAATTTTTACGCCATTTTCTTTTAGAGTAGTACAGCTGATGCTGCCTGCGAAAATATACCACAAAAAGAACATTACCAGTAAACAGCAGGATATATGGAAACCATAATTACAATCTATGCTAGGAGAGAGTCAAAACAAAATGAACTCAAAGATTTTGTCCAAGGACTATGTTGAGTACAATATCTAATAAACCCTGATAAACACAATACGTATAAAGGAACTCTTTCAGGTTCCTTTTCAAAAAGAAAAAGATTACGTAAGACTCAAAAAATGGATAACTGGAGAGGGTGAAAATCTGTCTCTTACTTCTATTTTCCTATAAATTATTCCTTCTAATTAGTGTTACAAAAGAAAAAAAAATAAGCACTGTGTTTAAGTACCGCTATTATTAATAAACATTCAAAAGATCACAATGAAAGAGTTACATACCTAAAAATGAAAGAGCTGAAAGTAAACTTTCACTGAAATCTTGAAGATTTCAACGAACAGAGCAGAGAGAAGTACTGAGTTTCTCCCATCTCACTCCCAGGCTGGTATCAGTTCTGTCACGAAAATGACAGGAGCACAGCAACAAGGATGTGTGGGTTTTTTGTTGTTGATATTGGGTCATAAGCTGTTTATTGTCCCTGCAAAGGTAGAGTCAGTCCTATTTTCGAGTTTTAACATGACATGGTAATTTTTCTTATATATTGAAATTCTGCTGACAGGCGGAGTTGTGCCAAGGATGAAATATCTGCACAGCAAGAATGAATTGAAGAGTTAATACGCGCAGCCTTTCCTGCTGCTAACCTTCTCCAACTTCATCACAAACATCTCTTTTCTGAAAATGTGATGTGGCAAGAGCAGAAAAAAGCAGGAATGGGGAAGAATACTTCACGGGAAAGCACAAAATACAGAGTACAAATAAGAACAGTGGGAGTAGGTTTTTACTTGTTTTCTATTAACAAAATCCTAAGAAAAAAAGAGATAAAGCACTGCAGAAATCAATGCCAAGAGCCCTTACTGAATGATAGTCTCAGCATGACATTAGAGACGCATCACAGAAGGAACCATCTGCAATGTTTAGAACTGATACTGAAGAGCTAGTTAGAGTCAAAACACTCTAGCAAGAAATTCTGTCTCTGAAAGCTAACACCTTCTTGAGCTACACAGATTGGATTAGACTTACACCTTTAAAGCACATTCAGCCACACATGCTATGTGACCCAAAAGACAGAATCCACATGCTAACTGACATTAAAGGCCAGGTCACAACTGACTACAAAAAGAAAAACAGCAACTATTGATACATTATCTAACAGCTACTGGGAGCTGATAATCATTCCAAGTTCAATACAATGCGAAACTTTTTGCAAAGCGCGTGAAACAAATGCCCTGAAGCTTTGAGCTGAATCAGAACTTCATGCTGATTTCCTTCCCTCTCCTGCTGATGTATTTTGGTTGACTTGTATGAAGGCTGTGGACAGTACTCAAGTTCCATTCCATTCATTATATAGAAAGAAAAGGTTTCCAAATTGAGCCTCGTAAACTGAGGAGATTCAACTGGGCTTGAATGTGCTGTAGTCAATAAATGGGCTAAAAAGTCTGTGCCTCCATGCCACTGAGTCCTGATTAACCTGATTTAGCTAAAACAAGAAGGATCTGTATTTGTAAGGTGGAACCACACAATGCTATAGCAAAGGGAGACAGAGGGAGAATTTGTGATCCCTTGAGTTATCCCTCCTTCCCTGTCACTTGCATCAAATACATCAATTTAAACAAGATCTACAGGGTTCAACTATTGAATTAATGTATACCACCATTATATTTAAGTGTTAAGAAAAAAAGGGGGAAACTTTTGATCTTAAAATATATCAAAATATATAATTCCCAACATAGGGGAAAAGGTACTTCACATAGCTTTGAAAATGTCACTGAAAATAAGAACCTCTCTTGAACTTTTCTTGAACTCAACCTTCAGTTAAGGTTCCTCCTGTTGTACAATAATTTTGTGCATTTTAAATTCATCTGCTCACCAAGAAAAGAGCATCTGTTTAAACAAAAGGAAGAGATTAGTGGCGTCTACTCTCTGTGACAGGGAAACAGTCAAGCTTTGATAAAGCCATGTTTCAAGTTTGCCTCTACTGTTTTCAGAAACAACAGCTGTTCCCTCCAACTTTCCTAAGCCCTAAGCTTTTTTGCATGACCTTGAAGACTTATGAAGCTGCAAAACTGTTCCAGAAATTTGCAAACTTTCTAAAGCAATGCATTTCAAAGTGTTCCCTGTGACTTCATTTTTATGGGTAGACTCATTTAATGTTTATTAGTTAAACTGAGAGGCACTCACCTGAGACATAACTCTTTCTTCTAGAGGTAGTATCACATAATCAGAGCTTAAAAACAAACAAACAAACAAAACCCTGGAATGTAAAGGTTAACTAGTTAAAAGTCCAAAAATTCTTATGATAACTGTGAAATTCATTACCAACTCCTAAGTAAACTTCAGCTCTTTAATATCCAGAGTTATTTTTTATAATAAAATACTAAATTTAAAATGTTCTTTACATAAACTGAGATTCAAATTTTTATCATCTTTCCCTTTTTTAAGAACACAAATCAGAGAAAAGAATATAGCACTGACAATAACTTAAGTCAAGAATCAGAGATTCTTTCCCTGCCTTTTTCTTTTCATTTCACTTAATTCCATGCACCATCAAGTCAGCAGGCTAACATTTGTTAGCTCCTAAACTCCTGTGCTAACTCCTGAGGTATTTGCATCAGAAGTTGAAGATGTGAAGCATTACAGTAATCAAAGGTGATTACCAGCATTCAAAAATTCTGAGACAGATCAAAAAGGCCGTAAGATTTCCTTCAGAGTTATGACTTAATAACTGTGCATTTCTAGTTTCTCTTCTCTGCCTTCTAAGTTTGGAATCCACAGCCACAACAATTGTTAGGTTTTCATCTAGAACAAGTTCATTTGATTAAAAAGAAAAAGGAAAGTGCAAATTCTTACAGATTCTCAGGAGTCAGAGTGCCTAATACGAAGAAAGGCTTATGACCAACCCAAGTTATTGGCTTGGGTAGTGCAAACCCTTGAAACCTGTGCTATGTGGAGTAGCCTCAGAGAGCTTCACACAGCTATTCAAGTTCAGATGGACAGACTAACAAAAATAATGATGCAAAAAACCTATGTGACTATGACGAGAGAGAAATGGTTGGGGCCAGACTTTTTTCAGCAGTGCTCAAAGATAAAAACATGGGGACAATGGTCTGCCCTGGAACACAAGAAGTTCCATATGGACATAAGGAAATAATTCTTTACTTCTAGAGCAACAGAGCACTAGAACAGGCTGACCAGAGAAGTTGTGGATTCCCCTTGTCTGAAGATATTCAAAACCCCACTTGGACTCTTTCCTGTGTAACCTACTCTAGGGAATCTGTTTTAGCAGAGTTGTTGGAGTAGTGGACCCTTCCAAACCCTACAATTCTGTAACAGTAAGAAACACTTAGAATCACTGAGTATTGATGCAGCTTGGAGAATTTTATGAGACAGTAATTAATGCATAGCAAGCTAAAGTCTCACTGGCACAGAAAAAATGCAGTCAATTAGAAATGAAATGCATGACTCTGTAAGGACAGCTCACAGATCTAACAGGGATACAGGGAGGAAACCAATGAAGATTACAGAAAGCAAGTTAAAGCTTGCAGAAAAAGAAGGATAAAGGCAACAAAACAGAATGAGTAATTGCTAGCTACAGGGACTACAGAGTGTGAGAAAGCCTTTATCAATTACAGAACAGAAAAAAGAGCAAAGTAAAAGCTGAGAGACTTACTCTGTTCTTAGCTAGGTGGGCACCCCTTTCTCTCAAAATAATTAGGTGTGGAGGGAGAACTCTAGAGTTTATGTCATAAGGAAAAAAAATTGAATAACCAAAGGACAGATAACTTATTTTTCCTTCTCTGATTCCTATTCAGCATGACTTCTGCTCAAAGGCTTATCAGCAGATTACGTCTCACTGACAACTTTGCTGAAGGAACAGCAGATACAGTATCTGTAGGGAGAACAGATCAGAGAACATTCTGGGACAGATGAAGCAATGTTGATTTATACCACCTAAGTATATGTGCACCATCTATTGAAATACCTTGTCATTGTCCATGACAGTATCCAGTCAGATTTACAGCTTACTGCTTTCCTGAAGCATTCAAGAAATACAAAAGAAAAAAAAATACAAACCAACCAGCAAAACAAACAACCCTTCTCTTATTCCCTACATAGTCCATATAAAAGTCCTTACTGCAGTCTCTCTATTTGGGGAGAACGTTATTATTCTCTCAGTGTTATTCTGAAGTGAGAATAAAAAGTGAATGAAGAGATCCAGGTGACAGGCAAGGCTATCAAAAATCACATATCTCAACATGATAGGAAGGAGCAGCTCACTCTCTGTACGTAATGATTACACTAAAACAAGCATAACAGAAATGAGACAAGATATGCAAGGACAGCTGAGAATTACCTCTAGCCCTGGATATCTGGAACGACTGTTGACTTAGAATCGTAACATTTGGAAAAGATCACTAAGAACATCTAATCCAATTGCTAACCCATTCCCTTTATGCCCATTAAACCATTTCCCTTGGTGCCACATCTACATGTCACCTCCAGGGACAGTGACTCCTTCACCTCCCTGGGCAGCCTGTTCCAATGCCTCACCACTCTTTTCTAAGAAGAAATTTTTTCCTAATACTCAACCTTTGCTAATTATTGCAGCATAGCAATTACAATAAACTAGTTTAGCACAGTATGGGTTATGTAAAGATTCACACTCCAGGATTCCCTATACAGCCCTCCATCCAATGACCTCCAGCTTGAAGTTAGCATGCCTCAAAGCACTGCGTTCCTTGCTCTTCACACCAACTTCAACCACTTTTATATTAAACACTGTCCTAACATCTAGTGAAATTTTCCATGCTCTGGTGTAAAACCATTATTTCTTCCTCAGTTCTGGCTACTGAAGATAACAGGCATTTATTCTGAACTCGTTTTGAATTTGTAGAATTCTATCAGATTTTCATTCTAGCCTGAAGATGTTTCTTTCTCTTGATTTTTTCCTGTCTGCCAATTATTATAATTCCTAACTCCTCAATCTAATTACAAGTTACTGTTTGTTTTAATCATTTCTTTGAAAAACATTCTTCCAAAAATCAATGTTTCTGTTGCAGAATCAATACACAGGGCAGTTCATTGTAGCTGAGTGAGGAAGAATAACACATTTTTTAAAAAAATATTATATCATAATTGTGTTAGCTTAGCTTGAATTTGGTGCATTAGTCATTATCTCTGCTAATAACAGAACGCCTCCATCAGAGGTCATGTCACACCCCTTCCACCCCCTATATTCAGATCTCTGCTGCAAGAACTAATATTTCTCTCCAAATATGTCTGTTCATTTTTATGATTATCTATGACCACAGCTGCACAGTATATGAATACAGCCCAAACCAATCAAGACACAATCCTCTTGCTCACAGCCAGGTTTGCCAAGATGGCACCCTGAATACAGGATAAATGCAAATGGCTCATTCATGGCATGGACTCTATAATACAGCTGTAGCTGAGTCTTCACTTAGCCTTCTTGATCTCATAGACCAGAATAGCTGTTAATGTAACTTTCAGCATACCAAGCATCTGTGCCTGGCTGGAGTATCTGAGAGCATCAGAAAACCATTA
>JAOWBP010001760.1:25781866-25792152 GCA_028571105.1 Tragopan temminckii
ATAGCTGTTAATGTAACTTTCAGCATACCAAGCATCTGTGCCTGGCTGGAGTATCTGAGAGCATCAGAAAACCATTATGGTGTTCTGCAGCAAGGAGCGTGATGAGTAATAAGCCACAGTAGCACAATGATCTCCACTTGGGAACACAATATCCCACTGGCATTCTTCAGCCTTATGCCCCCCACCTCCTTCTCATGCCCCATGGGGACATGCACACAAGCTGAAGACAACCAAAAAGTCAAAAAACAGGAACTTTCAATTGTTAGAAAAGAAGTGCAAACAGGCTGTATGCTGTATCTCTTGCAACTTGACAACAGCCTGCATGTCAAAAATCAGAATAATCCTATTCAACGTGTCTAGGCACATAGGAAAATCTGCATTTCCTCCTTTTTCTCAGTTCTGTAGCTTAACTCTCACTGGCTGTGCTTTATCCAGACACTACTATATCTTTTGTGTATGAGTACTGGAAGGAGCAACTGAGTAATACTGAATAGCTGTAACTGCTCCAATCAAAAGCGCTCTAGTAGAAAAAGGAGTTAGAAAAATTACTGAATAACTGCTACAACTCATCACTCCCCAAATGTCAGTCCTCCTGTATTATGCTCACTTGATCATAGAAAGCAGCAACTCACTACAATCTCTAACTTTAAATACTTGTAAAAATGTATATCTTTGCTATATTTTAAATTGAATTTACAGTATTAATCATATGTGCCACGAATAATTTCTGGCTGAAATATCTTGCTTTGAAAGTCTTAGAAAATGCACATAGCCCCAGACAACATACTGACACAGAGATCATTTATGGCATGCATGTGTATATGCTTGTGTATGTAAATTAAATTTCTAATAAATTGTTATATAAATACCTTCTTTCCAATGTCTTTTAATCAGAGGGTGTCATAGAATCTTATTTCTGTTTGGTTGTAATATTAGCTTCCTAAATTCACGTATCATAATAGCCCAGTGACTGAAGACCATCGAACACTGATATACAATTACAAAATTGAAGTTAACTGAAGTTTGTGACTCAGTGAAAAACAATTCATTCACTGCAAATTTAAACAATAGTTCTTTTTTCATTTGTGAAAGGAAAGCGTTTAATTCTCCGTAACAAAACATTAAGATACAAGGGCTCTGTACTATTACTATCACCCTTACAATTATTTTGAGATTTTTAAATACTTTTCCAGTGCTTTTGAAATTTCAGAGAATCCCTATAGTGCAGTTGTCCTATTTAGGGTCTTTGTATTATTTAAGTCTCAAAATTGAGTCCTAAAAGTAATTTTCTGACGAAATGCACTCCTTGCTGGCCTTTTGCAGAAAGACAAATTTTTCGCTTCAAGATCACAGTCTTTCTAGATATTAACGAGTGCCGCTAGTGCAACCCTTTCCCCAAACTGAGAAGTTGTTTTATTAAGGGTTAGAAATTACACATTAATCTAGCTATAATGTTCTTGTGACCAGAGCTGTGTTGGGTGCCTCTGGGCTGCACTGTATTTTAGAGCCACTCTCAAATCACTATCATCTTTGCTATACCACTAGCCTGTTCTTAGGAAATTTTTCAAAGAATCACAGAATTGTTTGCATTGGAAGGAACCTCTAAAAGTCAGGGACACCTAAAGCTAGATGAGCTTGACCAGGAGCCTTGTCCAGCCTGACCTTGAGTGTCTCCAGGGATGGGGTAACCATCACATCCCTGGCTAATTTTTTCTCTAGAGGAGAGCCATGTCTGCGTAATAATGGACTGTTGAGTTTGTAGTTGCAAACAAAGCAACAAATGAGAACTAGCAATGAACAAAATGCTTGACTATAACTTTGCTAACTTGTCACACCTGTAAAATTAATCAGGTGCCTATAAAAAAAGTATAAGCCTTAAGCATGTTTCACGAGCCTCAGCACCTGAAGTTTCTGTAAGCTGTAGAAACTTCTCTTCAACCTGCCTTAGGATTACTTAGGATGGGAGACACTTTAAGCAACTGTTGGATAGGAAATGAAATTATTGTATGCAGTTACCAGGGACTACACTGGATATTCCATGCAGTTGGTGAAAGCTTCATTCAAGCATGAATGATATCTTTAGATAAATTTCCAGACTGAACTGTCCCACTGAAACTTAATAGCAAATTTTCAAATTGGACCTTTTTGTACTTTAACTTTTCAGGTCTTACAAAATATAAGTTCAGGTAGCATCTTGGGAAAATGTGATTTAAAATTTGGTATCAGAATGACTGTTCTCTAATTGCAGTCCACAAGAACGGATAACACTGCCCTTTCAGTTCCTCTGATAAATTTATTTCACTGAATTCCATGGAACTGAAAATGAAAGAGCATTTCACATTTATTTTTTGTCTACCATGGAGTATTTCAAAGTTGGTGCAATGTATATTATACTCATTGATTAAATCACATATTTTTATTTCACAAAAACTCAGGCTCTGTTTTGCTAGTTGTATTTAAAGGCCAGGGAGCTCTTCTACCCTGGTAGCATTTGCATTTGTATGGTCAGAGAGGTGCTTTTGCTGATTCAGGCTTTCTGAAATTCGAAAGGCTGAGGGTCAAAAAAAATCTCTGTGCTGCAACCAATTAACAAATAATCTAGAGACATAAAGTACTTGGTAATATTATGTTCAGAGAGGGAATACAAATATCTTCTTTTTCCTTATCATAGACTTCAAGTTATTTTTCTGACATGACAGTAAATATCAGGAAAGAAAAAGCATTGGAAGTGTATCACTCCATGAAATGAAATTATTTTATTTCCAGTCACATGCAGTAAGTAGAAGGTGAAATCTATTTCATTTTCTAATGGTACTCTTTTCTTTCCATCTATTTTTGAAAACTTTGTGCACGAGATAACAAAGGGAAAAGATTTATTCTCCTCAGACTAGTTAGAATAAAAGAAAATACAGCACAATAAGTGCAGAATGAATATAACTAAATAGGTATTGTTCTACACAAGACGACAACATTTAATCTCTATAGATCAATATGACACTAAGTTTTGTACAGAAGCCTAGTTAGTAGAGCCCAGTATAAATGCCATATTTAGCACGCATAATTTCATATTGTTCAGCTAGTCATGTACTGGTGTAAATAACTTGTTAGAAGAAACACAATGCATAGGCTTAACAAGGACCCAAGGGCCTGTAATAGATAAGAGACCATTCCTCTGCTATTTCAGGCAGCAAAGTTATTTGATCTGAGTCATAAGCTTAGTACGTTTTTAAAAACTGTAGTTGGCTGATCCTGCCAGTTCTGTTGGGAAACTGGACAGGAATGATATACCTCCCACAGTAAAAAAGCTTTCATTTAATTTCCTTCTTAAGCATAATTCAGTTAATATATCTCATTTCTTTCTACAGTTGTTTATTTACTCATTTCTTGTGTTGGGTAATTACTTACTTTGCACTTCAAGTGGTTAATTACAAGTTGTATTTTATGAATTATAATTGGTTATACTTGAAAAGTAAAAGGTTGCGCTTAATTTTTATGGGATAGGCTTGCATTGTTCTCTGTTGCTAAATAATGCTAAAAATATTTTAACCCAGTAATGAAATAAGAAAAATGGAATTGTAAGCATTGGATTTTATAAATTGCAATGTTTGGTCTACCAGAACAAACTTTATTGCTCCTCAAGGAGAAATTCCTTTCTTACATATGGGCTACTTACACATTAAATTCATACTGCATCCTTCCAAATAGGGATTAAATTACCAGCCAGGAATCACAGTGTCCCTTTGCCCAGGGGGTGTATTCTGCTTGACTAAATAAATCTATTTCAGAGACTCTAGTGCCCTCTTACTCTACAACTTCTTGGTTACTCTCTACTGTAGCAATAATATTGCAGATAGATAAATGGTAATAAATACAAATGTTTCAGAATTCTAGTCACAGGCCTGCCCAGTTCCTAGATTGTAATAAATACTGCTTGATGTTTCAGATGGAAATGAAAGAGGCAGATATTAAGGCCTGTCAGAAAGCAAATGCTGTAAATCCCATAAGAACAAAATATTACTGATTCTAGCAAAGAAATACATGAAGATTCACTAAAGGAAGAGTTTGTGCTTAAAGATTTTTTTGAGTGTCTGTATCAACAGTCAGGTGCTACAGGCATTTGCAAGATTTCTCACCTCACCTTGGAGACACATCAGCATATAATTTTGCTATGGTGAAGTCTTTCACTGTATTTTTTTCTGCTTGCCCTTTCTCACAATCTTCAATGTATTGGTGCCCAATTGATTAGCTTCTGCTTCAGAAAATTATGCTCTCCCATCACCCAATAATCATATGATTAAAATATGATACCTATTTCAGGAAACATTGAGAAACACCCTTTTCCAATGACACCATTCATGTCACACATTATGTGATCTACCCTTTAGACGTGACAGGCTTCCCAAGCCTTTCAGAGACAGGGCATCTGAGCACAGAATCACCAAGGTTGGAAAAGAACTCCAAGATTGTCCAGTCCAACCATCCACCTATCACCAATATTTCCCCACTAAATCACGTCTCTCAGTACAATATCTAAACATTTCTTGAACATCTCCAGGGATGGAGACACCACCGCTTCCCTAGGCAGTCCAGTCCAGTGCCTAACAACTCTTTTGGAGAACAAATTTTTCCTAACATCCAACCTGAACTTCCCCTGGTGCAACTTGAAGCATGTTTGCTGCTTTCAGAAAGGGACCATGTAGGTCACCCCAAAAGTAATGCTTCTATTTATTTCCATGAAAACTACAAAAGCTGCAAAGAGCACAATTACACTATTTGATAGAGCAAATTCTCACTTACAAAACCCTATTTTTCAGCACACTCATCATCATTAGCTACGCACTTTCATCAGCAATGAACAAGAGCATCCTGCACTCATAAACATCTTCACCAGTTGAGGTGACCCAGTGTCAACACTGCTGAACTGTACTGAACATAGACTGTTTGGTCTCCAGAAACATTCAGCAGATGTTGATAAATGTTAATAGGTGCAATTTTTTCCACCCATAGAGGAATTCAATGCCACACTTTTTACTTCATATGCATTTCCATGTCAGATGCCATTGCGTCAGACTTCCTCTCTGCTGCCATCTGTCACATGACAATAAAATGAAACGGAATATTGGTGGGAAGGTTCAATCTCTACTACCATACAGCACCAACATCCGTCTCTGACATCGTGGGTCAACATAATGAAATAGAAGGCTTTACTTCAGAGCAGCCCTTGTTGTTATCTCGATCAGTCTTTACCATCCTTGAAAACTATTAAAATTGTTCACATCTTTTCTGCCACCAGAAAACTTGTGACTAAAAGTCATGAGGAGCACCAGCAGCAGTAAGTTGTATCATTTCTAGAGAGTAGATGTTTGCAAGGTTCACTGTGCCAAAGATTCAGGTACTGCAAAGGGTGCCAGGATGTAAATTCCTCCTAATAGCATTTCTCTGCAATCCAGAGCAAGGTTGCTATATCCCTCAAAATGACCATGCCACAAATTGTATGAAGAACTTCTAATGGTTTAATTTAGCATATTAGAACCGGAAAAAAAAACAAAAAAACAAAAAAACACTTTCATTCATATCCACCTTATTATTACAGGAAGAGGTAAAGCACACACTTAGGATCTTCTGAATTCCACTATGATATGCTTAGCCAATCCAGCCAGCAGCATGTTCCTCTGCTAAAGCCCCAGATAGAAACTCCATCAGAAAACCAAACAATCTCATTCTGGACAGCCTGTTACATATACTTTGCTTCTGGCATTTTCTTAATCTTGTGCATTCCAGAAGCATTGTCCCACCGCCTGCACAACAGTCATAGATAGGAGTCAGGATAGGCTTTCTCTTCTCTAATGAAAATTAGAATTCTCCCTCAACACCCATATGCCATAATGCAGCACAATGCAGGCAATCAGGACAGTTCCCAAAATTTGAAATGCTTTCTTCTGCCATAAACTGTAATGAAACACAGAAAGAAAAAGACTGTATATCCACACGATAATCAATATTCTGTAGAATGGGTCTGTTCTGATTCTACAGCCTATCAAAGATACAACTTGAAACTCTGCAACAGGCACTTACACATCCATTAACAGTTCCAAAACCAAGTGTGTCATGATTTGCCCAGTCTGCCTAGATCCACTCATCTAACATGAAAAGCTTATCTCTATAACTCATTTTTAAAAATACATCTAAAATTACATATAAAATGAGGCAGTTATTTTTTCTTGTAATATTTTCTGAGAATTCCTCATGCTTAAAAAAAAAAAAAAAAGAATTCTAAACCTCAACATCACATATATGTCTGAAAAAGAAACACAAAATCACTCAGACTTGACTCCCTGAAAAATGGAAAGGTAGCTTTCTGTTTTTCATGCTCAAGATGAAAAACGATCAACATTAAGACAGTACATTCTGGTTCCAACAGCTGACTTTTTACAGTGCACTTTTGACCTTATTTCTCATTATATCTTTCCTTTTTCAGTGCTGATTACTAGTGACTCCAACTGCAACTCATCTCAGTTATATAAAAATATGGTCTTGCTGGGAGGCAGTCATTAATGGCTATTAACCCCTTATGCAGAGGATCATTGCTTTCTGTATGAAGGAGATGCACAGAGTGAGAAATGCTTTTCAGAGCTCCCTTATACTTAGGTCTCAATAACTCAGAGTTTTTCATTAAAAAATATTTGTTTTCTGAACATCTAAATGTAACATCTGATACACAGAATAAATGAAGCTTTCCACTAACCGATCACCTAGCATAAAAAAAATCCGACAAGTTCTTGATTTCCAAGTGTCAAATTAACCTTGAAAAAAATAGTTTACAAAGATGTTTTTAAAAGGAAATAACATAATTTCAACTTGCAAAAATAATATGTAGTACATTAACTGTTGTTAAAATCCTATCAATTAACTTCTCGTATAACTAATTCCATGGCAACATAGCTCTCTCTTCCCTAGCCACAAAAATTCAAGTCCCAACTTCAGCAGGTTGCTCTAAACATCATTTGAGTTTCAGTTAGGCGGTAATTTGAGGGCTCATTGCATGCGTATGGCTGAACTTAACCCTCTTCATAGGTGATTCTCAGGTAATTCTCACTCAAAGGATGGTTATGTCAGAGATTGTCGGAAACTGGAATCATTTTAAAAGAATACTCCTAGGCAAGAGTAGATATATAACCAAAACACAACATTCTATGTTCATTTTTCATATGCTTTGTATTTTCTGTCTCCCTTATTAGTTATCCAACATTTACAAAAGATTGTAGATGCTACTACTGGTGAACAAACACCTAATTCATCCTACTCATGTCTGATTTAGTTTAAAGCTTGTTTTTATTTCCTTATATTTTTATCACACTGATTTTATCATTACTTTTTTTTTTTTTTTGCAACAGACACCTGTGTTTTGCTGTACCTGACAACTCTTTTTGAGAGTTTATCTGATAAAATGTTTAACAGGAAGTTGTGACTTTTCTTCTTATCTTTCTGATTTTTTTTCATATGAGAAATCTGACCTATTACCGATAACACTGGAAATAAGAGTCAGCTGTAAGAATCACTAAACAAGGCTTGATATACAACACGTTAAGACTCACTATATGCCAGGGCAAGAATTCTGTGAATACTAGCATCTCTAGTCATAGGAGAGCAGGATCATGCATGCCATCTTGTTAATAATTTGCTCAGAAGCAGTTTAACACTTAAATTTTGCCCAGCCCTACCTGCTAAGGTGACAAAGTCATTACTGATAGCTTAGTTATTTTATTTTCCTGGCTTGCACTGATTTACAGGCACATAAGATGACACTTTGAATGGAATATTTATGGATTTAACTCCAGAAACGCTGCTTATAACAAAACAATTATGTTATCAGAACTGTGGTACAGATGTTTATACTGCTGGACTGTGCACTGATATTTAAAATTCTACTCTCAGTTGGGCAAATATTGATTGATACACCAACTACTGCCAATAAGAACTGGAGTTTTATGAAGTGTGTCATCCATCTGTCTATTTAATGGACAAGTAATATTGTCCAATTAGCCCAAAGCTGGCAGAACCTCAGAAGTTAATTATAAATATTTTCCACAATGTAACCTAATTTTTTAATGTTTTAAAATACACTTTATTTATCATGAGGTATTTTTCAGTTTTCATACCTTTCAGGAAAAGGTTTTTTTAAACTAAAATTGCTGGCATTGATTTTATCTTAATAATCACAACCAAAACTGCTCAGAATGCTTGAGGAAGCAAACTTCTCTAGAAAATAAATCTTTGGCATAAACACACAAGCTAAGTAAATGTACACCCAGCATTTTTCACCCATATGTAACTCTTTTCCCCTGCAGTCATTGAGCTTTCTTCATATAAGAGTCGTAACTCCAAAAAATTAAGCAGTGAATAAGACTCCTACTGATGCTTTATATAGCTCTTTTACCGTTATCTTCAGTGTATCTCTCTCTACTAAAAATAAGAGTTCGATTCATTGTTTGTTTTAGCTCCAAATGTTGAAGGACTCATATCATAATCTATCATTCTGAAAATACAAATGAATAAGGCAAGGTCTGTAAGTCATTTTGCAAAGGTATGAAGTGCTAACCATTCATCACAGATAAGGCAGGTAATACCAGGACGTCAAAAGCTGAAATGGTTCAGAAACCTTTAAAATAACACTTCTCCCTACATCTGAGATTAACTGAGATTCCCATCTTCCACTCAGTACTATTAATTCTTTAAAGCAGAATCCATCACTTCATAACATTAGAGCACACAAAAGGCCAATTCTGATTTCACCCTCTAGATATCATCAAAACAAAATTAAAAATTGTTCTTGGGTATTTGAAAAAAGTATTTCTCTTAAAATGAGAAATATATGCTCCCATGCCTAAAAGAAATTGAATAAATGTACAAATGTCACTAAGAATTTGACATGAGAGAAAAATAATGCAGTACATTCCTGAAGGGTCCGATACATGTACAACCAAGAAATAAGATTATTTTGAAGCTTAGTTGTTTGTATCATCCCCTAGTCCTGTTTCAGTATCAGATTTCATTACAAAAATATCTTGCATATGAAATGATAAATGTTCAAGTGATAACATAATAATGCATAGCAGTAATTACCAGGAGTGCCTGAAATAAAAGTAGCTGAAATTTTTCAAGCTGTAGCCCTATCACTAAAAGATATCTTTTCAAGAGCAGTAGTGCTAGAAACCAACAAGAACACACAGATAAGACCTCTGTAATCTTGGTAATGAAAGGTTGCTGGAGATTCCAATTTATTTTTCATTTGGACTCATAGAAAAAATGAGATCACTGACTTTGAACAGATAAATAAATCCTCATTATCTATCATAATAGCAGCATGGACTACTCCTTGGAGTACTCCCAGAAAGTGCAAGTGCTGATTCTTTAGGATAAAAGACCTAGGCTGCTCTCTGCAGTAGGCACCCATGCAGATCTCTGAGGTTCAGTAGCTGAGCAGCCCAGATAATGCAGAATTTTCATGAAGACTGCCAACAATACTGACCGTACAGAGTGAAAAACAGTGCAAAGTACACAGTACTGATAAAATATCATGTCCCTATTTTATCATACAGTGAGCAAAACTTCTTAGAAAGGAAAGCGTGTGAGAAAAACTGTCAAGAAAGTGAAAAAAAAAAAATGGCAGCAGACACCTGAAATGGGAGTCAGATACTCACTTAATAGCTAATCTTAATGATGTTATAAGGAAAAAGTGCTTGGCAATGTTGTAGAGCCACAAGGTAATGCGAAGTACTGTGACGTCCTTGATTTACCAATTGTCATCCACAAAGGTGGAAAGACAAGACAAGATGCAAAGCAGCAACAAAAACTCATTTCAAAGACAAAGACTAGCACTGACAGGAGACATACCACTGAGAAACTTGTGTGAAAGCTGTTAGAATACTACAGGATCAGTTCTAAGGGCAATGGGAAAAAATGGTGTAGAATAAGAAACATGGTGATTACACTTGCCTCATCACACACAATTCTTGTACTACTGTGCTACGTATCATATAAATGGTTGAACCTGTACACTCTTTAGGAATAGAAGGGAAAAACAAAGGAAAATCAAAACAAAGGCTTGCTAGTGATACAGTACAGTAATTTACTGCATCTCTCACCCCTATATTTTGCATTTACAAAAAAACATTTCTTCGTTGATTTTTTTTTTTTTTAATCAAAGTCAATATTGATCTCTGAAAGCTACAGTATGTTCACAACCTCATTAATGTTCAATGCTCTTTGCTCTCACTGCGTTTGTC
>JAOWBP010001760.1:25792252-25826845 GCA_028571105.1 Tragopan temminckii
CTTTCTTTCTTTCTTTCTTTCTTTCTTTCTTTCTTTCTTTCTTTCTTTCTTTCTTTCTTTCTTTCTTTCTTTCTTTCCATCTACCTACCTACTAAACAGCAGGAAAAACTGATGGACAAACCCTTAATGTGCTATGTATGTTTGTCTACATTTGGTTTCATTCTATAAAGACTGACAGTATCTTCTCGTAAGTCATTGCAAGACAACTCTGTTTTTACTCCTGCTTATTTTTTCAGTTGTTATTGATAATTCTGGACATGTTTCCAAGAGCAACTCAGTTAGTAAAGCTTAATTACTATAACTAACCAGGACATCCATGGTACAGTGTATCCTTCTTGTTTAATATGGCAAATATATTCTATGCTAAATACAAGGAAGATAAATAAATGCCTGTAAATCTACTATGTAGTCCTCAAGTAGGAACTAACATATTTAACATATTATGATAATTAAAAATACTGGAAAAACATGTATAATCCAGGAAAATGGCTTTTAAAAGACTAGCTGATACATCTATTTTCTTATCCTGGTTTGTGCTTGACTCCTATTAAAGTTACATGCAAAGGGGGAGAGGAGGTTATACCCCTGAAGGATCACTGTATATTATATGACTTCTTCTCTTTCATAAGCTTCATGACTTTTCTTATTAAAATTCTGAAAAGATACCTAAATCCAACTAACGTTCTATTTTACACATTTTCTTCATAAATTAAAGTTTTAAATTCATTTCTTCCCCTTTTTGGGAGCTACTCATCTTTGAACAAAATGTTGCTTTCACTGAAATAGAACTGATGAAAGCCAAGTTCTCATTAAAATTTAGAAAAAATCCCGTGAATTAATGAAATACCACTTTTATAAGAAGTAGAGAAGGATTTTGGATATTTTTCAGTATTTGGGAGGCTTATCTGGGTCAAAATTCAACTGTGGTTAGAAAAAGGGTGATAAGTGTTATCTAATGGAGAAAGAAGAAAATAAAATGAGTCTGTTATTTAAGAAGATACATAGTATATGGACAAATTAAACTGGATATGTGGCAAAAAATCATAATAACAAGTGCAGAACATTGAAAAGATTATTCTAAGTTTTTAGAAAAGTTGGAACATAAGAAAGGAATATTGAATCTGCCTGATTGAGAAATGTTCCTTCTGGTATTATGATTTATGATGTTTATTCCACAGTAAATTACTATTCTACTACAAGCTTTAATGTGTGTCTTGCATTCTGCCCATATTTGTCACTTGCTGACTTCTTCCAACAAGCGTCTCAAACTTCTCAGATACTGAAATGAGCTGTTACGTGTATAGAAGTTTATAATTCATCAAATCTCCATCTTCCTTTGTTCATCCATGATAATGTATGTAAAAACTGCATTTCTGTGTGAGCCAACTCATTCTCTCTTAGAACTTAACACACACATTTCCTCATTTGTGCTTGCATTCCACAGAAGTATGTCTTTCCTTCACTCATACTGTTCAGAATTACTTGCATCAAAAATAACACCCAGTCTAACAGCGAAACTGAGGTCACAACATTTCTATTTTACTCTAGTGAGGTATTTTCAACCATCCATTTGTGGGCTTCTGGACAAGTTTCTGTACTATTAAGTGATTTGTGAAAGATAATAAAAGCAAACAAACATCCTTAGACAGTAGGTTTCAACTCCCTAGAGGATCTACAAGGAGTGTTTTAGAGTTTGAAGTTTTTTACTCTAAGGTAATATATCTGCAACTTTAAATTTCCTGTGTGAATATTTCAGTGTGACTTCCACTAGATTTTAACACCTCACAGCATCTCATAACTCAACAGGAGAAGACCGATCATGAGACACCAGTATGCTGGGGAAAATGGATGAGAAGTTACCTTGCAACCTAGATCACGACTGGATGAATGCCTAATTTCATACTAGAAATTGTGGTTTATGTCAGAAGATGGTTGGGAAACTCCTTTTCCAATGATCCATATTTCAGCCTGAATCAAAACAGAACTGTAGCATTTAAAAACAGTACTTCCATGATGAACTGAACTTAAAAAAAAAAGGGTGGGCAGGAAAAACAACACTCACGTAGATGTTTGTAGCAGCTAAATATGAAGCCATAAAGCACCTATTGCACAAAGAAGATCTGACTTTAGAGACAAAGAAATGCTTCAAGTACCTGCATGAAATGATCCATGGATCACTTCTTCTGCAAGTATAAGTGTTTGTTTGAGGATTTCAGTCCCATTTGCAAGATTATTATTAATGGAAAACAAGAGCTCAAATCCGTTTCTGAAACCTGACTGTGTGCTGGGTCATTGAAACTTTGAAGAATACAAAGAGCAGCAAGGTTTACACATCTGCTGAGCTAAGTATTAGTAATGGATACATTCTGGGGCAACAGAGTGATTCTGAAGAAATAACTAACCACCATAACAGTTCTTGAGGGGAAAAAAAGAAAAAAAAAAAATTCCTTCTTCGAAACATTATTTTTAAAATACATTACCACCTCTGAGTCACAGTTAAGAATTAAGTATGCCAATTAGAATGTGCCTCGTTCTTAAGAGATTTTGATTGCAGTTCGGAGTAAAATCATGAGGAAATCAAGTTGATTCTCATAAGAGGTTCAAAAAGCTTTTAAAATAATTCTTCAGATGCATGAAAGTATAATCTAAATGGAGCTGTGTTTTTGCATCAGGCTTTATTCCTGAAATGTATTAAGCCATACTGCTCATGGCAGTAGTCTGTGGAGTTTTAAAGGGTGCTGAGAAGTTTGTTTAACAGGTGGTACCAAATAACAACAAAATACATTCATTCTTTCTACAAAGCAAACATCATTCTAAAATCTATTTTTACCTTTCAGCAGGCATGAGGATGGCTCTTTCCACGGAGAACTGGTCCAAAAAGCAGTTCTGGAGGTGGCAGGTAGCAGGACCACCAGTCTGCACTGATCTGGACTTCAAGGCACTTTGATGGCATTTTTTTTTCTCAAAGCATAAGCTATTTCCTAGGATTCTGCATTATGGGAAAAAAAAATGCATGCAGCTTATGTACAAGGTGTAAGGAATGTTGCATGGAAAAGATGCTAATAATTTGTCTACCAGTATTACACTGAAATAGTTGGGTAATCTCAGAGCACACTGTTATTTCTTCCTAGCACTTGGGAATAAAATTCACCATGGTGAATAGAATAGCTCAAAGTGGGTACAGAATTATAGTACAATATAAAAGTCGCAAGTACCATAAAGATGGTATGAATTCTACTCTGACATTGTAATAGACGGAGGTCATAAAGTCCTTAGAAGACTATTCCCATGTCTCACACTTTCTCCTTTGAATTACAAAAAGTCTCACAGTAATAAAACACACACACAAACCTACCGCCTTTACAGACTTATGAAAACCACTTGCTGTTCACTAGTTCTTACAACAGTGAATAACTCCACTTGTCCTAGCAGTCTCACTGACACCTTGCTCCCCTCTATTGCTTCCTCGCTCCCTGCATCTCCTCAGACTTATGGCCCACAGTACTGGGGTGGGTAAGACCGTGCTGAGGGGTCTTGCTTTTATCTGTTCTTAGACAATGTCTTCAGAAAGCTCTTATAATTTATATCAAAATCAATATGAAAAGTATTTTAGCAAGCATTTTACATGCCTTTCTTTGCAATGCCCAGGTTTCTGAATTGACATAGCAGTCCTCAAAAATACAACACCTTATTCTCTGTAGGAGATATAGGATTTTTCTCAGTGAAATTATAACTGACAATTAGGCTGTTATGGACTTCTGAAAGACTTCTGGAGTAGTTTTTATTATCGCATGCAAATACTTTGTTGATACTTGCCAAATTTTTCTTTAAATTAAACTGTCTCTGATGATTACAGATGAAACTGAGATATATTACATTGGTCCTACATGGAGGAGGCAGAGAAGATAGGAGATGCTGTCTTGCATTGAGGATAAGTTTCTGGAATGAATGAGCAGATATCTCATCCCAGAATGATAAAAAAAACAGCAAAACAAATGGGAGCATGCTACAGCCCAAACACATGCCCCTGTTCAAATCTAGGTTGTGCTAGGTTTCTCAACACAAAAAAGATCTACTATAATAAGAGAGCAGAAATCCATCTGACACTCAGTGTAGAAAACAGAGCCTCAAACTGTCTGCAGAGTCTTAAAAAAAAATCATTTCTTAGAATCTTTTCATATGTTTTCCATCTGTTTGGTATAAACTGATTTGTACATATAACTTGACATTATTAAATGTATTTTAAATAATTGTTAGAACTAAACACAAGCATAGATTTAAACTGATCAGGTAATGTAGTTAATGAATATCTGATATTACACTTATGTGTGCATTATAAAAGCCTGAAGAGATATCTTCCCACCTGTGGTAAAAATATTTCCTCGTGAATATGTAATTATGCTTTATTTATGCTACACAATTTTTCCTGTTACAGAGAAGAATATATTCTGCTTCTATCCTAAATATTTTGTTCCAGTTAAAAATACACTGTTCTTTTATTTGTCTTTGCCACAGATTCTGAAATGATGTTTCTGTACACTCATAAATTTTCAAATAATCTTTATAAAGATCTCACAAAGAATATGAACTTCTAGGGTTTTCTCCCACTACCTACATTTAATTACAAATGTAGTTTTACCTGGACTTTGCATTTTTTGTAATAGTTTTAATCATTTTCCAGTGTATTCTGATGTGATATGTTTTCCATAATTCTAATCAACAGCATTTTACTTGGAGATCACTCCTTCACAACAGAAACAAGATCTGTCTCCTTCCCCAGTTTGTATGAGTGGTATTTCAGTTAATTTATGGTGTGTTAAAGGTGACCAATCTGTCCCTGTTAAGGTTTCTGTGGGTGATTGACCACATGATGTGGTGTGTACAGAATTTATTATGGCACTGAAAGAAAGACCAGTTGAAAAATATGTGTCTTGTACCATGTTCACCTAATGACAAAAGTCAGGACTATTTTTTATCTCTTGTGAGATCCAACACTGCATGCCAACTTCTAGGAATTTTACCTTTTTACAGTGACTCAGTTTCAGTGTCCTGGTGAAATGTAACAGTGCCCACAAATGAGGTTGTCAGAAGAGCATATCACCTCCTGCAGATAGAGGTGATTCACTAAGCACACATAGAACTTATTTTCTCTACTTTGCTGTTTCATACACAGACTGAATGGCTGTCCTGAAAATTAATTCCAGTGCAACAGTTTGCCTGAACAAAGACTAGCTGTGTGATCTGTATCTCTTAGGACCAGGACATCACTTTTTGCATCTTAGTATTTAATGAAACTGTTTATAGACCTGTCTAATTGTGAAGTATGGATAGAGATAATAAGCCTGTTCACATACTTACCCGAAAAGTTCACTTTCAATCCAAAGTTTATTCAAAACAGAACCTGCCAGACAATCTGCTTTTATGATTTCCAGTTAATTATCTGAATATTTCCAGTGGTTCTTGATCCTGTCCAGGAAACCCTGCAAGAACTGCTTCTCACGAGACTGAAGTGTCTCATATGTGTGTACTGCTCATGTTTCCTTTGTAACTGGAGAAGTGCTGAACTACATCTTTGTCACAGAACTCTTCTTAAGCCTGGGAAAAAAAAGAGGAAGTCTGAAGGCTATTGAACACAAAAATGTATTCTCTGAGATGTGCTAATTTGTCTGTAACATAGAATGTTGTGAATTCCATTTAGTAATTGTTAGTAATTAGGTACATTTATGAACTGACTTCCTCCTGTGAGAAAATGTATTTTTTATTAGTAAGTATACCCTGAATAATACAGAAAAATAAAGTCACAGCACAGGATTAGAAAATGAATTTTGATTTTTGAATTTTGGTCACATAAGATATGCACTTCTGGTGGTTTTCAGCACCTTGAAGCATTTGTAAATGATTCAGATGCAGAGGTACAGGTGTGTAAACAATTTCTATGCTAAACTCTACTTACTACTTTAAATAAAATAGCTTTTTTTTTTTTTTTTTTTTTGTCTTAACTGTGAATTAATATGTATGGCAACAAATCCAAAACAATTGAATCATCTCCAGTTTCTTGAATGAGAAATACATTGAGATGTCAATTATGAATAAGGGTTAAGGGAATGTTCACATAATGTACATTGTTTGAGCCTTTCCAAATGAGGAAATTTATTTCCAGTGCAATTAATGACTTTTTTCTTTTGAAGATCGCAGTAGTTGATAACTAGAAACAACAAAAAGCATCTCTGCAAGAATGCTGTGGCACTATTTCATTCTGTAGTTCAACAGCAGTATAGCACACATGTTCAGACAACAGCAACACATTAATAAAACCCATTAATTCCTTTCTCCCTGAGGTCTTTGCTGACTGTTTGACTGACGAAGTTCTGCTTTTATTAGTTATGACAGATCAGACTTTGGATTTCATTTCTCTAGGGAAACGTCACGCTGTTATTTTAAGGTGAATTGCTCAGTTCAAGTAACAGAACTGCCTTAAGCTCTCAAGACAGTTAACAGAGGGCAGCTTTTTCAGTCAAATAGTTTCACATTTTCTCTGGCACTAGGAATGTATTGATTATGAAGGAGGCAGAATAGGAAGGATGGAATGGACAAGGATCCTCCCAGTGTTTCAGTCCAAAAGGGCTGGTACAGATGTGGGAGTGTGCTGTGTCCCTGATCTCCAAAACCTCCTCAGACAAGTTAATCACTTTGTCTTATTTCCTCTCTTTTAGCTTTGTTTTTCTTAGTTTTAACACTATTTATCTGATCTTGCTTAGGCACCCAGGTGCTACAGTGCAGATCAACAAACCTGGGCAGTCCTCAAAGCTTGTGATGTTTCAGTCCTGGCTTTGATTCCTCCTTGTCTTACAGGTACACTTATAAGCACAACCAAAAAGCAAACCCAGAACATAGAGTATTAAAAATAAATAAATAAATAAAAAATCATTTAATTGTGGTTTTCCGAATCTCCAGGTAAATAATCATGCTTGAAATCTGGAAAGCAGCGATTACCGAAAGCTGCTGCTGGACAGTTTGCTTGTTTATCACATGCTAAAGAGAAAGAGATGGAAGTAAGTTTGCCTTAGAGACATATAGACTTGTATAATGGCACACCTCCTTCACATTTTGTGTCCTGCACTTAACTTTCCATCTGCTGCTGGATTGCTTCTGCAATGAGCAAGGATACCACTGAGCTCTCCACAACAACAACCACAATTCATACAGTTAAATTGGCAGGCAATGAAATGCACAAATAACTCAAATTTCTGCTACTGTTGTATATGACAGTGGATATACATCATCACTGAATCAGAACTGAAAATTTTTGGTCTCTTTCTTTTTAATGTGATTAAATTTCAGTCCTCTCTAGCACTGAGTATTTGAAGTAATTTTGTGTTCCAGGAAAATTTTAGTATCTCCGGCTCACTACTGTTTTAGTTCACTACTGTAACAATTAAAGTAATAGATATACAGTCCACTTATTTGTAATTTATGTTTAAAAACATATTAAACTACTGATCCTGTAGAACGCATTGCCACACTGTGTCATTATTAAAAGTGGACAGGACATACGTCCTTTCATATCTGAGACAATTTCCAGGCACTGAAGGTACACATTTCTCATCATGGGATCACTTCATAGTCTTTTGATGAACTTCACCATTGGCTTTAATTCTTAATTTGCATAAACCTTTCTCCTACTAGCACCGATTATTTTCATATGCTCAAAAAATTACAATAGATTAGAGATGGATGGTTTTATTTTAAATAAACAATTCTGCTTTAACTCTGAAGTAACACATTATCTCTAGAAGTTCCATCATTCTGTTTTTAAAGATCAATTTTATTACTGAGATAAGCCTTAGCGCTCTGCAGTTATCACGAGCAACAGCTCCATTTGTTCAAAACACACATATAATGCTTTTTAATGTCTTCCATTTAAGGAGGTGAGATAATTTCAATACTGATACACATGATAACAATACACTGGTGTAGTTTATTTATGTGACAATAGAAACAAGCAGTCTGAGAACACCAATTTGGAATTATCAGCAGAAGCATGATACTGCTCTGTATCAGTGGTGATCACAACAGATTCCAGTCCACTGAGCTCCTCATGGCTCATCTCTGCATGAATTATTTCAGAAGTTCACTAAAATGTTAATTACATTTTTTAAAAAAACTTCAGCTGCCTCCTGAATCATAAAGGTCTTTCAAAGTGATCGTTAACAGGAACAACATCTTGGGGAAACACAATCCAAGCCAGAAATAATAAAAAAGATGTTCAAGCACTGTGAATCCTCAAAATTACTCAGTCTTCTTCAAAAGTACAACTAAACATGAAAATTCATCATTAAAAAGCTGCTTGCAAAATCACAACTAATTCATACTAGTAGTGAATCAAGTTGGTGTCTGTCTTGTGCTGACATGCTCCATATTGGTCATCTTTGCTGTATTTTCCTACTCTAGGACATGCTATCAGCAGTGTCACAAAGCTTACACAAAAATATCTGTATTTTTATGCACTATGCCTAAAAAAGGCTCTTTCAGAAGCATGTGCTGTCTAAAGGTATAAGGTATCTCTACTCAAGTGGGCCAGACGTAGGTCCTGAAGGTGAGTTTTCCTCCTATACCCTCAAAGTTCACAACTAGCTCCCCTTGTGAGCAATCAGAGCTGCCAGAATTCAGGGCTCACATCTTACTCCACAAATAAAGGCTGCTAGAGGCAGGAGCTAGAAGATCTGCACTGCCTTCCTCAAGCACAAGTAAAGTGCAGCCACAGCATCTATTAAACCTGAATCTTCTCAGCAGAGGTAATAATGGCAGTGGCTCTGCACAGCTGTGTGCCAGGGACATGCTCTGATACACATGGGACATTGAAGGATCTGGTCCTCTAAGTTATGCTCCTCTGACTGGTCCCACACAATGGAAACATTACTGTCTTCACTATGCTCAGTGCCATTGTCTGCTCCTACTGTTCACTTGGACTGATATGTCAGATTTCACATGGGTTCTGCCCCATTTAAAACAAGGTGAGACCCAAATAAATTAATAGGGGTCAAGGAATTCACCACTGGGAATGTGAAAGTAATATGCTGCATCAGGGCTTGCTGTAGAGCTCAGATTGCAGTACATCTGAGAGCAGAAAAATCCCATTCTTGCATGACTGAGGAAAATGTAATCAGCAGCAGCACTGGAAAAAATCTTCCCTAATTACATATTTACACAATAGAGAGAAATGGCATTGGAGCTGTTCCAGGCTTTTGGTTACATAATGCATGTTTAACAAAACTGTCTAATTATAACTGCACATATTTACTCAAGAGAGAAAAGGCTTCAGAGGAGATTTTCCAACCTCCAGGAAAGTCTTTTTTTTTCCAAAACAAGTTGAGTCATACTCAACTATAACCCAAAAATCTATGACCTTACACTTATAAATGTATAAACAGAATATTATTTAATATCTAGCTTTATATGATAGAGTTCTTTAAATCACTTAAGTTTCTTTTTTCAACCAATAAAATCTCAGAATTCAAGGTGACATTCCTCCTAGAAAAGATAAATATAAATCACAAAAAGGAAACAAAAAAAAGTGCCTCAAGTTTCCTTTCTGAAAGGACAACTGTGTCAAATGCAGTCTGACCTTTTGAAGCATCAGAATACTTGCACATGTTAACAGCTAGAGGTGATGGCTTCTTGGCCAGCAAAGGTTATTAGAATAGAGGCCTCCAAAATAATAATGGGGGGGGGAAGGAAATACAAAACAAATTACACAAGCTACTAAATCTAGAGCAGGGATAAATGTACCCCAGCTTTGAGGACTGGACACACCAGCATGGGCAGCAGGTGCCCATGAGGTAAGACTGATGTTGTCTCCTCACTGGGAAATCAGTAAGCATGGGGACACAAGGGCTACCAGGCATCTTGCATTTTGGACAAGTTCCCCCTATAAAGCTCAAAATAACCAACAAACCTCTCCAGAATGTCTCATGTCCATGGAACCAGGGTTTTCTGATGTGAGAGCTGCTCTGTCAGTGATTCCTCTTTTTTCTAGCCATCTCTAACTCTGTAGGCTCTGTAGCAGCATCACATCCTCACTGTATCAAGCCCCAAGAGAAAGAGGCTCCACTGACTCTTGAGATCCAATGCAAAATATCACAGCGTAGCTGTAGAAAAATGCAAAGAGAAAAAGGGACTCTCCTGCTTACACCTTCCGTCCTGACAGGCTTTGGGACAACCAGCAACTTTGTTACTGCAAAAACATTCTGCAGTCACCAGGATTTTTACCAAAGTGGCTGGACTACACCTTAAATAATAATCCTTCTTCTCCATGAATGTGCACAATAAACTAATGTCATCAAAAATAGTGATGATGAAAGCAGTTCCCAGGCCTGGGATAATGCATCCTGAGTGCCACAGGACTCACCACAGAAGCTGTGCTCAAAACATAAGAAAACTCCCTCCTGCAGAAGCTGCTAGCAAGTCCAGTTTTTATTTTTATATACACATTTCACACCCAATTATCTTTAATTTTTACACTCCTTTTAAATGAGTTAAATATCCAAATGCATTATCAGACAAAAAGAATACTACACAAATGCTGATTTTTAATCTGAGAATACATTATGTATAATAATTTATCTTTAATATTTCATAATAATCTTCAGTTAATAATTGATCTGAACCTAATTTGTAATGCTTATTACTCTTATCAACTGAAAATGTTTCATCTCAGACTGGAGCTCCAACACAGCAAAGCCCAGAGCTGTGGCTGATGCTGTGCTCATCAGGAGCTGGAGCCCAGAGAGTGGCATGGGTGTGGGACGAGAAGCATCCCCACTCTGCAAATGCTGAAGGATGGAAATTACTTCTGCCAAGCGATACTCTGACGTATGCTGAGTGCATGTCAGCAAAGTGAAGGGCATGTCTGATGCTATCTATTCAACTGTGCTGTCACTGCCAGCTCAAGCATGTCTCTCACTGCATTGACATGCATGACAAATTGCAGAAGCAGCTCTGACTGCTAATATCTTCCTTCTGCTCCCCAGCTTTTGGTGATGGTACAGTACAGTTAAGCATGATGAAAGGTTGCATTCATAAAAGCTTGTTAGATAAGCAATGTTTTCACTATGTATGTACACATATGATCTGTAATGGAATAACTGTGTTCCTAATTTTGAGTCTTGCAAGTGGAGCTTTTTGTATTCAAGCTACTGTAATCTTTACTACTTAAGAAGTAAAAGGATATTTTCCTTGCATTTTAATATTAGGACGTCAACAAAATATTAGTGCCTGTGAGGGTCTATGGTCTGAACTGTGCTCAACTGTAGTTCATTTTTTCTCACTGCAACATGTTTCTATAGCACAAAATAGGCTACATTCTTTGGATTGTGGCAGAGAAGTGTTTGGAGGCAGCAACTGAATTATCCAGGGGTTCATAGACAGAAAAACCCAAATACATCCACAATTACTCAGATAAAAAGTAAATACTGGTGGATTTATTTCAGTGTAAAGAAACTGAAACAAAAAATGTGGAAAATATTTTTTTTTTTATGTCTATAAAATCCCATTCTCCCAGGAGAAGCATGAACCCTTCCAGCCCTCAGGACATGTTAACAGATTCTTTGTCATCATAATTTCTATCACTTATGCTAAGTTTAAGGCAGAATGATTTAGTTTAGTGAAATTGTAAGCCCTTAGTTGTATTGATTGGTGAGTATTGTTTGGGCTGAAAGAGTCTATCAAGATTATCTTATTAATTACCTTTGTTATATTTCCTAAATGAGGATATGACTCTAAATCATAAAATCTAAGTAGCAAGACATTTGTGCTGCAGATATCTTTCAGGCGTAAGCTGATTTCTTCATGGCTATAGCTACAGTCTTGATGTTCTATGTGCTTAGATGTTAGCTTGATGTACTTATTAAGAAGAAAGTAAGAAGGCAAAGTGGGAGAAAGAGGTTAATTGCCCAGTGATGGTGAACGAATTTTCTACTGGCTGGTTGCCCACTCAAGTTAGGATGAAGAGTTTAGCTACTAGGAATAGAAATAAGATTCAGGAAAGGAAGTGTAATGTTATTGCCTGTTGCCTGATTTATGTAAGAAGGGGTTAAGGAATAAGATCAAGATGGAGGTGGCTAGTTCTAGGACTCCTTCAAGTTTGGTATTACACATATATGCATGACAAATTCATGAAAACGAAGTGGGAGACTACTCATTTTTTCAGCGCCAAAAATGAACCATAAGGATCAGCAGTGCTTAATCCAAGCAGTACTGGCAGTACTTGCTTCTTTCAAGAGGCTAAGCCGTATTTTCCCACAAGAATTTTCCTTTTCTATGTTGAGCACTCATTTTCCTTTGGTCTTAATGTGCCTGTCTGGTAATTGTATTCTTCAAAGATAATACACTGAGTAAATTCTTGCTGTGATTCAGATTGTCCTACAGTGTCATCAGCACTGGCCTAAGCCAGAAATGAAACCAGTTCATTCCTACTGTCAACAGCCCATAAACCCCCTGGGAACAGCTAAGAAATATATTCACTGGGAGCTAAATGCCAACAATGATATGGATGTTTCAGGAGGTTTCCAAAATGTCCTGAATCTAAGAACCGAGTACCTGACTGAATCTTTTTATTAAGCACATTCTTGACCTGGAGTCTGTGTGAGGGTTGCTAACATAAAACTCAGAAAGAGAACAAACTCCTGTGCTGAATATATATGAAACCCACTTTTTCTGAGTGCAGCTCATAGCATTTCCAGATGGCTTTGATACATGCTTAATGTTTATTATGTTTTCTAAAATAATTAGATTGAGTATAACTAATTATTACTGACTATCTAAAAAGAGAGGTGAAGCAAAACAAACACACAACCCAAATATTTTGAAAAGCTAAGTAACAGGTTGTAATTGCTATTCAGGGATATTTTTTTTCTCCTACAGTATAATATTTTTATTGTGTGCTCTCCAATGAGTATTTTGGAAAGCAGCACCCAGAATAAGGTGTTCCTATTTAATGTTTGAACTATTGGCAAAATAAGAAATAGGAGGAGGCAAACAAAGCTCAACAGCTTCCCAAAATGAATGCACTCAAGCCAGTTTATAAAGTTGATCATTTCCCGATGAGAATGTTTGTTTATTCTTGAGATCTGCTTGTTGATATTTGTAAAACATCTCCAAGGCACCTAAGTGCTCTATTCAGAACATTTCCTGTTATGCCTAGCTGCTATGGCATTGTGTTGACTTCAGAAAGAGGCAGCAGCTGTCAGCCCTAAGGGGCAGAAAGTCTTGGTTATTTTATTATTTCTGCATTTAGTACTATGACTCCACACAGTAGTTGCGCCTTTGAAGGTAAATGTGTAAAAGATAGCTTGAATATTGCATTAAATAACTTGGAAGTTTGAACGTCATTGCAATCCATGGGAAAGCTAGGGTTGGTAAGGTTGGAAAAACTGTGTTCTCACATCTTAGCATCCAACATTAACATCTAACTTCTGTGAATTTCAGTAGAAGTTAGACACGAAAGTCTTTCTGAGGGACCGAGTTTGAAGTCTTGCAGAATTTACAAATCCGATTCTAAATGTCTAATTCACCCAAGAATAAACTATGTCTAAGGCTTAAAAAAATCTTAGCCTGTGAAATTACACTGCAAGCTATCAGTTCATGATATGATATGAAGGGTGACTGACATTGTGTAAGCTAGAGCTTACTCAAGAAGAAAATTACTCAAGTCTGATTAAAAAAAAAAAAAAAAAGACAACCAAACACTTTTCTTTGAAATATGACATGAAGCAGAAAACAGTTATTTTGTGACTGCAAAAACAATCATCCAAAAATCTGTAAGTCTTAAATCAAATTTCTTTTGCACCTCTCATACTGCACTTAATATTTGAGGTGATCTATCCCTTTTTTTCATCTACAAAAGCAAAAAGACTATTCAAGAGACTTACCTTTGCAGATTTCTCCATTAAATTTCCACAATCTTAACAAACAGTAGGTCTCTCAAGGACCCAGCCAGTACACCTCATTTTTCGCAATTATGACGTGGAAATGTTGGCCTTGAAGCATGCCTCCACAGTGATAAAGTAGCCATCACCAGATTTGAGTCCCCATAAAGAAATCACAGGGAAAAGACTGCAGTTACATATAGATGAATATAGGCAGGGTAAGAACGCTGAGGCAACAAATAAGGGATGTGGTCTGGAATAATAGGCTGTGTCAGAAGATCCCTTTGGGAAGCTCACAGCACAGGTTAGAGAAGCTTTCAGAAATGTGTCTAACAGCAATTCACACAGCCAGGAGGAAAAGCAAGGCAGAGGAGTTAATTTTAAGCAGGCCCCTCTGAGCTGTGCTATGCAGTCAAGAGCTGCCAATAATCTCAGCTACTGTATTTAGCTGAGGTCATTAATTATTTGTTCTTGATTTCACCTCCACACCTGAATGTTTTCATAAATTCCAGCACTGAGAAAAGATTTGTTTACAATTCACCCTATAGCAAATATTTTATTGCTGCTAATTCTGTGTATAGGAGGAAACAGTTACATGATTTTCATTGCACAAGCTGCATTTTCCTTCCCGTTAGATAGCCCTCAGGGCTGTGCAAACACAGTAGCAAAAATTGAAATGCTGTACATAGTTAGCAACTCCCCCTCAGAATTCTGCCACAGAAACCAAATGTTCCCAACTCATCAGTCATTCTGGATTTTCCTACTGCATTAAAAAAAAAAAAAATCAGAAGAAAGAAGAAGTTGATGACAATCTTTTTTAATAGAATCAGAAGTAAAATTCTCTATTTCTTGAGTTATTTCAATGAATCAGTGCCAAATGCAAGTGAAGGGACCCAAGGAAGAGAAATTGTCCCATTTATTCAGCTCCCACCTAGTGATATCTATCCTTGCAATACAGTTTAAGATGCACTGAAAAGGCTTTTCATTTTGAGTCATAATTTAGATCAAGGCAATGTACAGGGCAATTAGCATTTCTCACATGTCAGTTATTTCATATAACTCCCATTGCATGATGACTTCCTTTATGTTACTCTGTTTCTACCTTATAAATGGTTGTAATTTATCAAGGTCTTTCAACATGAAAATTGACCTGTATGCTTAAATTCTGTTTCCTCAGTATGTTGGAGAATAGATCAATGCTCAAAGGAAACAGATCTGTCTAAGCAGACATTGACAATTAAGTTTGCTCTGTGGTGTTTCACTGAATCAAGATCTACACTTGACCCATGCCTCTGTTTTAAAGCCATTGGGAAGTAAGCCTCCAATCACTTTTTTTCAAATAGGTTACATCAGAAGTCTGATTTACTGCCTTTTAAAGGATTTTGCCTAAGATTTTTCTCTTTCCTCTAGTTTCTACAATCTTTCCTATGTGATGGGACCAAAAGCTCATGATTTATTCCACTGACTCACCAGTGCTATGAAAGCTACACTATTTCCTTCCATATTCTACAAGTGATCCAGCACATCTGTCTTCTATTTAGGGTGTGGTGGTTTTTTTCTTATCATCACCAGCTGTTTCCTGGCCTTGTTGATTTCAGGATAGCCATACTATCAAAATTAGAAGATGGCTATTTCTTTCCTCAGTATTTTTCACAACTATATGTCATGTTCTTGCATTCTGCTGTTGTGACCTTTTTAAGTCTCTTTGTAGTGTAGCTTTCTTCTGCTAGTTTGCTGATACTTCTTGTTTGATGTAACTGACAAATTCAATCAGTGTCAAATGCAATCATTCTTTTAAAATAATCATGAGAGCTTAAATACTAGGGGTCATAATACTGCTCTATGCATTAACCTCAGCTCTCTGTCAAAGAGTTTCTAATCCATTATGTGATACTGGATGCTTTGATTCTGCCATAAATCAATAATACAGCACTACAGCGCATTCATTATTGAATTTCCTATGTAAGGAAACACCTCTAAAAAATATATATATATATATATATATTTAACTGTATCTATCAGAGTACATTATGTTTTTGACATGCAATAAAAACATGTTTTTTTACTATTTCAGTATGATCATATTATGTGTATTCATACAGGAAACATTCCAAATCAGTACATGAGCTGACTCACAAGGGTTGTTATGAATGTATGTGAGTATATGTTATCATATTAGTGTTTTTCTCATATGCTCAGGCATATGAGCTAAACCTTGGCTGTGTCTCTGCGTAGTATTAGACAGAAATACCTGGGCAAGTTTCTTCAAGCTATGTCAACTACCAAAAGTAGGTACGTTAGTGCAGTACTTGAGTTAACTCGGTCGAAAAAGAGGGATATGTAAGGACAAAGTCACACATCCACACATCCAAAAGCTCTGTTCATTACCTTTGACAAGTATTAGTGACCTTGTTTTTCTTTGCACAGAGGCAACCACTCCCACAATCACATGCTCCATTTCATTTGGTAATGTCACAGCTGGGTCTAAAGTGCCTGTGCTTTTAGCTTATGTGGAGCACTAAAACAGTTTTAGGTACATAAGTGGCTTGGAAAGACCTCGTTCAGCCAGTGTGACAGTGCACAAGGCCAAATGTCTGTATCTATTGCAATCAATACTTTCATGCAGTTTTGTCTTCTGACATTAGCTACTGTATTGCAAGTAGTTGCCGTTCAACTCCAGACACGTGCATAACTTCTGAGAGTTGAAGGGTTAAAGGGGAGCAAGCTATCCAGACTTCAATACTCTTCCTAAGAGAAAATTCAAAATTTCCTTTTGGACAAGAGAATCTTATTCATGCAAGTCCTGCTCTCAAAAATTACTTCTTTTTGCTAAAACCAGAATAGTCATGGAATAAACAGAAATGATGTTCATTTAAAATATCTTATTTATACTTCCGAAGCACAAACTCAGACAAGAACTTGTTAATTCAGGTAAACTAGTGATCCCCTAACACCACCTTAAGTAATCATCTGGTTGCCAGCAGGAGCTGGCTTCTGTACTCATCCATACCTCTCTTGGCCTTTCAAGTAGCTGATAATCACATTAATCCATCAAAGTGAACTTTCCACACCATTTCCACAATAGTATAGGCATTACTACCATTTGTGGTCTAAGCCATATCATTACTGTCTTCTTACCACTGTGAGTCCTTCTACCCTCATGTATTTAGACTGCAGTTATTTTCCTCCAGCATTCATAGAGCCTTGCCACTATATCTTACTCTCCATCCCCAGCAGGTGCAAATCCTTTTCAAAATAATGAGGTAAATAATGAGCTCATGCAGCGTTTCCATTGCAAATTATTTACAATTTTTGTTAGCTTTAAGGAAAGTGCTATCACATCACTGTGTTATTAAATGTTTTGCAGTTTTCCATTTGAGACATGTGATCGGATTTGTGTCTGGTAAAATCAGTATATTTAAATATAATTATACGTGGAGGAAGTTTGGACCATGATGCTGAGTTTTATTCACTTGAGATTTCCTTATTGAACATTCAAATATGAGAGTATATATTTTGGAAGTGATCCTGGGTAGTCTGCTGGGTGGCCATGTTTGAGCAGGAGTTTGGACCAGATGACTTCCAGAGGTCCTTTCCAACCTAAACCATACTGTGACTCTATAAAAATTATATAATGCTTTCATTTTTAAAATTTTTTCATTGAGAGAACAATGTCCTTATTAGGGGCACCTCAAGTTTGCCCTTTTTTATCCAATACACAAACAGTTCCTTATTCAGCACTTCTTAAACAATGTAGGATAAACTGTATTTTCTATTGCAAAGCTCAAGGTCTGGGGCAGGACACTGCCACAGAAAGGGTGCCAGAAAAAGAAGGAGTGAAGCCAAGAGGAATGAGTGAAAAACCCTGCTGCCAAGGATATCAGAGATCCGGAGGCATTGTCTTTAATGTCTCTCATACATAGCACAGCCCCTAGGGATAGACTTGAAATGGTGATCTGGAGGTTAGAAGAACTCTAATGAATTGAGTCTCTGAGCTCTTCCAGTCTAATGTAATTGACTTCACTGCAGCCTCGCTCGTTATCATCAAAATAGCTCTAGCTTACACAATGTCAGCTACCCTTCATGTGAACTGATAGCTTGCAGTGTAATTGCCTAGAAGATAATAATTTTCAGAACTCAGCACTTTTACAGCGTAAGGAAAAGTCAGGCACAGCACGGTATGAAAAGAAATAAGGTTTTTTATAGCAAGTACATTGTTTTCCATCCTTACAAATACAGAAGATGGGGAGAGGTGCAAGGGACAGAGAACAACATACTTCTGCTCAGCAATCTCTCCAGCCACCAGGCAGAATGCAAACAGGAGGGCACAGATAGCTACACCACCACTTCCTCTGACTGCAGTCAAAGTAGGGACATAGGGCAGTATGGGAAAGGTTGAACAATTTTCTTCAACTTGTTTAAAATGGAAAATGTGTGCTGCAGCAAATTTCTCTCTCAAGTTCCACAAGAGGAGCTATGAAAATGAAGGGAGAGTCCTTTAGAAAACCCAGGGTTTTCAGCTCTCTCTGTATCACTCATGAGTCAGATGGGAGGTGGCATTGTATGGCTTTACCCAAGTTAACACCTTGATTTGGGAGTAAAAATGTTCACCACACAAACTCTAGAGCAGTTCACACTCTGCTTCACATTGAATCACAGACTGGTTTCAATTGAAAGGGACTTTAAAGATCATGTAGTTCCAAGCCTCCTGCCACAGACAGGGATGTCTTCCACTTGGGATAGGTGGAATTAGCTTATGCTTTTTTAATTACATTTTTTACTTCATACACATACATTAAACGAGGGATTTGAGGAAGGAATTTCCTTAAGGTTTGGTTCACCCTTTCAAACACGGGAATTAAGTTCTAATAGGAAGATGTTTCTAATAAAAGGAAAAGACCCATTGCACTGCATAAGCGATCTTGAGAACAAATCTAAGATGGGCTAAATGAAAAAAGGCTATAAATTAGAAAAATCACATCCCTTATAATCTTTTTTTCTCCTATGTGCCAAAAAAATGAATTTTCTCCTGTCTCATCTTCTTCTCAGATATCTATGTGCTATTGTTATGCAACTACATAAAGCCTTCAACATGACTTGTCGAAAGCTGTTCTCTGAAGGACTGCAAAAATATGAGTAAGTATAAAAGAAACAACTGGAATAAATGTGACATCATAGAATTATGCTGCAGTTGAAGTTGGAAGGGACCTTGAAACACCATCAAGTCTAAACGTACTAGAGATATACTTGTGGGTACTGGAAAAGCAAGTTTGGGTTAAACAGGGTAATAAGGAGCAGAACTGGACAAAACCAAATAATTACTGGTCAGGCAGGTTACAGGCCTGTAAACTGTCTTCCAAAGAAGGAACTTCAGTTCAGTAGCAGAAAATGGAAAGAGAGGAGAAACACACAACAAACATGTCATATTCTTTTCCCTCATTAATAAAAAGTATATTCTCTTAGGCAGTGTCTAGTACTTTCTATGAACAAGGAAGAGTTTTGAAGGACACAAATGTGTCTGAGAAGGAAGTCTGATTTTGATTTAACTGGGGAATGCCAGCTCACGATGGAATAGCTGGTTTGACTAGAAGGAAGGAACCTGAATAACAAAGTAACTGGAATCAACAAAAAATACTTCCTGTCAAAAAATATTTTAAGTTTTTGACTAACATAGTTTAATAAAATTCCAATTTTACACAGAAATTGAGAACCGTGTTCTCACCTCTAAAATGTTAATGAATGAAAAGGAGTTCTTTCTCTTATGCATCTCAATTTATGCAGTAATAAATACATTTTTTTTTCTTCACATGTTGTGATATTCAGTACTCATTCACTGAATTTGCATGAAATATCTAGGGTATTCTTTCTTCACACTCTATATTTCAGAAACCTTTCCTTAGAAGTTCCCATAACTATATATGAGCCTTAAATAGGTACACAGCAAAACTTGCCTTTTATATAACAAAATATTTTTTATGTTCCTAGAAAATAATCATTATTTAAGAGTTTCTAAGACATTGAATAAATACGTGTCTTATGAACTGGCACATTTTATGCTGCTATATTATATTAGAGAAGACTATGAGTAAAAGAAGCAATGCCATTATAACTGGATAACTTTGAAGCTATGTCTAAATCATCAAAAACACAAAGAAGGCCTCTCTTCCAGGAAGATTAACAGATTGAGTTTGGATTTTGTAAAGTATATGCAGGAACTATCAAGTGATGATGAGTCATCTAAAATGCTTCTTAGGCATGTTTCCTCTTTCTGTCATAGTACTCAATTACGTGCAAGAGTAATCTCACAAAGATTCAGCGTCTAATTTTTACTCATTTCTCCAAAACTATCTGCATCTTTGAGAACTTAATCAAGTAGCTGCAAAGTTTATAAACTCAGCCAAAATGGGTGGATTGCGTGTCCCTGATACACTCTTTATGTCAGTCAGTGGAAAGTTTCTTAGACCTCTCAGGGGATAGCGAATCACAGACTGTAGAACTTCAGTGTGCCCTTAAGACAATACAAGATATAATGAAAGTCAGTGAAGCAGGCAGAATTTGTCAAATGAACTACACAATTTAAACTCATCTAAGTAGAAAATCTGACTGAAGTTTTATGATTGTCTTGCACTTTACTATATGACAGCTTTATACTTTTAATAAGAATTAGCAGGTAAAAAATACAGCATTGACAATTTTTTGGCCTACTAATGAATTAAAATTTAAATGTAGATACTGTTGTAAGTATGTATTTACCAAAGAAATAGACCACTTCACAGGCTTCTAGGATATTTAATAATCCAAGGCTTTTCTAATTTCAAAACAATTATAGCCAAGGTTCTCAAGATCTTAAGTTTCTTTCTTTCTATTCCATTTTCATGTGCAATTCAGGCTCCCCAACATGGCAAGCACCTTAACATCCTAAATCCTCAGTTTTCTCTACTATCAAGCAAGAAGAGTTAAAAAGGAAATGAGCTATTAACAGTCTACAGCATCGTTTGATCTTGGCTGTGGCTCATGAAACATCACGTGCTAATGTAGTAAGATACACTTATCTGCCAACAAGAACTATAAAGTAAGTTACTGACCCAAAAGCAGAATGTAGTCCTCTGAGACTACCCAGTACAGAGCAAGTATCAAGAATGCCTACATGTCTGCTCTTATTTTTTGCCTTTGTAAAGAAAAATAAGCAAAGTTTCACACAATTAGCAATAAAAAAGAACTGCATCTAACATTCATCCTGTAATATGTGCAAGTGACACACAGTGCATACCTAAAGATGATTCCAGATTTCAATGAAACTTCTCTCAGTTGAAGAAAAGCCCTTGGCTTTTAATGTCAGATTTTATACTATATATGTGACCTTAAATATTCATTGAGTTTGTAGAAATTTCATCTCCCTTCACATTTATCAAGAATTATTCATAATATGGCAGTTTCTGTTACAATTCAGACACATTAGTCCAAGAACAGGAAAAAAAATATGCTAAAAGACAAAATGATGGCTAGAGTGATGGGGATAAGTTATAGTTTTAAAGAAACTAACCGTATATCCATAATTTTCCCTTTTAACACCTTATCTTTAAGCTGTACATCATTTTATGTGTTGCTGCAGCTCGATGTGAGGTACATAATTTATTGAATGCTGACATTTTTTGAAAGATTTATTTTATTGTTTTGCAAGTCAAGTACAGTCTTGCAACTCTATGGTTTACTTGCAAAAAAAAAACAACTTTGTGTTCACTGGAGCAGTGATCAAAACATGAACATTAAATGCCACATCGTGTTTAAAGTATAAATATGAATATCCAATTTACGTAATGTGAGTTCCCTATTACAGAGTCATGTTCCACATAAGAATTTTGGAGAAGGGAGAAGGCCTTTGATCATTTATGAGCAGAGAAATATTTTCATTTCTACAGTAAAGAAAAGCACTAAAGACACTGTTAACATGAGTGAGCTACTTGGGGGATTTCATGCACTTGTTATATTATGCCGAATAAAGTTTTCAGTTTGAAGTGCAAGTACTGCTTTGCAGTGACATGCTACCACAAAGCAGCTACAGTGCAGAAAAGCTGAGAAACATATGGACAGGTTCTGCCAGCTTTGCTTTTTTCACTTAGTGCCAGGCTGTTTCACTGCTAGATGAAACCAAAGGGATTATACACGTAACAAAGTTTTAGTGGCAAAAGCATTTTGATGTTTTTCAAGAACAGAAATTCTGAATGGTGAAGTATTAGCAAATAATCTCAGAATCTTTAAATTATCCTAGGAAGTTTTTGCCTTTTGACAAATGCTTTAGTATATCACTTCTGATATTTCATATTTTTCTAATGCCATCAGTGTAACACTGTATGAAGTATATATGAATCATCTGATGGGCATGATGTACTGAGCAGATGTAGTAAAACCAGCCATCTCTGTGGACATAGGCTTGTTTTAGCATAAATCGATTTGCACTGAACTTGAAATGAATATTGCTCCCCATTGTGCTGCCACATCACTTAGGGGCCTTCTATAATGTTTCTGCAAGTGAATGAATGCATCATCAGAATAAAATCTGTTAGCATTTTAAAGGACAATTCTAAGATGATGAATGAGAATTTCCCTGTGGTTAAAAAAAAAAAAATAGTGACAAAGGAAGTATTATCACTGGTTTTATGTGCCTGAACAAAGTAATGACATGAAAGATTTATGCTTTTCATGTTTGGTAATATTGTTCAGAAGCTTATGCTTTTTTGTTACACTTAAACATCAGGCAATGTCACATATTTAAACATACTCAATCTGAACAAATTGTAAGAGTGTTAAAGCACAGCCATTCTAAAAGCTACTAGTTCTATTTCCAATGAGAACTCGAAGTCCTTAGTACTGCTGATAACACAGTCATTTTGACACAGGTGGATGGACAAACTTTTTGTCCTACATTTCAGTTTCAACTTTTTGTCCCATGTTTGTGGTCCCACTTGGGAGTTGATGGTTTTGACACATTTGCTGTATTGAAAATAGGTGAGTTCCAGCAGGGACACAAAAGTACAGACACAATAATGGATGGCACCTCTGTACAGGAAACTAGAGGTGGAATGTAATGCATGCTTTCCTGGTGCACAGAATAATAGGAGGAAATCAGACTTGCCAAAGAAAAGGATCAGATGCAGAAAATGAGCCCATCTGTTTGGGCTGTGTTAGAGAGAATAAATAACTTTGAGCAGCCAGAAAATTATTAAAGGGAAACCTGAGTGTTCAGAGCTCATTCTAAGCTAATGCCCACCTACAAGCAGCAGCAGGAAGTTGCCAGCACTACAGTCCAGGCAGATAGGAACAGAATATATAGTATATTCCTGCTTACAGTGTTACTTAGTCAGTGAGAGAGTCCTGTTTTACACTGAACTCCTACAGTATACTTGGAACAGATTCTCACCACGTTTGTTAGATCGGTTCTTGCTGATAGCATATCAGTAGAAGAAGATATTTTCTGATGCGGAGAAACAGTTGAGATAAGATGATCTGACAGGTACTTTCTTCCTAAAAAAAATGGTGACCAACTGCAGATGAGTTTGCATTCAATTTTTATGCCTAAGCTTGTTACTGTGCTTAGCTTCTCTAAACCAAGTGGTTTGAATCCATTTCCTCCACAGCGCTCAGAAGAACAGATGTAAAAAACCGACACATTCTCCTGCACAGCTGTTTTCCTACAGAAGACAGATGACCCACTCTAGATTAAACCAGAGAGCACCAGAAGTTGATAAGTGGATTAAATTATCCTAGATCCAAGCATAAGTTCACTACCTGAGCTTACACATCAGTGTAGATTCTGCCTGTCTTTTGACGAAGTCTGTGGGGAGGGTTTAGGCAGATGTGAAGAGCTGCAGCAGCAATTTTAGAAAGAGCTCATTTGAACTGTACTTTGCCACTAAATCCATAACTGAAGTACAGAAGAAATATGCTAGGGCTGAAAAGGAATAGTTGGCAGAGAGTGTAAAGTGGTGAGCTCAGTATGCACTTGCACAGTTCCAAAACACCCCATTTACTCTGCAAACAAGCAGCAAATGTAAGGTGTCACTGATCAACAGCCAAGGTATAAATCACCACTGATGCATATACCTACCGATTAAATTTATGAAATTCACTGTTAAAGCACATCTCATTCCGTGGAAGAAGCTGACTGTTTGCATAAAGCTTCCTGGATTGGAAATATCATCACTAGAAGATACACATACACATATATACACATATATATAGCTAAAGCTGTAAGCATGTATCATGTAAGATGGGATATTATATTTTACTACTCCATATATTGGATAAAACTTTAAAAACCTCGCCTTGCCATTTACACTTCAGAATTTCATACCAACTTAGACTTTTTCTATAGTGAGATAACAGACATTTTCTTGCTGAAATTTATGAAAAAAAACCTTTATATGCTGTCATTAATAATACACTTTTCCAACAATTCTTACTCCTCTAGCAAATATCCCACATCCATAAGCTGCTGCAAGCCACCTTGCCAGAAAACAAAGCCTTGAGGTTACAAACACTCAGCATAGGTTTCTCTAAGTGCCTTCAGACAATGCTGATCTTTTGTGGTGTTTTAACAACTTAGCATTACTTGGGGGAGTGACACTGCAGCCTGCCATGTGAAAAATGGTATCTGGAATAAGTTTACAGCAATTCTAACATCAGCTACATTAGCAGCATTTCTGGTGCAGAGTTCAGAACTGTGGTTGCATTTCTTTTGCATGCACACAAGGTAAGTCCCAGAGGAGATATACAGCATTATCAAAAATGTCACTGCCTTGCATCAGCTTAAATAGCCGGTGTGGTTTATGCTTGTGTATGATGATTATATCTTACATTTTCCATTTCAGTTATTGAAGTAAAGATTACTGGGGGAAAAATACTTCAGATTATTCTGCTCTAGTATGTGAAAACCATGAGAAAACCATGATTGATGATATGGCTCCAAGGAATAAGCCTCAATGACATCTGCAGCACAGCTATGAAGTTACTAATAACCACAGCCTGTGAATTGAGAAACAGGCCCTTAAAAGGACTGCCGACAAATACAATGAAAGAGATTTATGGATTGTCTACTTCAAGGTACCCATCCTGCATGAAGTGAATGGCTTCTCTCATTCATTATTTTCTGTGATTTCTATGACAGGAAAATGGTATTTTGCTTTTTTGTTCTGCTTTGTTTTGTTTAGGTCAACACTGACTGAATATCAGAGAGTCCCAGGAAAAATCATAAATATGACTCATATAGACACAGAACATTTAGAGAGTTTTAGCCATTCATTCCCTTAATGTTTCAAAAAAAAAAAAAAGATGTCTTTAGATCCTAGCAAAAGGGATATCATCTTATCAACAGCTGATTTTACCAAGACTATTACATGGCTATAAAACGAAAGCCACATCTAAATCAAATTATCTGCATTCTTACTGCCTTTATTCCTGCCAAACTTCATACTGAGTGTTGGTATGTCTGGTGTTAAATATGCTCAAACACTACTCACTTCACAGTGGCCAGGGTCCTCTCTCAAGTGAGTTGTTATAAAATGCAGTCAGGAGTAAACTACAAGACCCTGGACTGCACACAGACAAGGACAGTAGGATAGTGCCTGTGCCACACAAACAAACAAACAAACAAAGAAATTAATAAATTTTAAGGATAGAAAATGCACAGTGGGTCAAATATTTTAAAAGGAAGTATTCCAGTTCACAGACAAGTATTATTCTCAGAACTACACTGGCCATGCAACTGGGAGGCCTGTACTGATGGAGCATCTTGCAGTTATCCCACTGACGTATTTGATTCTGTCAGATAACCATACTGTTGTAAAAGCTAAAACTGGAAATAGATAAGCTTCTTACATAAGCCAAGGCTTCTCCAGTAGTATCTCTTTATGCAGAGAAAATTATAGGAAGACAATTGTTGAATCTGCATATCCAGCAGTTGCTAAGAGATCTTCAGCTGACCAAATGGAAAGGATCTTGTCCACCTCTGAAGATCTTTCGTATCTATGGTCTCAGGCCAAGACAGAAGCTGTATGGAGGGAATAACAACACAGAAACGCTCCATTCCTATTTTATGTCAATCCAGCACCCTTCAAACTTACTGAAACACAACAGATTTCAAGTGGCTAAGGGATTGTAAGTCTCAGTTAATAAGTTACTTTGTCAAGTCAGTCTAGCTACCTACCCAGAGATTTTATACTGCCATTAATCTGCATTGTAGTGTGTACCTACACTGCTCCATATACTGTAAATAACACATATATGTTATATACATATATACAGCTATACAGAAAGAGACCCGAGGATGCTGGCCACCTGCAGACTCAACATGAACCATCAGCACACTCTGCAGCAAAGAGGCTAAAGTGCATTTGGGAACGCATTAAACACAGCACAGCCAGCCAGTCAAGAGAGGTGATTCTTCCACCATATTTAGCATTGATGCAGCCTCACCTTGAATATTGTGTGAATTTCTGGCTCCCACAATGTTAAAAAGATGTTAAAGTCCTTCTAAGTGTCCAGAAGAGAGCAACAAAGCTGGTAACAGGGTTGTATGGCATATCCTGTGGGTGGCTACTTGAGTTGTCTAGTCTGAAAAAAAGGAGGCTGAGAGGTGGCCTGATTCCTCCCTCCTGAACTGGGAAATGGAGAGGAAAGTGCTGGTCTCTGCTCCTAGTAACTGACAAAAGAACGTATAGGAATGGCACAAAGCCAACCAGGGGAGGTTCAGACAATTATTTACCATGATTATGATACATTTTCCTGTTCCAGAACACTGGAACAGGATTCCTAGCAAGGTGGTTGATGTGTTATGCCTTTCCGTGTTCAGAAGTTATTTTCAGAATGTCCTCAGTAATATGCTTTACATTTTCCTTATCCCTGAAGTGATCAGGTATTTCGACTTGATGATCTTTGTAGGTCTTTCCCAACAGATCTATTCTAGTTCAGTCCAGTCTATATATGTATATAACATACAAACCTATATAACATTAACAGCAGTATAACCTGTGTGTTATGCTGCTGAAGAGATTATTTGCCTTAGCAGAGTCTACAAGACCAGAATACAAGAAGGAAACATCTTGATATGTATCTCTAAGCTAGTGCGGTTTATTCAGATTCATTTGCAAATATTGGTATCCTTCATATGAATTCTCCCTGATAATTTGAGCACTTCTTCTTTCTAAATATCATTACGAGAGCATTTGTGAGTCAGATACACAGGGTGCTTAGCGGCTAATAATCAAAGAGACAGCAAAAAGTTACAAATATGTATCTAAACTGGTTGCAGGAAAAGAAATCCCAAGCTGCAAGTAATCAATAACAGAGTGAAATAAAATTGTGTACAAAAAATGTGACAAAAGAATAAAAAATAAACTGGCAAGTAGCTGGAAGATGATGATCTTCACTGTGGAAAGATGAGAAAATTATTATAGCTGGTGTATCCTGTGAAAAGATGAGTCCCACCTTACGCTTTGTTTTCAGAGCCTTCTTGCAGACTGATTTTGGTTCATAGTGAAGTTCTGTTTTAGTGCCAAAGCCAATTAAGTGTGTCTGTCTGTACTTAAAATGATGAATGGGTGCTATTGATAGTATACATTACTCAGAAGTCTGTGATTTTATTCACTGAGTGGGCCAGTATGAGTCATTACAGCTCCAAGTATTTTCATAAGAAATACATATTGTCTTCATCAGCATCTACATAGCAGCCATTCTACTGTAATTTCATAAACATTCAGTACAAAATATAGTAATGGTATAGAATATTAAAGAGAAAAGACTATTTAATCTGCTAACCAAATTTACACCACAAACTGATAGCTCAGATATAAAGCAAAAGTAAATGAGCAACAGAATAGCCAGAAACACAGATTCACTGTGTACTGCTTTGCATGTTAATATGTCAATATATGCCTGCTGTAGAATTCAAAAGCTACCAGGCACTTTCCTTCCTGTACACATCAACCAATGTCTTCCGTGAGTTTAGCAGTGCTAGCTGAAAAGATCACCACTCCTGCATTGCTCAATGCCACACAAATATGGGAGCTTGCTAGGTCCACAGCTCTGTGGGTAGGAAGCCTTGCGCATCTTATTCCTCTACAGATAAAGTCAGATGAGTTGATATTAACCCCTTTGTGGACTTTTTAAGCTGATGATGCAGATTCTGCTGGGAGCTGCTGAAGGGAGGTAACAAGAAGTGAGACTGGAGAAAGGAGATAACTTCAGTAGACACTCCACTTTGTGTAGGAAACATCTGCCCACAGAAAGTGACTACTCCAACTCTGTCACTAATATTTGCATCTCTATATTCTCATATCTTCCTAAAAATTGGTTTATTCCTAAAACAATATAAGCATTTTATTCACTTTCAGGTGATAGCTGATCAACATGCACAGTATCTATTGAAGTTAAAAGATCATGAGTTTATAATAAAGTTAGCACTTATTGTATCAAGCTCAGAAGGACCCGTTGTGATCGCCTAAAGTCTTCATTTACTAAAACAGAAATTGTGTTCATTTTAAAAATCACCCTAATGTGCACAAACTGAAGTAATTACAGCCAGGGAAGCAATAGTAATGCCAATAGTAATAGTAACAGTAATAGCAATAATTACTGTAATAGCAGAAGCAGTAGTAATAGCAACAGCTATAGCTATATCTGTAATTATTATTGTTGTTAGTCATAGTTACAGTAATAACCTATCAAAAAAATGTAAAGTTAGGAAAGATATACATAGTACGGGTTAGAGGTTTTTTTTGTTTTGTGGTTTCATTTTATTTTGGATTTTGCTCGCAAATGTCTATGTAATATCAGTTCTGATCTTGATAGAAAAAAAGGTGTCAGATTCCTGAAGCATATTTCTCTGCTGAAACCACATAGAGCTCCTAAAAAAAAAGTTTTAAATTGCTACTGTTCAACACTGCTTTCCATACAAATTCCCAGTGGTAACGTTGCAACTTTCTCCTCTTCACCAGCCAGCATTAGCTTATTCACAGACAGAAACAGAGATTATTTTTTCGGTTGGATAATTACATAATACTGTTCATTTCTGTCCATTTTCATCAACATAATGCAAAAGGGCTCAGAGGAAAAGTAGGTCTCCTGAGTTGCCATTCAGTCTTCTGGCAGATCATACTTCCATCTAAAAGCTAAATTATTTTAATTTTAGACAAAGCAATAAAGAAAGGGAAATTAAAATGGTTCAAATGCCTGATTTAAATATATATATTTTTTTTAATAAAGAGAAATTGTTGTTAGCAGGGCCTAGTAAGACTGGTCTATCATACACTAGCTGCAGATTTACTTGAGGTGCTGGCAAACTCTTCATCCTGTTAACCACATCCAGCACAGTTAATCCTACTTATGTGACCTTTGAGTGGAGTCCATTCCTGAGTACACGATCTATTTTAAAGAATACAGGCTGAGAAGGACCTCAGGAGGTCTCCAGTTCTGCCCCTTTCTGAAACCATGGTTAGATCTGGGGCCAGAGCTGGGTGTGTTGCACTTGGGTTGAGGTAATCCCAGATACAGACTGGGAGAACTCATTGACAGCAGCTCTGCCAAGAAGGACATGGGAGTTCTGCTGGACAAAAAGTTGGACATGAGCCAGCAGTGTTCTCTTGTAGCCTGGAAGGTCAACAGTATCCTAGGATATCACAGTATCCTGCATCAAAAGAGGGAAGGTCAGCAGGGAGAGAGATGTGATTCTTCCCCCCTGCTCAGCCCTTGTGAGGCCTCATCTGGAGTACTGTATAGAGTACTACAGGAGGGATGTGAAGCTGTTGGTGTGGGTCCAGAGGAGGGCTGTGAAAATTATCAGGATGCTTTCTCCTGCGAAGAAAGGTTGAGAGCGTTGGGTTTGTTTAGCTTGGAGAAGAGAAGACTCCAGGGACACCCCACTGGGGCTTTTCAGTACTTGAAAGGAGCTTGCAAGCAAAACATGATCCAATAGTGATAGGACAAGGGGGAATGGCTTTAAACTAAAAGAGTAGAGATCTAGGTTAGATGTAAGGAGGACATTCTTTACTCAGAGGGTGGTAAAGTACTGGAACAGGTTGCCCAGGGGGCTATGGATGTCCCATCTCTGGAGGCATTCAAGGCCAGGTTGGATACGATTCTGGGCAGCCTGATCTAGTGTTTGGCAACCCTGCTCATGGCAGGGGAGTTGGAAATAGATGATCTTTAAAGTTTCCTCCAACCTATGCCATTCTATGTATTATTCTGCGGTCACTGGGTTGTGAAGCCCTCCAAGGAATGAGATGAAACAACCTCCTCTGGCAGCTGTTTCCCACTTCATAATTGTCCACAGGATGAAAAAGCTTTCCTTTACATCCATTTGAACCTTTCCTGTTTCAGCTTATGTCCATTAGGCTTTGTTCTTCTGCCACATACCACTGTGAAGAGCCTGGTTCTACCTCCTCCATAACCTCCTCATAGGGACTGGATGGCTGCCATTAGTACTCCTACCAAAGCTTTCTTTTCTGGAGGAAGATCAAGATCAGCTTCCCCAGACTCTCATCACAAGCCAAGCACTCCAGCCCCAACCACCTTGGCGCCCCTTTTGGTGAGCTCCCCACTCAGCATGCTGCTGGCCATCTTTACCTCAGGGATGTGTTCCTTTTGCAGGAGTTCCACCCATTGACTCTGCAGCACATTGTGAAGACCCATGCTTACTTCTGGCCATTCAGCTCAGCTCTTCTGAGAAGAGAAGAGCACCATGTGATCTAGTTGTGGTTGTCACAAAAGTTGCTAAGAAGCAGAAGAAAACAGCCAGAATAGATCTCTGAGCTGCTGTAGTTGGATGATTTCTGGTTCTTGCAATGGCTTGCTTAGAATTAATTGGACAGTATAGGATGAGATAACGGCAGTGTGGTCATCCCCCTTTGTGAGGAAAAAGTGATAGGTGTAAATGTCAGAGCTGGAGTTGTGACAGTCTGTAGCCACTCAACAGCAGGCTTAAAACAGACGGTAGAGATCTTTGTGTGAAAAATATAAAAGCTCTGAAATCAAACTTAACCATCTACTTGGCTTTTTGAACATCTGTGCTTTCAACAACATGCCAGAGAGTATTACCCACTGCAAGACAGGGGCACTCTCACACTTGAATCACAGTACCTCGCACAACATACATCACAGAGAGACAGATGAACATGTTGGCTTCTTCTTGACACCATAAATGAGAGCTAAGCTTATGATGGTAGTATCTTTTTGTCCTTTGTAAAGAACTCATTTTTCCTGAATTATAAATATCTTTTATTTTCTCAAAAATATATGCAAAAACCTGTAAGGAGTACAAAGTAAGTACTGTATATGTGTCAGGTTGAAGCGTAAAAAAGACAGGCAGTTAAATTTTCTAAGACTGTTTTAAGAAAGTATTACTGAAAAACAGTTCCACATAAAAAGTTAGATGGGACAAAAGGATTCTCTTGCCAGTAAATATGCAGAGCAGATTCTCAAACACCTCTCTGATATGCACTGCATTTCATTTGAAAGGATACATGACAGGCACTGCCTGTGTTATTGTCCTGCAGGTGTGCTGGTGTGTATGGAACATTATTGTTAAATCATTTAGTTTGTGTGCAGACTGGGCAATTTTGAATTTAGCACTGTAAGTTCTCCTCTAAGCTGTTTACATATCTAAAGAATTGTCAGTCTGGGTCAGAGAAGTCAGTTTAGGCTGATATTCCATTTCTGACCATGTCTATTAATAGATATTTAGTGGAATTCTGAGGGCTGCTCTGAAAGTAATGCCTCTTATTTTGTTATGTTGGCCCATGAAGTCAGAAGTGGATAATGGTGGTATGGCAGTAGAGGTAGAACCTTCCCACCAATATTCTGTTACATTTTGCTGCCCTGTGATGGATGGCAACACAGGGGCAGTTTGACAAAAAGGCATCTTACATGGAAGCAAGTCTTTAGCAAAGGTGTAGGATTTAATTCTCCCCTACAGTAAAAAAAATGGCACTGACTGACATTCATCAACACTTGCTGAATGTTTATGGAGACAAAACAATGGATGTGAGCACAGTGAAGCAATGGGTGGTGTGTTTCAGCAGTGACAACAGTGACATGGAAGACAAACCATATCCCAGACTGCCAGGAAGATTTTTATGAGCATACTATTCGGGCTCTTGTTTATTTCTGGAGAAAAAGCACAGCCAGCAGTGGTAACTATGTTGAAAAATAGAGATTTATAGCTGAGAATTTGCTCTATCAAAGTGTTATTGTGCTCTTTGTATCTGTTGTAGTTCCCCTGGAAATAATTAGGAGGCATTACTTTCAGAGAAAGATACTTGTATAAGACAGATTCCTTCCTGGAATTACACTCCAACCTTCTTACTGTCATACAGGTGCTCTGAAAGGATGCTGTCTACAAACTACTGTGTTTAATTATTGCAGAGTTGTACCTCAAAGCCTAGGTAAAACATGTAATCCCATAATGGGTTTTAACTCTTCCTCTCTCTTATCCTTCTCTGCCTTGTCCAGTACTTTACAAGCATTATAACTGATGCTGTTTTCATTTTAATTTTGGTTTTGTTTATTTTCTTACATAATAAATGAGCAAAAAATTTGGTGAATGAAAAAAAATGCTTAAATGTGCCCCCATTTTGGGGGTAAATCTAGAGCAGTAAAGTGCTACTGTAGCGAATCACTTCCCAACTTAGAGAGTATAGCAAAGTCCTGTCTCCTACATTCTGCCTCAGCTGAATGCTGAATGCAAAGTCCTGTCTGTTCCTCCAGACATACCCTTTGGAACCAGAATTTGATGCTAAGTAATTAGTGTACCAGATGTGAAGAACATTATTTTTTCCAAAAGATTCAAAAGAGCTTTTCTTTTCCTTGGAATCCCATCAAAATTGGTTTTGCCAACTTCAGATGGTCTCCACCCCATCCTGTTTAAAGTTGAGTCTGATAATTTTTGTCTCAGTAAATAAAGCAAAATAATTAATCATTCCATTAAGTCACGCCAGACAGCAAAGTCCAAGGTGATAAGCAGTCAGCCAATCACCTGATCTGCTGCTATATGAATGCATCTGTTAATAGGGAGTTGGATAAAGCTACTTCACAAAGTCATTTCTGGCTTTGTCTTGTACAATACACAAATCAGGATGGAGTCACAAAATATGAAGCTGTTTTAACGGGCAGCCCTGTAAAGGTAGTGCTTGAACTGCTGGTGTTATATGTGATGCTATATGTAGAACTACAGATAATTACTCAGCAAACTAAATGTGGTATCCATTGTGTTGCTGAATGCTGGCAGAACTAAGCTCTTTCCATAATACTTCAAATTAACATGAACTATAACCATAAGCAAGGAAAGCAAACTAGGTGACACGAAGTACCTTTCATCAAGGTAATCTCATGGAAATTAGAGTCATATTGCGAAGATAAAGAAGTCATTCAGGATTTCATGAAAGAACTATCCCAGAGGTGCTCAAGCTCCAAGTAGGTCTCTCAGCCATAATACCTAGTCCACCTTCTGAGGAAGGAGTAGCCAGCTCAAGTACTTGGGCATACCGGGTATATTCACTGGTCATATTCTAAGGCCAGATATATACCACGTCATGAGAAACCTACAGTCACTGTATCTACACATCCTGAAAAGAGGAACAGAGGAGATGCTACTGAGCCCCCTGAACTTAACACTACGGATCTAAATGTACAGAAATGCAGCTCATGGAAATAGTGAGTACTGTGAAGGGTATGATGAGCATTCTTGGCACACTCAATCAACACCAACCACACTGTCTCAGTAAATAATGAGAAAGCACAAACATCCTTACTTCTTTGCTCATTCTCTCTCTCATCAGCGAACATGCCTGCAGGAGCCACCGCAAGACATAGGTTTGACAATACCCTTTCCATATGCTGATCTGTGCACCAGACAGCACACAGGAAGTATGGAGAGCTGAGTGGGTCACCAGAATGGCCACAGCCATTCTTACCACAAGACTGGGTTAGCCCGGCTTCCTCAATCCTTTTCCTTGGCTCCCCCCCAGCAACAGTAACTAGCCCTAAGTGCAGGGTCGTTAACTTTCAAATATATGACAGTCTCTCACCAACCCTGTCTCCCTGTCTGGGTTTCACCTGGATCTCTATTCACAACGCACTGCAATAAAATCAATTCTACCTCACATCTCAGACTGGCAAGACAATCTGGCACAATCTGTTTCTCTGTGAAGACAGTCCCCAGCAATTATGATCCACTCTTTCTGCCCATCTTCTTCCCTCTTGACCACTTTCACATACCAAGCAATATATCTTACAGCTTTCCCAACAGTTTCTAGCTTGCGAATTATTGATCTTGCTTGCATGGAGCATGTAAGCCAAGTATTCCAGTACTTTTGTATTATCTCAGTGTCAGTGTGCATACTTTTTGACAATCTCAAGCTTATCATGATAAGATTCATCCCTCAAAACAGTAGAGTTCTTTCTCACAGAAAAGATCATTTATTCTGCGTAGTCTTACTCTTTTACTCCTTGCTCCGTACCTTACTGAAGAAAGCATAGTACATCACCTTGAATTTTGAAACTATAAATATGCAATCCCAGTGATCAAATTAAGGAAGACAGACAATGGAGGCTGAATCCTTGCCATAGTCTTACTGATGGACACTTTACAAATGTACAGACCTTCTTCAGCTGCACAGTA
>JAOWBP010001760.1:25850345-25861971 GCA_028571105.1 Tragopan temminckii
TGAATGGTTTTTGGCCATATGCAAATTGATAAATATACTGAACCAAGTATTTATAGACTTAAAGATTTAATATGAAACGTCAGATATCATAGCTAAGATGATTGCTACACACCTCAATGCCTCCATCTGCAGGTATTGCTCCCTGCCTAGGCCTCAAACTAACATCCATTTTTTTTCCTAGTTCGTTTTTTAACCCCAGTGCCGTCAGGCTTCTGGCATGTTGATATTAATCCTAAAGAGGTTTTAGAGCAACAGACAAGGAGAAAAAAGAAAATGCAGCAACAGAGTGGCACAGGAAAGAAGAATATCCTCACTGAAAGGAGATGCCTGCGGAGCTCATCCTCAGGTGCAATAGGAAGAATGGTGGAATGACATGAAGGAGAAGGAAGTAAGACACCACAAGTGGTTTGTGCTGTGCTAATGAGTGCCTTGGTAACCAACGCTTCTGGTCTCTCACTTCTGCTAATTGCCGCCATAAATTTAGCAAGTAGTCCATCCCTGCCTTCGTGGGGAAAAAAACTTGCTCACTATCTCCTCCAAGATGGGAAGTTTCACAAGGAAAAAGGTTCCCCTCCATGCTGCACATTGTTTCTGTGCATTCCCTCTACATTGCTTTGTGCCTGAGTATTGGGCACTTAAAATACCGAGAAGAAACAGAATAAACCATAAATCCAAAGCTATGCCTGCTGATATAGAAGTAAAGGCAAAAAGAGGGCTTTAGGGTCAGCTTGCTGAAGATCATGAGCGAATAAAGAAATTTTCAGGTTTGTGAGTATACGAGGTGGTTTTGATATATCCCAAAGGTAAGAGTTGAAGGAAATACGCAATTAACAAATACGCTGTTTGCAAATGAAACAGTACTTTCCAGGAAGCAGTAGGATAACACACTTTCCTCCACTCCCAGTGAAAGTATATGGTATGTGGATCCTTAAACATTCAGCTGTCTGCTTTCTTTGCTCCTTGTGTGGTCTGTACTGCAGACAACTGCAGCAGCAGCCAATGTGTGGGCATAGCTGAAGCATTTTAAGCCTCCGAGAGAATATTGACTCTGGCACAGACAGTACCTATTGTCATTCCTAATCTCTCACCTCCAGTCTCTCCCTTTTTAGAGCATAACTGTATTGCACCAGGGAAAACCTTCAAAAACTGAAGCTTGTATGTCCTAAGCATCACACTTAACATTTAGTGCCTTAGTGCCTGGCAGCTCAGCTCTTCCTGCTTTGCAGTTCTGTGCATGGTCAAGGGCAGATTTCTTGGAACACTTTACAAAAATGTAGTCACATGTGAGCTTAAGGAGCACCTGAAGCAAGCAGCAAGTAATAAACTCCCCTGGGAACAGACAGACAGCATTTAGATCGTTTACAGATGTGACTACCTTAAAAGGTGCTTAGATGGCTGCTGAATCTGCCTTGCCTACAATCAGCATGAGAGTATGTCAAAGACTTGCAAATAGACAGTCCCAGCAAATAAGTAAAATAGGAAGTTTTCACTTGGATCTTCATGTTTATATTCAGCACTTATCTCCGCTGTGAGACAAAAAAAAAATGCTGGTGGATGAGTTTAAAACCCAAGAAGGTTTTAAACACAGTAGTCATCTAAAAATCTGACATGCAGAAAGGAAGAATCATCCATACTTGGAAGTTTCCACCAGCTTTATTAGCTCATTTTCCTCTTCGCTTTCCTTTTCACGTTTGCTCCTATAGAAAATTGGCTGCTCTCATATAGAAAGCCCAATTTTTTTTATTCTTCCCATTCCTTAAAGGATTCTGGTTCTGCTGCAGTAATTGTAATAAACAAAAATCCCATGGAAGTGTGCCATGTAGTCTTCTTAATATATTTCAACAGATGGTAAGCAGTACCATTCTGAATCTCCTCATAACAATGTCTATATCCTTGGAGTTGTTTTGTAGTTGTGTGGCTTTTTGATTTGGTGTTATTTCCCAAGGAGCTAGAAGTTGCAGCAAAGCAGCCCTTTATGTAATTTTCTTCTATTTTTCCTCATTCCACAATACACACATAAAAAAATAAAGAAGCAAGATTCTCAGTTTGAATGAGTTAATCGTGCCCACAGTTTGAGAATGATGAGGATTTAGATTAACTCGTATCTATAAGTGTGCCCATTAATTTCTTAAAACACATATGCATTTGCCACAGGTAAGGTAAATTCAGATACCTATTTCTTTCTCACATCACTGTACATTGTGGCTAACTCCACTGGAAGACAGTATAATGAAGATCACATATCAACATCATCAGATACAAACTAGTAGCAATTACACAGGCAATCAGCAAATGTGGTCACTATCTCTTCAAGGGAGCAATTTATAGAAAAAAAAACCGTAATATTCACACACTCATAAAGTGATAAGATTAAGAATGACCAAAACTAATGATTAAAAGTTTTGGCTATGCGTGGTACTAGGAGCACTTTAAAACTGCAAAGCTGAGCAGAGTAATGCCTATAGTTAAATATTCAGAGGAAAACCCAGAACTTGTTTTGCCGTTACCTGCATTACAGCACCAGCCAGGTTTTCACAGAAAATATGAATGCACAACATTTTTGTAATCAAGGACACTTGCAGAAAGAAAATGTGCTGCAAAACCATACACAAATACAGAAGTGTGTTTCTGGGAAGTGTTCAGAAGTCTTCTGAAGTTGTTGGATGGCACACATCCAGTCAGGAACAGAAGCACTATTAAAAACCTTATGATATCAACTATATATTTTGAAGAAAATTCTGATTGACAAACTGTGGATTAGCAAGGAATAATAAATACCACATGTAATTTCTACATCTGAAATACGCCAGCAGCATGAATGACTTTGAATGAAATACATTTAGGAGCATAAGACAACATAAAGATTACTCACAAAAGTGGAAAGGAACTAGAGTGATTTTAAAGGATTCTTTGCTGTAAAGAAATCATCCAATTCGTCCAAGGGACTAGTAAACCTCTACTGGTCATTGGTATCAGATGAGACATTATTAGATAAGGTACTGAAAGCAATGTACCACATAGCCTTGAAAAATGCCTAGGTGCAGAGCAGCTGACCTAAGCAATCTGTTCTGGCCTTACAATCTGTGACACTGTGCCAGCATTTTGAACCTTTATCTTAGCTTAAAAAGAGAAACACATTACTAGGATGCTGGCAGGAGAATTTGGAAGAAGAAAAGAATAAAGGCTCTGTCTAGCTCTATTTTTTTGTTTGTTTGCTTCAAGGGTAGCATGAGACTACATTCAATCCCTACCTGGGCACATGTCCTAGTTTCTGTAGTAAGAGGCATTTGGCATTGTAATTGTCTCTGTTGAAACTGGTCTATCTGAATGAAATCATTCAGTATGTCTTGAGGTAAAACAAGAACGCCTATAACTAAAGGATTGAACGAGTTGTAGGCCTGGAAGAGTTTCAAGCAACAGAGTCCAGTTTTAGTCATTATCATGTAATCAATTACACAGGTATATCAAGCATCACCTTAAAACTTGATACTTTGGCCTTGCTATTCCTATGGGAATATAGCTTCGTACTATCAGTCTTAAAATAGTACTAAATCTTTCTAATTTGCAGCTGCAACTGATTTCTGCTTGGCTCATATCCAAGCAGCATCATCACAAACACATCATATAGGTAAACTAGTTCTCAGATCTCAACAGTTTGTTATTGGATATGCATATAGGAGACAACTATCTTCTCCATCTCTATTACAGCCATTATTTTACTTCGCTAAGTCAACTTCTTTTGATTTATTCTGGTTAAAGGTGTTCTTCCAGAATTTCCTTCCAACCACCAAGATCCTAGCACAGACTCATGTCATTAGGTTCAAGGTGTATGTTCTTGGTCCATTCTTAGGATGACCCTGTGTCTACGTACAAGGCTCCAGCACTGCTTTACATTACAGGTACTTCCTATTTGTGACAGCCAGTTTCACTTATCACACTCCTGTCTTTTAAACCAAGGTCATTATTCGAAATAATAAATAAAATCTGCCCTGAGACCAGTCCTTGAGGAAATTGTCTAGTAACCTCTTTCACCTTGATCATTTGCCTCCCAGCATGACTCACTGTCATCTCTAATTTAGAGAGCTCCTTACCACATCTCAGTTCCTGTAATAATTTCCATCTTCATCATTTTATCATTTTAACTAATAATTTCCCATGTGAAACTGCATCAAATGCTTTGCTCAAGGTCAGAGAGATTCTATCTACTGCTTTTGTCTACAGAATCATCTTTTTTTTCCTCTAGATGCATGAATGAAGATTCTTATCAACCTTCTTTGATAAGACAGGCATCAGTATAGCCTGACACAATGTGCCTTTGACCAATACTTATTCCGTTTTATCCCCCTTTCCATTTATCTGCAGGGTTTTAATTAGCGTCACTTTCAAAGTTTCTCACATAATCCTTGCACACAAGTGAGGTCAGCAAAGCTCATAAGCCACAACAAGATATTTAAAATCCCTTAGAAGATACTGTGAAAATTAAGACAAAGTGTTAATGTGGATTTGATGTGTCTGTGGAGGATGATCCTGGATGACTTAACTCCTAACCTTTAAAGATATGCACATTCTCCCTTTCTCTAACCATAGAAAATGGGAAATAGCATTATCTGATACAAAATTAAAAAAAACATCAGCAAAGAGAAGTAAAATTATAAGATACAGCTCTACCAATTCCCTGGTCCTTTTCCTGCAGAGTTGTATCTATCTATCACCCATAGCAGATCCATGGGGAAGAATAAAACAAGGACAGCCTACGGTGCTGCTTCCATTCTAGTCTCTCTCAGCTTCACAGGTTTGTGGCAAAGGAAACTTTGAGCCAATGTAAACAGTATCTATTTGTGTAATAGTCCTTTACTGGATTTTCCTTACCAGTTTTCTTTTCACAAATCAGTTCAAGCTTCCTGCAACCACAATGCCTATGAAGTGCCACCCATTTGTTTGTTTTGAGTTTATTATGGACTGATTTCTCCTGATGCCCCTTAAGTTTTTCAGTAGGACAAACATGGAACCATCGTCCTACTTCACCTTCTCCACACCACGCATTCTCTGTTTTGCACCTCATCTTCACGGGGGCATTACCTGTGTGAAAGCCAGTGCATAACTTCAGGCACCTTTGCTTCCCTTTCTCTTTGTTTCCTCTTACCATCCCCCTGCTTCCTGAAATTATTCTCTACCTCTGCTCAAAGGACTACCGCTGTCCCCTTGGAAAGGGAGACAGCTTAAGATCTTTCAGGACAAAGGTGAGTATGTCTTTCTCCCACCAAATGTTGCTGGATAACTTCCACCTCCTGCACTTGTCCCTGCAGAAAAAGCTGACCATTTAGCACTTCATGGGCTTCTTTTTTAGACATCTAATTCAGCAGGTAAGAACCAAAGGAACCAGCAAGTTAGCACTTGACACTGCAGTATTTAAATCCTTTTGAGGATTTTGCCCTCACACCTGACCCTGAGGCCATTTGTAAAATCTTTCCTATTTAACTTTAATTTCTGCACAAGATGATTGTTCATTTAACCAATGTAATTACCCAATTAAGGATGAATCATCCCTCCTCCCTTGCAGATTTTACATTCAGAAAGTCCAACTGAGCCAACGCCTCAGGTAGAAGAGCTCAATCTCACATTCAGGAGACCTCCCAAAACCCAGTTTAGAGGAGAGGAATTCTATAAACAGGAGGAATGAAAACTGGGATATTTCCTGCAGTTCCCAAGAGCACATGCACCCTCCTAGAGGCTCTAACGTGCTGCAGCATGGCCCCAGCCTGGCACCCAGGCCAGAACTTACTTATTCTATTTGGAGGAAAGGGAGAGGCTGCATCATTTCAGTGCAATTAATTTGAAGATAGTAAACCTACTGTGAAAATTCCACAGGATAAGAAGGGGAAATCCTTGCTTTTAGTACTTTCACTGGAAAACAAAACAAAACAAAATAAAACTGGGCATTATTGACTGTTTTTTTCAATGTCACATATGCTTATTAACTTATTTGAACATTAATTTTACTGAGCCATTAAATGAACATTTGTTTCCCTATTCTGTTGAGGTAAGAATTATGTTAGTTTTGTGTACACAATGAAAAAAGTGAATGCAGTTCTGTTTTTTTTCTCTTGTGTTTACCATGAGCACATACATGCTTTAGGTTTTTACCTTTCCTTAGATAGAATGTCTTCTGACTTTGCACATAGGAATTATTCTTAAGTTTAAAACTGATTTTAAAAAGCATTCTGTATAACTAGTACCTTGAAGTCATGAAGCACTTCAAAGCTGACAGAACATCTTAGCAAGGTACCCTGTAACATTTGTTTTTCTAAACTGCAGTCTTTTTTGAAGAGCTTTTGCCTGTGATGCACTTTTCTGGCTTGTGGTTTTGTCCCACAGCTGGTATCACAAGAGAACATTGCCCTCTGGTGTCACAAACTGTGGCTTTGTCTTTTGAGGGTTCTCCGCATACATTCTCTCTCACCCTATTTTTCCTCTTCCATTTTCACTGCACTGACAGCCAGAGCTGTAGCTCACAGGCATAAGACAGCAGAGTGTGTGGAAGAGGATCTTTCCATGTCTACAGGGAAATTTTTGCACTCATATAACAACTCCCATGAGTACGGAAATAATCTTTTTACACTATTTTACAGAAAGCTCAAATTAGATCCCTCCAGGTTGGGTCATAGCTTATTCTTTCTGACTAATCAATCAAGTCACTTATTCATTCTTTTGAACAGGTAAGCTTTTGGGGTTTAAAGGTGAATATTAGAATTAAAGCTAGCAGAATACTGAAGCAAAGATGTTACTGACTTCATTACTGTTACCAGAATTTTTCCAGTCATTATCAAGTTCTCACTGATGGACTGAAGCACCTCGCCTGCACTTGGGAACAGCAATGAGATCTGACTAATTGTACATGGGCTTGCTCCTGAGCACGCACCAGCACACTAAGACAAAGAAAAAAAATAAAAAAGTGGTAAGAAAACTAAGAAATACAAATCACATGCAGAAAAGCAAAATAGTACATGGGCATTAGGTGTTGGAGGGTAGTACCAAAAGAGACAGGAAGAATTATTGTTTAGGTATCTGAAAAGGGGTGGGAATGGTGTAGTGGAAGCAGCATAGAGTTTCAACCTGTCTGGCCAGCACTGCAGGCTCTGCCTGTAGATCATTTGCACAGAGTAGAATATGCAGACAAGAAAAAGGGCTACAATATTTTCCCTAGCTCTTAAATACCAATATATTTTTCTATTCAAATATGTCAAGAATTTATTAAAGATGTTGTTTTCAAAAGAGTATTTACCACAATGCAGACATCTTACTGCTAAATAATTTGTCCAGTCAAAATGCTTCAACATGCTTTTTTTTCTACTAGTGACTGATGGCTCCAATAGACAATTCCACTATTTCCATCAGTGACTCGCAACTACTCTCAAAATCACAAGCCGTAATCTATGTGTACCATTAAAACAAACACTGAAGGCTTATTGTAGAAGTGGTCAGATGGTGCTGCTCATAATTTGCTGACTGTAACTCTGGGTGCTGCCTAATTATTTACTTTTGCTTGCTATTTACCTACACAGTGAGATCCTGCATCTAGTTTTAGACTGCTAGTAACCACTGACCTAGGTTCAGCTCTATGAAGGACCACTTGTGGACAATGGAAACATCTCCAGGGGCTATTTCTCCTCCTTTTACCCTAGATACTGCAGGGAAGCACTTCTCTCTTCCATTAAACTGAAGATAATTAGCTAAGAACAGTCACATTAACTTGCATTTGCAGATTTCTTTCTGTCCTTTAGTCTCTTCCTCAAATGTGCATCTCCTTGTTTGTAAATTGTCTTTGCTGTCAGAACTATTGAAAGAGAGAAAGTAGAAAGCTGAGAACAGACAGGAATATCACTTTAGATAAATTAATTACATTAGAGAAATTAAACTCACTACAAAACAAATTAGAGAGGAAATTCAAGCTAGACTTCTTGGGAAGAGATTACAGGAAAAAAAAAAAAAAGAAGGAAAAGTATTTTTCTTTTTCTAAGGAAAAAGCATGTAGATAACAGAAAGAAAACAAGTTCCAAAAATCTTTTGAAGCGATATAGAAGGAAACGGAGAGAGAACCTGATAAGAAAAGATGGCAGTGAAGCCAGGATGAAGTCTGCAAGGACTTTCCTATGAGGAAATTTTTACACACTGCAATAATAAAGGTGTGGTAGATGTGACTTTTTTTCTTTTTTTTTTTTTTTTGGTGCTATTAATGTCTTTGCCAATGCCTGCTTACAATTCCCTTGTACAGTGCCAGCATACGCTTTTGGCAGATCTATACCTGACCAGAACAGTCAGGTATAGATCTGCAGAACACAACTTCAGTTTTCTACATTATTTCTAAGCTGGATCTGTTTGGAGGGCTTTGTAACAAAGCTGAAATATACGTTGCAGGCTACACCACTTCAGTCTGGGTGTGAAATTCAACAATAATCTGCAATGTAGATCTCTATGGAATCACAACATAGACAAATACTGCATTGGCAAACGTCATCCAGAACAAACTGCTGACCGAATAGAGAGCAGCTGAAAAAAAGGGGGAAAAGTCTTACTGAAATTAGTGACTATGTTCCCATACCAGAGACAACACTTTCATTTTGCCCTTTGGATTTGTTTGCACTTGCATGTGGCATACATGCTAGGCCTGGTAAGTCTTTTCATTTATTACTTAAAAAAAAAAAAAAAAATCTGTAAAATAAATATTTCAAAGAAAAATTTAGATATAAATTATTAGGAGGCTGCCAGTCATTGCAGCCAACTAGCTGGAAAGTGATGATTTGTCCTATATGTCAGAGAGCCAAACTTTTCCCACACTTCAGTTTTTCTTGCCATGTATTTCATTACTTTTCCTTATTTTTTAGGCTCTGCAATAAATCTAGTGAAACTGGTACTTGTTATTCTTCAAAATCTGATGAGCTGCCTTTTTGACTGCACTGACATGAGTTCATGCCTACCGCTACTACCATCAATGAAGTAGTAGTAATTTTTGGTGATCTATATGATCACCATATTTATCTCCAAGTACGCTGTTAGAAAACATGATTGGCATCATATTTAATGGAACTGTTTCCTCTTCACTTCTGAATAGCTGTCTCCAGAGACTGGTTATTCAGTCTTTGCAAATTACCTCTGAGATCTACCATCCTTCTGGCTAAAGACGGCTCTGGAGCCTTAAACTGTTACATGAGGTAATTTGTAGCCCAACTGACTTCCCCTTTCCTCCCTTCACTTGTTTACTAGATTACAAGTTTGAGTACAGGCAGATTATATTACCAACACACAGCCTATTCAGCCTGTTGCTGAATCCAGAGCAGTCTGCTGAACCAAAGCCACCATTTCAAGCACTGATCTATAAACAGAAATGCATGAGCTTACAGCAGTCTGCCTTTTGGAAAAACCTAGTTTTCATTTCTTGCTTTAGAATAGTGTGCTTGGATGATTTACATGTTGCAATATTCAATCAATGCTATTAAAACAAAAAACAGTGTAATCAATCAATAGATACATTCATTACATTCATCTTAATATTCAATGCCTATTCCAGTGACACTTTGTTCTGTCTCCTGGTAACATTGCTTTGTCATGGTGTCATCATGAAACAGAGAAAGAAGGAAGCTGCTTCACTGGATTCTGAAGCAGTGTAAAACAACAAGAGGGTTACACTAACTTTAAAAAAAAAAAAAAAAAAAAAAAGCACTGCTGGTTGCAATTCTCCCCATGTTCAGCAACCATGAAATAACTCTATATCAAATTTCTGGCACTTGAAAACAGGAAAGCAATCCAAAGACAGTGACCTTCTGGCAATGTCTAGTTACAGACACATCCAACCTGCAGCCCATGGGCCGCATGCAGCTCAGCACAGCTCACAATGCATCCATCCCTGCAGCTGGGCCATTATGGCTGTGGCTCAGCCCTGCTGATCAACTCAGACCAGCACAGCCTGGGAGGAAACAAGCAGTGGTGTCCTACTGATGCTATCTGGGCTGAAACCAGGGCATGAGGAGGGCACCATGCAGTGCCAAATCAGGTCATGATAAATAATTGCATGCTTTTTGATTCATTGGCTAAACAGTCCTGTGAACAGCAAAAAATATGCAGTCTGGCCTTCCATTCCAATAAAGGAATTTGAGAACAGGTTTCAAGACTGTCAATAAAGTCATCATATTTGGGGTATATTTGCAACTCCATTTTCAGTCAACATGAGTACATCATCCACATGTTTTCAAATGGAATGTGTAAATTTGCAATCAGACATTCACCTCAAAAATCTGACCATGTTTCTACTTCTGTAAGATCAATCATACAAGAGAAAAACATTCCTAGTTTCACATCACTCCTTATTCATGTCATTGCTTTTTGGCAGTATGTGCATTTGTGAACAAATATTTTCAAGGATGAAGAACAGAAGGAATAAAATTCCATCAAAAATCTCTGACAAACACCTTGAGAACTCACTAAGAGTTGCAGCCACTGCTACTGAACCAGCCCAATGTGTTAGCTTCACAGGAACAGGGACAAGTATCCCACTAGTTTCATGTTTTTCTTATTCTATTTTTTGTTTGTTTGTTTTAATAAAAAACATTAAATACTAAAATAAGTTTTGTTACTCATCTACATTACCAATGTATATTTTTCTGCTCCAAAAGTAATGCCTCCAGTTTTATTATGTTTGCCCATGATGTCAGTTGCTGGCAGCAGAGGTTGAAATTTCCAACTCTCTTACATTTCATTGCTGTGCAACAGATGGCAGCAGAGGGGAAGCCCAATAAAATGGCACCTGACAGAAACGCGTATGAAGCAAAGGTGTATCACTGAATACCTCTGTGCAGAAAAAAAATGGCACCCACTGACATTCATCAATGCTTGCTGAATGTTTCTGGAGGTCAAACAGTGGAGGTGAGCGCAGTGAGGTGGTGGTGGTGCATTTCAGCAGGGGAGACAATGACAGTGGGTCAGCTCCGCTGGTGCAGATTTTTATGAGTGCACCGTGGAGGCTCTTGTTCATTGCTGATGAAAATGCAAAGCTAATGGTGGTGGCTGTGTTGAAAAATAGTGATTTGTTGCTGAGAATTTGCCCTATCAGAGTTTTTATACTCTTTGTATCAGTTGTAGTTTACATGGAAATAAATGCAAAGCATTACTTTCAGAGCAACCTTTGGAAATGCATCCCAAGACAGTTCCTGCTCATTCATTGTGGCCCAGGCAAGCCAAAAGACTGAACACCCATTAGGATCTAATGGAAGAAGGTGAAAGTGCTGACACAAGGGACTTCCTTTCTTCTCCCCTCCCTCTATTCAGTTGTTCACACTGAATCAATGTAAAAATTTTCCAGAGTCCAGATCAATGGAAACGTAGAAATTAATTGTTGCAGTCACCTCATTACTCGACTGTCAGTGTCAATAGATGTTTAGCACTGCTACAAGAGCAGCAGCAGCAGCTTATGATTTCAACAATGCAGATAAGTACTTTTAAAGTGACAACTCACAAAGTGCTGCTGAGCCAGGTGCCATGTGTCACCATACAGTTCAGAATTACCCTGCCCTACAGAGCTGTAACTCAGTACACCAGTTTTTAAAGACATACACTTCCTTCCCCCCCTTCACCC
>JAOWBP010001760.1:25875850-25891346 GCA_028571105.1 Tragopan temminckii
TATTCAAGACCCACCTGGATGCCTACTTGTGCGACCTGGTGTAGGGAACCTGCTTTGGCAGGGGGGTTGGACTCAATCTCTGGAGGTCCCTTCCATCCCCTATGATTCTGTGATAAGTGGTCTTTTAAGCCTGGGTTCTAGAAAAGCATGTCTTTGTGAGTCCTCTAGATATCACTGCATTTTATTGAAGTTATCAGAACAAATTCACCCTTGGTATGAGTCAGCCAAAGTCAGCAGTACTGCACCAGAGAGAACTTGGCTCAGTGAAATTAAGCCAAAGGTATTATTTAGTCCATATTGTATGTGGTACAGAAGAAAGCTTTTCACAGTTTTTCAAGTACTTGGTAAACATATTTGCCATTTCATTCTGTCATAAATGTAGGCTTTATTTTTTTTTTTGTTCTTGTGCTGATTAATTAAACAAAATTCCACCTATTGCTTAAGTTACTCATCCATAGCATGAATAGTTAGAAATGCTAACAGCCCAAGATGTTTACTTAGCACTTTATATTCAGAATCAATCAGGAATATGTGGTACAAGATTTAAGGAGATTGCTTACTCCTAGTTTTATTTGATCTCAAAAAGTCCAAAGCTTCAATTGACTGATAAGTCAGGAGGTTTTCTATTGGTTATTAATATTTGTGGCTTTGTTCAGATTCTCCCAAGTATCTATCTCCCATCTACCAAATTTTGGTTTGTCTTGTGAAATAATCTGAGTACAGAACTGCAGTTAGCACAGAATAAAACTTCCCAAATCTGTATAGTGTAGATATCAGGTCCTGGTCACAAATTGTTTCAAGCTCTGGATTTTCTCTGAGTACTCATGACCTCTTAGTTATTTAATCAGGCTAGTTACAGGGACGGGGAAATCCTCATGCCCAGTTTTTAATGACCTTAAATCTTTCTGTGTAAAGCATCACTTTGAAGAACAGTTTCCTACGATCCCTCATCTCTCACAGGATCAGCAGGTGAAGTAGGAAGCATGTATTTGATGTAAACCATCAAAATCATGAAAACACAAAGCTCCCCCTGTCATGCTGCAGTGCTATAAAAGAGACATTGTTTGAGCTCAGGACTGGAAATGTTCATTCTCACAATATGAAATCTATTTTGCATTTGCCAGGTTTCCCTAAAACCCTTGAGAAATACAGGTTTACTCCTGCAAAGCAAGCCTTCTAATAATAGTATAGCCAGCAGCAGGCTTTCAGCTGTAACAAATCATCTTACCTTCTTCCATTTAAGTGAAGTTATGCTTATTTAGAGCACAGCAATGCACCTTCCCTGGCACCAGTCCGTCTCACCTTTGCCCTCATTTCTCCTGTGAGTTTCTGAACTGTCTCAATAGTCTTTTCCATAAGACCCCAATGTGTATGTTTCCACTGATGATTCTTTAGTAGCATCCAGCCTTTCTGTCCAATCTCAGAAGCATTGCATCAGTACCTTTAACAGTCACAGAGTACACGCTGCCTGCTCTCCAGCATGGGTGAGGATGAAACAGGTCATACAGAACCCTGGCTTATGATAGGTGCTGCTGCAACCCAGAAGCTACCTATTGCACCTGATGTAAGGCAGCAAGTATGATTTTCTGAAATGCCTTTGCAACTAAAGTGTCCCTGCTGCTGGCAAATTGTGGGTGATTCTGTATCTAAGATACAATGTTTTCAAAGAACACCATTATGTAAGGTCAGTGCCTTAACATGTTTACCACAGGAATAGGATGGACCCTTGGACTCAGAAATGTTTCAACCTGGGACTTTGTTTTAATCAATGGAGGAAGCCTGCTATAAATCATAGAATGAATTGGTTTGTAAGAGACCTCAAAGATCATCTAGTTCCAACCCCTCTGCTGTGGGTAGGGCTGTCAGCCTCTAGGTCAGACTGCCCAGGAACCCTTCAGGCCTGGCCTTGAGTACCTCCAAAGATGGGATATCTACAGCTTTTTCTAGGCAGGCTGTTCCAGTGCCTCTCTGACAAACACCCGGGTAAAACATAAAGTTTTGGAAGCAGTTGCAGTATTTTGAATTCAATTCAACAAGAGTAAGAAATAACTACAAATAGAGCTGCTGCTTTTGCTTTCCAGAGCATGCTAATGTGTGTAATCTCAAAGATGGACAAGGAGATGAGGAAGGAAGAGGATATAGTAGACTGTCAAAATGCGAGTATTAATAATCTTCACTAAATGAAGAGCAGGGGGGGGATGACAAAGAATATTCATTCATTATTTGGATTCATTAAAAACACTGAATTTCTGCAACCTGTTACTAATCTTTCTTAAGTGATTTTTTAACGTTTCATTAGTAACACAACACTGCTTAACCTTTTACTGACCAAAAACTGGTATTTGAACAAAATGGGTTCTGGCTACGATCCTGTATTGTTTCCCATAAGACAATATTTGGGCCAAAATATCGATTTTGGGGGACTAAAAATATTATCTGATCCTAATAATTTTGTAAAATCAGAACAAACAGTAATAATTCTACATCCACTCTAAAAATAAAATAACTACCAAATTCATTTGTGACAAAAGGAGAAAACATTGGATACGATATATACAATAATGTCAGATAAGCAAAACAGTTAGCAAATTATGTTCCTCATGAGGTTTTCTTTGTTCTCTCGTTTAATGCTAAATGTTTAAATGCTTGCCTCTATCTAAACATTTGTTTCTCATTTTAGTCCTCACACAAAAAGTTATTCCTTCTGATGCAAGTGTAGCAGAAATGCTAAGTCACAGCCTGAAACAGTGATGACTGAGCACCTGATGGGAAGGCAGGGCCAACCCACCCCTTCCCAGACCTCATTTAAGGGCTGGTAGTGGAGATGAGGGTATCTTTCTGCAGATCCCTGCCTACCAGAGGCCTTTCAAAGGTAAACAGTTTTTCTTCCTTTGTTTCTGTGTCCCCAGCTGCTGCACTTGGGCTTGTTCTCATTTGCTGCATCCTGGGATTGTGCTACCTTGCTATTATTGCTATACTTTCCATCACATTATAGCATTACAACAAGTTTATCAGAATTATTTATGTGAATTGTGTTTCAGTTGGTTTTGCAACTTTCAGAGGAAATGCACAAGCTTATTTGCTCAGGTTGAGATTCAAAGTAATATAATGTAAACTGTCTAACATCTTGAGTTCTAGCCTGAATCAGTTATCCATATTATCAAGCACAACAAGTTTTCCCATCAGTAGAAGTAGCCAAGATCCTAGAGATAGGTGAAATAAGTTTCCTTCTGGAAAGATCTTTTCTCTCTCCATTGACTATAAGGTATGTCTGACTTAGTCAGGAAAACTAAAATGGTGAAGGCATATGAGATGCACCGTACTTGAAAGATCAAAGAGAAATTGTGAGGCTCAATGACTGAAGCTACTGTACTGTAGCTATTCCAATTCCAGTAGTTTGGTGTTTCAGGTTAAGGAAAAAGTGCTTCACTTAATGTTATTTCAAAACTAATATTAGGTAATGAAATCAGACACTTTGTGACTAGAATTGAAAGTGAGACAATGTAGTTTAAGAATAAAAGTGTAATGAAATGTAGGTCAAATCTTTTATCAATTTTAATTTGAATAGTCTTTTTATCATGTGCATCACTGACGCCCAAATTTACATTGGTATATCCAACTTGTCTGCTTCCAGACACTGTGGACTTTTCTTTAACCTCCCAGTGCATTCAATAAAAGAGAGGATTTCTGACAGTGATATTTTTGACCAGTTGGTAAGTGAATTCTGCTTCTTTCTCTCTCCAAAGACTTTATTTGCTTGTCTCATATCAGTTTTTATCTATTCTCTAACTGCAAGAGGAATTACTTTTAAAACGCTTACGTGGTCAAACTCAGTATTCAGTTGATATTCTAAGACGCTAGTGAAAATGTTATCATTCTAGCACTGCAAGGTGTTCAAGGGTCATAATTCTACCATCCAGTGTACTGCCACTTACTTATCATAAATATAAATTTATAATATTCTGGTCAGTGCTGTTTTTGTGTTAGTTGAAGATCAATGGGATTACATGGGCCAATTTTCTGATCCATGCATATAAGCCAAGATCCTGATGCCTTCTTTGCCATATATTCCTAAAGGTTGATGCAAACTCAAAATTGCAACATGGTTGGGGATTGTTGTAGAGAAGCAGAAAAGAAAGTATCATTATTTCAGAATCTCCTAAAATCATTTAGTTGTCATGAGATATTGAATTTTTTCCCCAATCTTTGTCATATTCAGAGACACATTGGTTTAATATATTTCTCTCTATGTATAGATTCTCTGTCTAGTAGGATGCAGTGATGTATTTGTATTAAATTTGGATGGTTGGTGGACCAGAATTTCCAGTAATTACAGTGTTTAGATTTGCTATGTTAACCAAAATGTTTCACTTGATTGTATCTTAGCATAGGAACCTAAAAAGTAAAAATGCCCTGGCAGAAAGCAATGTTTATTAGGTTTCATATGAATTATTTGTCAGAGTTATAACTGTGCAAAAATTGAAGCTTAAGACAATACTTAAACTTACTTCAGTGATTTGTAATGTAGTAGAGAAGTTAATAATGGTACTAATGAAAGTCTACAATACTCACCTCACTATTTGTGAAGCAATTTCAAAACACCAGGCAAAAAGAAATAAGGAACTTCAGAATGCAAACAATAGATTTACATAGGTAGAAGAAAACTACATTTTTCGACCCTTCTGAGCACTTCTACCTGTTCATCTGTCTTTGCCTGCAGAGCATCAAATAACCCTTCTGAAATAGTTAGGAAGACTCTTACAGAGTAGTTTTGGGAAACAGTGAATAACAAATTTGCATAAAGACAGAAGTCTTTTAGAAGAACTATTTGCGTACCTCAACTTAAGTAACGTATGCTTATCTCAAGTCTGAATTTGGAGTCTGGTTTGGTGAATGGGCTGCACAACAGCTAAATATCTTTGAATACCCAGACTAATTTTTCCTACTTAAGCAGTGGAAGATTAGATAGATGAAAAATGTTGTTACATTATTGAGGCAGCTGGGTGAAATAAGTAGATGCTTCCTGCCATGCTAACACCCAGAGAGAATCAGATCTTTGAAGGATCCATGGCTGTCACGGAAATTGCAATGAGTTCAATATTAAAACCAGTTTAGCAGAATCATATTGTTAACCTAATGTCTGCCTTGCAGTGCCTCAAGAATTCTGAAGACAAGAACTTTGAAGTACAGGGGTCATTTATTGAATGGATAGGATGTGATAGAAGCAGTTTGACTTCAAACTTTTTCTTTTACTCTGTGGCTGAATTAGCTGATCTTCATGGTCAAGCATCAACATCTGCCTCTCAGTGAAACCACCAAAGTAGGGAAATACAAATAATGACTGTTAATAAAATGAGGCCTCTACACCTGACTTAAAGGTTGCTTTCTTCACTTGATTTTTCTTTGAAGTAGATAATGAGAGGGTTTGCTCCTTCTACAACAAAGAAACAAGTCAGGAACAAATTTCAAAGAAGAGGAACTCTGCAGAAATATTCTGAAATAACGCATAAGATAATTGGTCAGGGAGCCACTGGTAGGATGTTGGGAATTATGTTTTATGGTGGGTCTTGTTTATGGCCAGTTAGGCTGAAGGTTATTGCAGGAGTTGCTGTAGGATCTGATGGGTGAACTATGCAATCTGTTCTACTATATACAATGACTTTGGGCAACTTAAGTGAATAATCAGTCGTGGCCTTGTTTACTACTGCTGTGCTCCCAACAGGAAAAAAATGCTTTATTAAGCACTGGTAGCCATTACAGGAGAGATTCTTGAGCTGAAGCAACAATAAGTTCTGTTTTGAGCATGATGTTTATTTTATAAATTCCTGACACCTATAGAAATGCTTATGACAATTGAGGGGTTTCTTGACAAATGGTGTTGAAAGCAAGTCAAAGCAACAAAAGAAAACTGTACTTTCTTGAGGAATCATGGCTGAGATAGGACAAAGAACTACTCAGCATGTAAAAAGTGAAAACTAGTTAATAATAATTGGAATGAAGATGTGTTATCTTGGATGCTCTGTGAGCAGCTGTGCTCCAGGACCCTGCTAAATTTTTCTAGCTTTTTTTTTTCTGAGTTCAGACTTCAAGTGTTGCCTTTGTGGATAAGCATACACTGTGCTTCATTTCACTTGAATTTTGGGCTGGGACCATAAAATAATACAAATCGAAACTCTTATCCTTGAGATGTTAGCTCACTTTATCAAAATGACATCATGTTTCCAATGAATCCCAGCATTACCTAGTAATACAAGCTTCAGATTCTAGTATTTTTCTTCATGTTGACTCCATTTTTAAGTACTGTTTTTTTTGCCTTGGAGTCAAGGAAAATAAGACAGTAATTGACCTTGATGACTGACCTTTGAGCCAGATATATCCAACTGCAGCAGAACTAATGTAATTCTTTGCCTCTTGAACTTTCTGAGTATGCCTTAATATGCATCATTCTGCCTGGTGCACTTTCTGTATCATCTATTTTCTGTTTGTTTGGGCTTTTTAATTTATATTTAGTAGTTTGAGCTGGTTATTCCAGAAGCCCTACATTCTATTTTTCTCCCATATCAGCCACTCAATGACCAGCTATGCATGGTCGCTGTGCAGATTTTGAAACAACTTTTGTTTCCATTAATTTCACCTCACTTTCTGCTGCTGCAACTTAGTGTTTCTCCTAAACAATGTGTTTCTAACACATTGTCCTTTGGAGTTTCTATTAGAGATGTCAGCAAAGTTCCTTGTTACCTTTGACCGCTTGAGTTAATATTCCATTTAGACTTTCAGTAGTGTTTCTAACCTAAACATAATTTAAAGACTTTTCTGCTGCTACTGTACATGCCTTTTTTCTAGTTGCTTCCAAAGCTGTACAGCATATACCTTCATCTCAATTGCTCTTTTTCTCTGTGCATCATCATTAAACTTGCTCTTCCATCAGCATTTCACAAATTTAGTGGAAATACTTTAAGTATATTCTAATCTTAATGTGTATACATCTTAGTATCAAAAAAGGAAAAGCCTATAGACAGGAATAACTAAAAACATATTTGGATGCCAAAGCCCTTGCTCCTGTTTCTCCTAGTGTGCTTGTTAAAGAGTATTATAGGAGACCAACAAGACCTTCAAAATGGAACTTGTTGCCTGAAGTGGGAAACAACCCAGAGATCCCAACACCCATCTACTACTGCCTTGCACAGTCTGATCTAGAACCACTGATACCTGGTGAAGCAGATAGTATGAGAGGCATTTCACCATCACGTTATCTCAGTAACCCTGGTTTATCTACTTTCAGCATTACCCCCTCATTCTCTAGTGTTTCCTCATTACAGTTAAAACTCACGATCTTTGGGCTACACTGTTTCATTGCTGATTTTCTGGGCAATGCACAGTACAGTCCAGACTGACATCTCCAGCATTTTACCCTGCTTGCCTCTCCCACCAGCTTTATTCAACCACCCGTCCAGAACTGCAGGTGTTACCGTTGCTGAGTTCTACTCCTGCCTCAAGCTAGACAGTTTTAAGGAAGGCACACCACAGAGGGGCATGCACTGTGTGCTGCTGCATCACTGGGTTGGGTGACCCTTGCTGTATTGATAATTTGAATATACAACTTCAGATCATTCTTTCTAGTAACGATCTCATCAAGCACAAAACAACAGGAGAAAGTCAGCAAGAGCAATATGAATTGTCACTCTTAAGCATCTCACATCTACCTAAGAAAATCTTACAGTCTGTCTTTCCAGAGAGACCACTGAACACAAAAAGCCTGTTAATGGAGTGTTAATGTGTGAGTATTATTGAGCTCCCTGTGACCCACTCTGTACTATTCAAGGTGTCAGACGTGATCTGGCTCCCCATTACTTAAACACTGCAACCAAGGAGAGAAGGCAGACTCTCATTAAAGATGCCCAACTCTTTCTCATAGCACTATCTGCTTAAAACGAAATTGTTAACCTTTAAATTCCCTAGAAAGTTTGTGAGTTTGTCAGGAGAAGAACAGGCTGGAAAATTATTACTGCTTCCTTACCAAGTGTTAGCTGCATGCTAAGCTTCTGTGTACTCTGAAGAAGAATAAAATACAGTGAACATTCCCTGGTGGGTCTGTCCCAGCACTGCCCACACTGTTAATCTGGCTAGTTTTGACAGGCTAAGGAATGGTGACAAGCACAGTCTGTTTTTCCATAAGCATCCAAAGGAAAAAAAAAAAAAAGCCCGACAAAACCCAAAAGCCACAAGGAAATGTGCCATTAACTTAAAGCGTCAGAAAATTCATAATTCAACCTGAAGATACTCAAGAATATAGACTTACAATATTGGCTGTGGTTCTTTCATCGTGCACTTTTTACTAAGGACAAAAGCAAAGGATATTACATAGTTTAGCACATGTTACATGCTGGATACAGGAGATGCAGTGACATCTCACAGCTGACATGACTACATTACCTCCTTTCTCTTTCAGGCCTGGATTTACCAAGTGACTAGGAATACTGTAATTAACCTCTTTGCTATACTTACCACAAAACACTGCTGACAAGGCTCTGGCACCCCAGGCAACTCGAGTGAAAGGTTGCAGAGCTGAAAACAGCTGACCTGTAGCATTACAGATGCTGAGGTCTGAAGGTATGTCAGGCACCATGAACCATCCTTTGCTTTTTATCTTCTTTATACCACATATAATTTCATAGACCTCTGCTCTACCGCACTTCTCTTTCTCTCTTTTCAGAGAGAAGTCTAGTTAGTCATTCATTGTGCAGTCTGTCCCGAATCAGTGATCATCCTTGTCATCCTCCTCTGTGCTACTTTCAATCCTGCTACAATCTTCTGAAAGCGTTGCACTGGAATTACACACAATTTTCAAGAGACAGTGCATGAAAGTATTATAGAGTAGCTTGCTGATGTTTTCTGTTTTGTTCTTCCTCTCCTAAATAATTCCTCACATTGTTTTTCCTTTTTCGCTGCAACAGAGTAACGCAGTGACCTTTTCAATTTTATAAACCCTGATTCTTGTTCACAGTGAGTCTAGTCAATCCTCTAGTTGTGATATACTGTGAATCTTTACCTTTCCAAGGTTTTCTACGTAAATTATACAAACAGCAACAGGATCACTGAAATAGAGTACAGGCATTCTGAAAGTCACTAATCTATATGCTTGTGGACATGCAAAAAGTCAAGCTGAAGAGTGATTTCTTCCCCCACCCCCCTGTAATTTAGACATGGGATATTTACACATGGCTTGGGAGATATATCAGTAATTTTGTAGTCGCTGGTTCTGTTTGCAAAGAACTTCTGGTATTTTAGAATTACTTATATTCTTTGTAGGTTTTTCTTAAGAAACTTGCAAAGATGCTGTTGTCGTGTTGTAAGCCAGCAGCCACCATGCAGTTGACTTGGAGTCAATGACCAAAACCATTTTCAATGGAATATTCATTGTCAAGTCTTTTTGATGGGCTGCTGTAAAGCTAAGCAGAAGTACTAGGACAATGCCACATTTTGTACAACACATGAATGCACAGAGTCTGTTTGTCACATCTGAGCAGTGTTGACTCAAGTTGCCATTTCTGATGCAGCAGCTATAGATTTGTGTTAAGTATTAACCCATTCCTGGCTAGGGAGGGGAGGATCACAGCATTAGCAATGTCAGCTGGGTGGTAAAGAATTTCACTTACCAGAAAACCATTGAGGACCTGATCTGGAAGTCTGGCTCCCAAGCACTCCAGGAATTTGAATCCGCTTGTGATTGCAATGGAAAACACATCTGCATATAAATTCCCATTGTAGTAAAATGTTTTGTGCTTCTCATGCAGCAAAGATGGAGTAGAATGGGTCACTGAGGAGAAAAGAAAATACTTTAATCTCACAGAGACTTCAGGATGACCTCCATCACCTCCCCCTTTGCTTCGCTCACAAGCAGCCTCTTCAACACCGAAGTGCCCCTTTGCCTAGAGAGCAGTTTCTCATGACAGTGAGAACAGAACACATGGACCCCAAAACCCTGTACTCTGACCCAGTGGGTAAACTATCCTCTATTTAGCATTCCAACTGTTCACATGTCTCCAGCAATGCTCTTCTACCAGCCACAAAGATCACACAATAAAATATCATCACAGTCAATCACAACTCACTAACATTTACTTTCTTGATTGTTTTCAAAGGTAAGCAATTATCAGAGATTCAACTGATAGAGATAGAAACAGAAATATTACTAAAGGGAAATCCAAAAGAATCAGAGGGCAGTGTTATCACTGATAGAATTACGCTAATCTGTTCTGATTAACTTTCATTTTTCAAATTATGTCTATTCTTTCTGATTACTTTCTATTCTTAATCTGGAAAGATCTTCCTTCTTCACTCCAAAAAATTGAATTTCTTTCTGTTGAATAATTAAAATGTTTGTTAAAATTGAGTAAATCTAGCTATCAGATACACATAGCCTTGTGCCACAATACAAATTCAGCTATTATAAAGTTTTTAATTCACTGAAGTCTTGATTCACCAAAGCATTTTGAGCAGATATGTGAGCCCCTAGTATGCCTCTTCTTATTTGACAAAATCCTTAAGTATCTATTTAAATATCAACCTATTGTCTTAAATTGACCTAAAATTTATTTTACCCTTCTTCACAATGCAAAGCTGAAACAGGTCATTCACTTCCTTATAACTGTAAAGCTCGTCTCTAAATATATAAAATTGATGCAAGCAAGACATAAGCGTGAAGCCTTTTATTTGTTGAAAAACATAGGTCATAAATTTGTGAATTCAGTCAAATACAACAAATACTTTTGTCAATATAAAAGCTGTTGCTGCTTAAATAGGAATGCTTTGTTCAGAAACAAATCAGCCTGATATGTGGAAAAGCCTCCTAGCGAACAGAATAGACTATAAGATGCAATTAATATGGAAGATCACATTTAAATTAACACAATTATTAATAAACTAAATCTTCAGATATTTCTATATACAATTCAAGTTGTTGAAAAAAATGAAGAAAACAACTCTGCTAGAAAAGCTACTATTCAGTAGAATTATCTGATCAGACAGTCCTACAAGGTATTACAGAATCATAAATACTTGAATGAAATTACAGAAATAAGAAATTTGATAATCTTATAAAGTAGAGAATATTACAAAACCAAGTGGTCTACCAATTTGAACCTGTTGAAACTCATGACCAAGAAAAATCCATACCTCACTTAAATAACCAAGCCATATTGTGCTAAATTTGTCACTGAAAGAACAGCTGTGCTTTATAGAAACAACTTGGAATATTGATCTCTGGCAGGTAGATCACATCTCACTCATGATTAAAAAAACAGGGAAATGATATATTGCTTTTATAATTTGCAGAATCATTGACAAAGTAAATTTTAATGTATCATGTAAGGATACAGTTACTAATTATCAAAGAAATACCTTTCCTTCTGAGGGAACAGGAAATCACTAGATTCTTCCAGTTAAATTTGCATAAGTTGCTGATCGTCTGCTGATTTTGTAAGTCATGTACAAAAACAGCTTTTTTTTTTTTTACAATAAGCTCCAAAGTGATGTAACTGTTTATAGCCTCCCAGTTACACATCAGCGTACCACTGCAATAACACAAACCTTGAGCGTTTGCATGCATTCTCCTCACTTTCTATTAGTTGGCCCTCATGTTCAAAAGTAAGGCTGAAATTTTAATTTGTCCTCTTCTGAGTATTTACATGTTAATCTTAAAACTCACAAGAATGTATTTTTCAAAACATGCTTAAGTACAATATATTTCCCAAAAACCCTTCCTCATTTCAGTTCCTAGATGTAATCATCTCCTGGGAAATCTTTTCTGCCTCTGATGATGTGAAATGAATATAAATAGAACTCAAGGTATACTGCAAAGTATGTTAAGTCACGTAGAAAGAGCTCACTGACCCAGAAGCTTTGGAGCGCAATTCATGGATACTAAAGACTATAGAAGTGAGAAAACGTCACCAGGAGAAACTGAACCACTCACTATTGGATATCTTAAAAAAATCTATCCAAAAAGACTTTGTCTCCTTGGAATAATTTTTAAACTCTCTCAAAAAGAAACTAATTACACCTGGTCAATATAAACGTCTCCAAAATCTAGAGTTTCACTTTCTGGTCTTGAAAAGACATCATTAAATTTCTGATTTGGCATGCTTAATGTCTTTTTACATAAACTTAGAAGCCTTTCTTTTTGTCCTTGCTTAATTGTAGGTTTTGTCCTTTCTTCCTTAATTGTAGATTGTGAGTCATGTTCTTGCCTGATGTACAAACATGGAAATAAATACCCAAGGGCAGAATTTGTAATAATAGCAATTTAATTAAAGTATCCAATTAGCACACACTTTTGGTGGAAGATTTTTATAGATTCTGACATGGAAAGATACATTAACATTTTGCTACAAAAATTAAAAGCAGCACTATTGGCTCTTCTCCAATTTGTACAAATGAGATTTCAGCATTGAATCCAGTGAAAGGTATATAAGTTTTAGAAGAACACTGACTTTTCAACAAAACTTATTTTACAACAGTCATTCCTGATTTAGTCAGTATAGGCTCTTGGCATATAATTATGTTTTTTTTTTTCCTCCAGAATTTGATTTAGATAGAAGCAACGCACCGCAAACAGACTGAAAATTCAGTGTTAATAAACTGCAGTTTTGTTTAGAATTAACATCTCTTACAAATTGTACTGTATCTGTTAATATATCAAGATATATCATAAATCTGTTAGATTTCCTAACCAATATGTAAAATATCACCACTACTAGCACACATTTTGACTGAGAAAGTAGTATACGCATAACAGCAGGCGTACTTCACTCTTAATGCAAGTAGGTGCTTTAAGTTCAGCAAAGCTAATGGGGCTTAAGCATTCAAAACTAAACAACACTGCTTACAAACTTACTTCTGAAAAACTTGAGGCAGGACAAAGAGTAGCAGGAATACACACCTAGACCAGATGGACCTTCAAATATTCACATGCAAAGTGGTGTGGATGTCCATTTTGAACAAAACATTGAAGTTTCTAGGAAGTCACTGGATCTGACAGATGTTCAGCTGCTATAGAAAATAAAATCTTATTAGAGTGATTAAATACATCTGTTGGTGGCTGGTTTTTATTGGAAGCATCTTGGAATCAATGAAGGTTATTTCACTACAATCTGTATTCAATGTAACCAGGTTATTCAGATTTGTTTATACAAAATGATCTTGCAATTTTCCTGACCATAACATGACTTAATGAAAGTAACCTGTTCCATCAAATACTAACTAATAAGTAATTAACATTTGAAAGAGACACCCCCGCACCCCACCCCTATCAGAACCTTTACAACTTTTTTTTTTTTTGGTGGGGGGGAGGTAAAAAAAACACAGTTGTAAAGGTTCTGATAGTCTCTTTAAATGTATTGTTATATGATGATACTTTTTCATGTTATGATAACGGGTAGATTATGACCTTGATGCATGCAGAAAATCATTTAGGTGTTCAGGACAAACTGACAAAGAGAAAAGTGGACTTTCTTCAAGCATACAAAAAATGGTTTGCTATATAGAATTATCACCTCATAAACACTGGAGTTATGATTGTTTCTTCTGCCATGTTGTCCTACTCATTAAACCAAGATTAATTACAAAGATTTGTTTCAATATAGGTTCCACCATAGTGAGCTAACTGTAAATAGTATCATAAAAAGTATAGCTGTAAATAGAGAATAAGTGTTCATGAACAAAAGTTGATGTTATAACATCCCTCATATAACTTAGGTCAAACGATACATACACTTCTGATACATAATTCTAAAATCACCCAGATTATGTTTTCAATGTCAGAATAAGAGTAATCCTCATCCAAAAGTTTGTATTAAAATTTTGTCATAAAATGTATAGACTTGGGAGCTAAGGTAATAGTAAACTAAGTGGTAATAATACAGTTTGCCATTTGTGTGCAAATGGTCTTAGGCTGTAAGATGAGAAAATTCAGCAATCCCTTTTGAGCATTAAGAATAATTCACATTTTAACTGTTAAATTAATCAAATAAGTTAACTTACTCTTCACGGTGGGTTTCAAAGCACATAATGCACAAGGACTGATAAGAGAGCAGACAGGACACACACATCCTGCCTGAAATGTCTGTGCTGCAAGATGACCACAAACATCTCAGAGACAGCAATACACTTCTCTATGCATATCCGTCTCTTTGAGAACATTATAGGATAAATTACTACATACACGTACTTTTTGCTTGGATTTCTGGGAAAACTGATTTTTCTCCTTGTTGCTTACTGATAAAGTCTAGACATAATTTGCTTTCATTAATCCCCTTCATATTCTCATCTGCTATCTCTAGTGCTGCTCATGTGGGGAAGCGAGAAACAAGAATGTCAGTAAATAACCTGAGATCCTTTAGGCCAAATCTTGAGACTTCTAAGAAACCTATTTTCTTCAAATCTCATCCTCACAATACTCAGTAATACTCCTTACAATCCTCCCCTAATAAGGCTATCTAAAAAGTTTCGTACTTCACAAAGAAAACTACCTTAAGTTTAGACAGCTTTCCAGGTGTGCCCATTACTCAGGAAATCAAGTCATATTTTCAAGAAAGCTGTCTCTAAGTGCCTTTAGTCATGTCTGAAATGAAGATTTAGGTTTCTAACTCACTTAGGCATATTTAAAAAAAAAATTCTGTCATCCGTCTGAAACTAATTTACCTTATGCTTTCAAATTCCATAGGAATTCCTTCCAAGATGTCATCACTCTATTGTTAGTTTTAAAATAGCTCCATGTGCACCTTTTCTGAGCACTTTAAAAGTTTCCTTCCAGTTTTAAAATAAGTGATTTGTCAGTATTTCTTTGTACAGTCTCTTCCTCTCCATGGATAAAACTTCAGCAGGAAGAACAAGAGATTTAGCTTTTTTTTTTTTAAACCATGTACTTACACTCTAAGAAATATTTCATGTTGTGCGGTTCAGATGCTTCCATTTTCCTGCCTATAAGTAACAGTTACTGTGGTTTGAGAAGTGCAGTTTTTCTTTGGAGAGAGGGATAAAGGGCCATGAAACTCCTCCCTGTGTGCCCCCCAAAAATCAGTGCAAAGTCTGACAGTGCCAGCAGAAGCAGTGGCATCGTTAGTCCTCCCTCAAAGGGCAACACACTTTGGGAGAGAAGTCTGTGTAAAACAATTGATATAGATGCTGGGCTTAGTTTGTCAGTAGGAATTGGGAGAGAACAACATGCTGCAGTCCATTCACCATCAGATTCATTCTCTGAAACGTGTTGGCACCTCAGAGGGAGCAAGTAGAGGTGAGAAAAAAGAAAGAGCAAGCTTAGCATAAGTGATGTATTGGAGGTGCAGCACTCATGCCTAGCAGAGATCTGGCTTGGTCCATTAAAAGGCATCAGTGATACTCTGAACTTTGTTTTTCAACAGCCAGCTGTAGCAAATTGGCTCATTCTCAGTCTTATCCAGAGCATCTCCCCTCTTACTGAGGAAAAAGAGAATCTTCA
>JAOWBP010001760.1:25899988-25919659 GCA_028571105.1 Tragopan temminckii
CACCCCCCCCCCCCCTCCAAACTGTTCTTAATTGCTGAACTGTGTTTTAGAAGGATAAGTCAGGTGGAAAAGACAAAAAAATAAGCTCATGTTCCTGAAGAGATGCCTTGGTTTCCCAATTTAACTGAGTGCAACTCAGGTCTCCTTTAAGCTTCAGAAACATTGTAACAATAAGGGCAAGAGGAAAACAGTCATCTTTTCAGATGCGCTTATGTTCTGTAAAAGGGTATTTTTAAAGGTTTTATGTGTATCCACTATTGTACTTATCTGATCAATTGTGAAAAGAGCAAATCACTGTTGACATTCATCTACAGAGAAAAGTTTAGATTTTATACACTGCTGCACCCATTATAGCTCAAGCAAAGTTCACGCTCTCAAGGCCAGCCTTCTTCATAATTCAGTCAACAAAATCTATTTTTTGTCTTGTTCTTCTGTCACTGCATTTTTACAGAGTTCAAAATGTGAACTTCTGAATGTGACCACAGCCATGAATTAGAACAGTAATTTTGCTTTTTCCCTAGCAGAAGAAAAAAGGAGCAGAGATGTGAAAGATAAAATGGAGGAGCATAAAGTGGATGAATCTGCCAAAATTAGGAATTAGATATTTGCAAGACTAGTTCTTTTCCCTTAGCATGAGCCTTAAGCAACAATCCAAATCAACTTAAACAATGACAACACTGATTCACGCATTTACCAATTTACTTGTAAAAACCAGAAAAGATTATATATTCAAATGTAACAAGTAACTGATACCTTGACTTTTAAGTAGGGTCTCTAATTTTCAAAAATTAAGTAATATTAAGTATATTAAGACTTCCAAAATTGTAGTGCTCTAAAAGGCATTGTCTAACACTAAGAATTTTCTTCTTCTATCATACTTTTCTTACTTTTGTTACTGTATAGGTTAGTTAATGTCTACCAGACAAATGCGACTGCAAAGATTCATCCTCAGTAGATAAAAGGAATTTGTGAGGTAAAATTAAGGGAAGAAATAGGCAGAGCTTACTTAAATAACTTCATAATTGCTGATAAATGCCAAACTGGTGCAAAAGGAAAGAGGAGAACTATTCAAGATATAATAATAGCAGGTTGCAAAGTTAAATTCAGCAAAGGATAATTTTAAACTAGATTTTTTTGAAATTGTTGTAATGATGAAGATTGATTAGATTGAGAAATGGTGCCGTAGTGGAAGAACGAACAACATCTCAAGTTGGTATTCTAATCAGCAGACGCTGAGCTGGAGTCTGCTATCTGGACCAGCAGCTGCTCTTGAACAACGTGGGAAGCTGTCTCAGAAGGACCATTAAGATCTCTTTAAATCACAGTCTAAACTCTGTAGGCTAGTAGTTCTGGGGGCCAGCATCAGACAACACAGTAAGTAATCACATCTTTAAGTTATGTAAATTCATCTTTTGTATTGGTGGGGCTGTTGGAATGCTTTCACCAGCTCACTGCAATGTGCAGCGTACTGATAGGGAGCAAACAGAGCCCCACTGAGTTTGTTCTGAATTGTTCACGCAATGTACCTTTGGTTCTGGTTTACAGCCAAGACAACGTTAATACCACACCAGTGTTTGATTGTTGCTGTATAACAGGAGCACACCTGGGATCAGGCAGGGCCACTCAGTGGGGGCAGAGCCCCCACTCAGGTGGGGTAAATTAGGCTAGGGATTATTCCATCATGTGGAAGGCTATAAAGCTGTGGGGAGTTGAGCAGAAGCTGGTTACTGCTAGGGGATTCCTGGATGTTGATCAGAAAGCTGTGAGTCCTTGTATTGCTGATGGGCTGTGCTGGGTGTCAGACACGGGGTGGGTGATGACTAATTGCATCGTGTTTATATAGTTATTACTGCTTTATTTGTTGTTTGTTTCAATTTTCTTTTTCTCTGCTAGTAAGTAGTTTTTACCTCAACCCAGGAGTCCTATTTTGATTCCAGCCCTCTTCCTTGCTCCACCTGGGGGGAGGGAGAAGAGTGGGGAGTGAACAAATGCTTTGTGATATTTAGCTGTCTGCTGGGTCAAACCATGGCCTTACAGAAACTCTCTGTTGCAGTGAGCCTTTGCTTCACCTTACAAGATGAAGTGAAAGTCAATTAGGTTGAGACAGTGAAAATGTTGTTTTTTCCCCAGGACAATTTTATAACTTTCTAGGGAGACATTTTGGCCCAGGGTGATGAGGCACCTCATTGCTCACGCTGTCTGCAGTTCTTTGCAAGTCTTCCTCGGGAGGGGAGAATGCAGACTAGTTAAGAAAAATAAGCTGTCTTGAAATGGCAACTCTGTGACTTCCCCCAAAAGACGTACATGAGGAGTAGTGATTGTTCAGAAGGAAAATAGTTAAAATACTTTGCTATAGGTGAATACTGCTTGCAGGAAGTAAAGGAATAGGTTAGTTAATATGTTCGTAAAAATAATCAGTCAGAGCAAGATATGTATTTAATAATACTGGATTAAATCTATGATCTATTATAGGACAGATTTGCAGAACAATTGGAAAAAGGGGTTAATTATATGCTTTATGCTGATAGAAATCAAAATCTGAGGGCCCGAATAAAATTATATTAAAATTGCAAGATCTTTTATTTGAACAAGCTTTTCACCTGGCTTTTATGGCACCTAATAAAAACAGCAATAGTGTGGGCATGTACTTTTTTTCTCCTTGGATAAGGCATCCACCAACTTCTTTATTTCGGATGACCTTTAAGGCTTCGATATTTCCAGAACTGTTTTGGAGGTGAAACTTCTTGTAAAATCTTCTTTTAAAAACAGCCTCTTCTGCATTACTAGTTGTTAAAAAGATATGATGTCTATGATGCATTCATAAACTCTCTATAGCATCATTTTTGGCTTGACTTTCATTGAAGATTTCATTTTAGACTGCTCTAATGCTGCTATGCTTATTAATCATCGGGGAGGGGAAAAAAAAAAAGCTTATTCATGAGAATTTTCCCAAGAGAAGCCTTTGATTAAAGCTGTCTTACATCAGTAAAATCATTCAGTAATATTTTCCAAACTAAAATCGTGCAAAATTATATTTTTCTTCTCTTTGATATTTCTTATTTTTATCATCCTAAAAACAAAAACTTACTGTGGGAACTTCTCTCTCCTCATGTTCTTGAGATTTTGATTAACTATATAAAAAAAAAATCTTACTGCCTGTTATTACTTGTTCTCAATCTAAAGAATAGCTTCATTCAATCCTTTCGGAAGTTACTTCATCCAAAGTAAAAGTAGGAGAAAAGTGAAAAGGAAGAACCTTTTCTACTCTTAAGAAAGAGGATATCAAAATTTCATTCCATGCTACCAGTTTTTTGAGAGAGGGCGAGACTAGAAGAGAATGTGTTTCCATAAACATTTAGAGTTTTTTAATCTAGTGAAATCTAGTTTTAAGTCTTTGAAACACCAAAGCTTATCTTATAGATATACAATGTTTTTGAAACATTAAAAGTGAAAGAAAACATGACCTTCAATCCTCTTCAGTGATTTGACAATTTAAAATGCTAAAACTGAAAAGATTCATTTCTGAATACATAAAGCTGTAGGCTCACTTTACCAGTTTTACTTGAAATTGATGAGATATTAAGCTAATTTTGAAGAACAAAACTCCAAATATTTTAAGTATCTTGCTAGTACTCTGAGCCCAGGACAGCAATTGTGGCACAGTGCAGGCCCTGCACTTTGACCCTGGCCACGAGCACTCAGCTGGGTAGAGGAAGCTGCTCCTTGGGCACTTTGATCTGCTGTCCTCTCTCCATACAATTCTTTGCATCCAGCTGATTTCTGCTGTGCTGGCTTGATCTCTTAATATTTCAGTGGTGAGCTCCAGAACAGAAGGGAGCCAAAAGTTTGTGCCTGTTTGCTTTTAAAAATGAGAAATGAAGGTCAAAGTGACCTTTTGTTCATGAGATCTTGGATCAGGGCAAGGCTGCACCAGCAGCTGTGCTATCATGGCATTCAATCACATCTTCTGCTCCATCTTCAAAAGTCTGTCAAGCATCCGATAACTGTGGGGAAAAATAGACTAATTTTAACTTACTGAGTCATTTAGCTGGAAGCAGGAGCAGACCCTCCTTGCCCCTTGCTTGATGTTACTTTTGCTGCATGTCTGCATCATTTTCATCTGAGTTGCACTTAACAATGTTGCCTTTCATTCTGTTTACCATAATTTGAATGTTGCAGACAGAGTCAATGGCACCCATTAGAGGAGCTGCTTGGTGCTCTCCACTCTTTGACACTGTTTTCCACTGCTCATAAACTTGTAAAATATACAGATTTAGGCCAAACTTTCCATGCACAGTTTCTGCTTCCAGCTGTGTTTTGGGTTTGCTTTCCTTTTTAAATCTTTCAACCAAAATAGTAGTTGTTTCCAAGAGTACATTTCATATTTAAGGAAAATATACATCATTGTCCACAGTGAAAGAAAAATCATAAAAATGAAGCAAATAATAATTAAAAAAAACCCCGCCACCAAACCCTTGCACTGTTTTTGTTGAAGTTACGTTTTGCTTGTGCTGGAAGAATAAAACAAGCAAAATTTCAGGCTTATTTGAAAGCAAACCCTGTCTGTAACTGCTTTGTTGAAATTAATGCACTGCTGTATTTTGGAGAAGGAATGTCATATGTACTTGTCTTATTTTCTGGGTAGGACCTACAGCAGAGAAATCTCAGGTCTTGTCTTTGAATGAAAACTTGTTTCAAGCCAAGATATTTTAGCTCTTGCATATACCTCAACAGCAAAACATATATAGAGGTAGCAGTTGTCTTGGTGTCCATCAGGAGAGGGAGACAGACAGGGAATTGGGGAAATCCCAAATGGAGTAGAGAGCCAGCGGGCTGGATCTGCTCAGTAAGAGCGGGAACACCTTTGTGCCCAAACCTCAGCAGCAGCTGAGTGAGATTGCCTTGATGTGATGAGCTGCAGCTGCTCATGCTCTGGGGACCCAGAAGCAGGCAGGAAGGGTCTGCAGATCACCACAGCCCTGAAGAAGGCACTCTTATGGAGCAGACTCTTTCTGAGAGTAGACATATGGTCTTATAATTAGAAAAGCAACATTGAAATAGTATATAGTTGGTTTAAGGGGGGGCACCGTATATAAATACAAACTATGGGGGTAAAAATGTGGAATTGGGGGAAAAAAAAAAAAGTTGTCAACAATCAGAAACTGTTTTAATAATGGCAGCTCGTACAGCTTTTTTACGCATACCAGATAGGTGCTGTAAACACCGCTGCATCCAGCCACATCAACATGACAAAGTCGATTCAGTTCTCCCAGGGCTCTGGTGAGATTACCAACTCCAGAATCTCTAAGAAAAGGATAATGCTGAAGTGCAGTAAATTCGCTACTTGAACACATAGAGTGCAGTATATCATTTTGCTGTGGATTTGACTGACAGGCTTGAAAAATCCTGCTCTGCATGCTATAGAGAAGTAGTAAGACAGAGAGGGAAGATGTTCAAGCCTGTACTTCCTTGCAAAGAAACAGATCTCATTTCAGTTCCCTTCTCAGCCATGCACAGCAGGGAACTCAGACTGTATTGTGCTAATTAAAGAGCTGGACCTCAGCCTATTTTCAGACTTTGGGGATTCCTTCATCACATCCATCAGTCATTGCTGAGTTGCCTAGGTTGTTGCTACTTTTCCCTGTGCTCTCTGTCGGGTTTTCAGGCTCTTTGATCCAGATCTTCAACTGGTGTAAGTTGGTAAAGCTCCCTCAGGACTTAGTTTTTACAGATGAAAGAAAAAGCTATTTAAAAGCTCTGCTTTGTCAGTCTATGAAAAGTTGAATATAAATGGTTGCTGCTTGCAGTACACAAGCGGTTGCCTTAGCAATAAAGTCACAGCCAGATTGAAGGGACCTGTGTAGGACAACTAATATTCTTAAAGAAATGGAAATGTAACTCTGGCAGAAAGGTTCATGGCAATTAGGTTGAGATGCCTATTCTCAAGGATAGTTAATATGCTCTTCTGCTGCTCAATTATGACTAAGCAAGCATAATTCTGGCATTTTACATAGAGCTTCCTGAGAAAATTCACTTTACTTGTAACAAAAGAATCATCTGCATCCTTAGTGCAGAAGGAAACTGTGTGGATGGGTTAATCGTGATACCTATGGCAGCTGATATGGGATTCTCCTTTCTTTGTCACAGTGCAACCACCATCGTTAACAGTACTTTAAAAGCATGTTAATTTCTGTTATATAGGAAAACACTTTCTCTAATGCTTTTTGAAGCAGGAAAAAAAAGGCAGCAAGATTTCATTGCGCAGTATCTGGTATAATTGTTTGTTTGTAGTGTTTGAAGACACTTAAATCAGTATGTTTTCCTTTTGTGTAACTTTTATGTTTTATGCGTTTTCTGTACGCTGAAGAAGTCAGGACTAGCAATTTTACAAAAACACTTGTGAATCCTGAGAGGATAGCTGATATTGAAATTTGGGACAGTAAAAAGTCTAGTATAATACTGTCTACTGACAAATTATAAGATTCCTATTAAAAAAAAATTATCTAGGAAGTGTGCATTCCATGGGAAATGCAAAACGCATATGGGTGTCCATAGATATTTATTTTTTCCATTTAAACATAAGAAAGTCTCAGACTTGTGTACATCTTCGTCCCCACATTCTGCTGTTCATAGATCTGCTCTGATAGAGTCACTGCGTGCCTGTAACTCAATCTCTTCTCCAATGGAAGCTTCAGTTCTTTTCTGAACACCATTAGTTTTTAGAATAAATTTGTCTCCACAAGAACTCTCAATCTAAACTAGCACCAACAATATGCTCTGACAACACCTCCTCTCAGCTCTCTCCCTCTATTTTCCTTGCAGGACAAACTACTCCTTTGGGCTCTTCCTTGCCCCTCCTGGTCAGCTTGTATAGTGGCAGTTGTGTCTAATCAACAAGGAGTTTTTGGTGGAAGAAAGCTTTCAGTGATGAAATCTTCCTGATCCATCCTGATGATGGAGGAGAGGAAAATGCTGTAAGTAGTTTCGCTGATGTCCAAGTAATAAGCAAGGAATTCAAAGATAGGACAAATGGGAGCAGAATGAGAGGATTTCTGTGTATATATGTGTGTATGGATGGATTACATCAACAGGACTAGCGTTCTCGGGAGGTGAAGTGTTGTCTCTTATGTTACAGAGAAAAAAGATTATCAGCAAATTCACCGCTTTTGTGAAGTGTGTTGTTTCTCCTCTTAGATCACAGTGAGTCTTCTTTTAGACTAGGTGTCTAATACATCTTGCAGTTGTGCAAACAAATTGGTGATATATGACCTACTTTAAAAATAATAGCATCATTTTTTATTTTTCTCTCCAAGTAGTGAATTATGTTTTCCTTCTTCTATAATGTCTCTTTCAAGGGATTTCTAATGAACAATTTTTTTTTTATTTTTTATTTTTTTTACAAAGAACCCTGATGTAGTTACAAATATGCAGTGCTTCCTATTCCATGGGTACCAGTGGAGAGTTTTCCCCAGTTCAGAGATGCTCTAGAAAGGGATGAAATGACTTTGTTCCAAAGTAGTACAGAGTAAGATCTTAGTTTTGATGCATAATATTTATATATTTATACAAAAATAATGGCTAGAATACAGCTTTTTCCTTGGGAATCATTTTTATTTTTCATATTGTGTGCATTTCACTGCATCATACTCTGAACTTTCCCAATGTTTCTGATGATATTCTTCCAAAGGTAATTCCAAACAAAGCACATGAATAAGTTAGCAGTGATTTTGTTATTACTTTTTTTTGTTATCTACCTAGAACTAACATGAAATATAAAGAGCATTTGTTCTAAAAAGAGTCAGAACCTAATATTACTTTTCTGTGAATAACAAGCTTCAATTCAAACTTACTGTCCTTCTGAAAAAGACTAAAACTTTAACTCAAGAATATCAATCAGAAATTTTTGCTTTCTTGTGCATTGAGTCATAGTATTTTCTTACTATCTTATTTGTTTCCAGTTTGTACTCATGATTAGAAGTAGCTTTTTCACAATAAACCAATCCAAATATAAGTTCATGTTCATTTAATTCATAAACTTCCTTCTGTCCTGTGTAGAATGAATCAACACATTCCCATGTGTTTTCCTAACAGAAAATCTTTTATTAGGAATCAATAATAAAGTACATCTGGATAGACTTAACCACCATATGTCTTGGTGTAATTTGAATACATGTCAAAAAAACAACAACCTGTGTGCATTCTGGAATTTAATGGAAACTTTGTTTCCATTAAATGAAGTCAACGCTTCTCATTTATATTATGTTTTAATAAAGCCTCTTCTAGGCACTTTTGACTTTAGAAATGATCCACTTATATAGGTAAAACTGATGTTAGCTAACGAATGCCTACATTCAAAATGAAGGCTCTTATTTGTGTACTGTTACTGGAATGTGCTGTTATAGAAGTATCCAGCCAAAAAAACCTCTTAATTCATTGCCAACATTATTTATAAAAACAAATTCCAGTTAAAATACTTTTTTCTTTTAACAGAAATATCTCTGCTTTATTTGGAAAGATTAACTCCTATATGTTCCATTTAATACCAGTATCTTAACACAAAAGAAAATGTATCAGCTATTGTAACTTTTAGTTGTCATGAAATTAGCTCTCCAAGGAGCAAGTAACAGCCTTAAAATACCATGTTTTCAAATTATCTTCGCTTTCTGCTGTTAGCACAGAAATTATAATATGATACTCAAGTTGTTTTTCAAGTATCCACTAGAATCAGAATGTCAGGTGAGTCATTCTCTATACATATTGGGAAGATGTAGTTATTTTTATTTTGTGAAATTATCATTGCTTGCATATAAACCCCTATCACTAGTAGTTCAAGAAAAATTACTTGATATGTGATGGTGATTTTAGGTAGACTGATTAAACGCTACATTATACCAGAGTCAAACAGAGCAATGCTCTCTAGATGATGAAACTCTTGTTCTAGTTATATGGTATTTACAGCATAAAAAGTAGATGACATTGTTCATAACTCTGTGCACAGTAATTTCAGATTACAGATGCTTGAGTTTTATGATCAGGTGATAGCTTCTCAGTAGACCCTGTAGATCCCCTGAGAGGTACTAGCAAATTTTATATCATTTTTCTCACTTCTAAAGATTCTTACTCCGGTTAAGATTATACTCACCTATGAATGTGATGGCAGTTTTGTAGTTGCTGACTACAAAACTGTAATTCAGGCAGGAAAAGAAAGACCACTCTTTCCAGTCATTACATTGATAAGTTGTCTGAGTTTGTTCCTGTACGTGACCTACTAAATAAGTACTTCATCGGTGTGGTCTAAACATAATCACAAGTTCCTCTCCTTGATATTCTCAATGTTTTGGAGATGTTCTGTTTTCAAATGCTAATATAATGATAGCTATATAATGATAGCTTTTTAAGAGCTTAAACAGAAATTGCAGTTGGTATTTTCCTGGAGTTGATCCTGATTGTAAATATTTTTGATATTTGTTCTTTTAATATGTTTACGTTAATAGCTTTGTTCTTTGCGTATCTCAGGCAGCTCTTCAAACTGTTTCTAAAAATTTTCGTTCAAGAGTTCAGGTTTTAATAATGTCAGTTAAAAGCATACAGACTAGTCTAAAGATTCTGCGACTGAACTATCAAACTCACTTTAGCATATACTACCTATATTAAAAATTGTACCATATGTCTATTGTCCAGGTGATTATGTATATAAGTTTCAGTATCTTGGTAGGAGTATGCTTGCTAATATTTAAGAGCTCTCTATGAAACAAAATGACATCTGTTCCAGTGTTTATAAAGTTCTTGTAGAAGTGATGCTCTGCACAAGCAGTGTTAGAAATACCCATAATTAAAAGATAAATAATGACAGAAATTACTATAATGAGGATTGAAAAGTAGCTGATATCTATGAAGTGTAGTCTGATGTTCCTGTTATTTTCTAGTCAAGGAAAAAACCTATTCCCTGTATCTAGGATAATAATAGTTCCTACAACATTACTATTGCTGTTGGTATTATTATGGAACTTTACAATTGGGGTTTTAGGTTAGATGGCTTCACCTAGTAAAAATTGGACAGGATAAAATAAAGCTTCCAGTCTAAAATAATTTACCATATGGAAATAACAGGTGAATATATCACATTGATAGAGGAATAATAGTTTGTTTTCTGCTCACTACAAACAATTATCATCAAACATGCTACTCTTAAAAATATCTGCAAACTGATGTGATTAAGTCTGGAGTAATTTCATATTTCCTGATTAATTTCAAATTATCTATCAATTCACATTTCTCCATTAGATGAATTTTTATTCTCTATTTCAATCTTTCAATGTTGGGGGAAATTGACTGCAAAGTAATTTTCCTGAGAAGACATAATATTCTTTTCCAGTCCAGGTTGACCTAATGTCTGATATAGAACTTCCTACAATATATACTGGCATCTAAATAACTTTCCATTCTGCAGTTTTAGCAGAATTGTGTTTTCTCTTTAACAGTCACAGGCAAAAATGAGGATTGGTGAACTGGTTTCATACTCTTACGTTGTCTATTTAAAACCATACAGAGATATCTGATTGATACTCTGAAATGTATGGTTTAGATCTAGACTTTTGTTATGCAAATTGAATGTTACTGCATTTCAAACTAATAAAAAGGCGTAGGCAGTGAAATGAAGAGAAAATAAGTGTTTTAAAAAAAGTCTTATTTATTTGTCCAAAGGCTGAGAATAAAGGAAGACATGTAGATACAAAGAACAGTTTGGATTCTTCAGAACTACACAGACTGAAATAAAGGAAAACTAGCAGGAAAAAAAAAACAAGAATTAATCAGCATGGTGTACACAGAACACATCAAACAGGTTCTTTGCTTTTAGGGGCTAGGGATTATGTTCTACGTAAAAATACTCTTATAGGGTTTTCCTAATTTTCTCATCAATTCAGATACCTGTGAGAAATTCTTGATTCACCTGATAAATGCTAAATCTTTCTGACCTTTTGTGCAATACTCAGAGCACAGGTCACTAAGCTGATCCACATGTGCTTGGAGAAAATTACAGATTTAAAAATAAAAAAAAAAAAGCAGATGTCTTATGATTAAGGCCTGATGTCCATTTTCCAGTGTTACCTGGAAAACTTACTCAGTTAATATTTACAGCATAATAATGATCTTCTCATTCCCAACAGTATTGTAGGAATCTATCAAGCTCTATGAAAGCTCCAAGCACTGTGGTCTTTTAAATCAGAGAGTCTACAGAGAAAACTCAGTTCCCCAAACTCAAGAAAATTACCATAAACTTCATTTCCTCCTTGTATTTTCAGACCTGCTTCTTGCAAGCAGAACATGCGCGTAGATATCATTTGCAAGAGAAATATTATCAGGCCTACAGAATTTATCTGTTACTAGTTCTTACTTTCTGTTTAATATTCAGTTCAAATTCCATTGGTCCTACCTTTGACAGTTGGCATACAAGAATACAGGATGGCAGACTTCTTTCACTGTAAAATGCTCACTGCTTTTCCATGAGACTTCTTTGGAACTCAAATGGAGTTGTGCTTTTGGCAAAGTGTATATAGTCATTAGATTTAGTGGACTAATGTCTGTTCTCTTTTTGTTAACGTTATTTCACTAGTAACTACTCCACTGCAGAAGGCAAATTAAGAGGAAACCTCCTATAAAATTCTGATTTAGCTATGGAATTCAACACTGATATATTCAAGTGAATGTCAATGGCTTGAGTAATTTGAAGTTAAACTAGGAAGCCTAGAAGTCCTTTCCAGCCCTAAAGACCTCTGAATCTATGGCATTGTTGAGAGGACAATACATCAATTCTTGGCAGCTGACCTCAACAAAGGGCAATGCCATCTCATTAGTTTTTATTTCTTCTATGACCTTTTAAACTCCAAAAACATTCAGAAAGTAGAATGTACCTCACTGTCTAGAGCTCTTCCATAAGGTGTAGTTGCTTCAAATTCTTCACATTCACAGCTTACCCTGTAGCACTTCAGTTTGTTCAAGGAGATAATAATAATGGTCTCCCTACTGTGCTTCTGACACAATTATGTTTTCACATAAAACCAGCTATTTTAAAATGGCTAGAATTTTAAGACATTTTTGAATTAGAGGTCTCCTGCACCCTCTGTTCACCTTCCATTTTTCACCTTCTTTCAACTGCTGCTAAAAGACAATGTCCTTCAGCAAAAACAGTTTCTGAATTGAATATCAACTTCAGCACAACCCAGTGAAAACATTAAACTCAACTTCATCTTGTTTTTGTAGGGCCACAAGGCTCAGCAGCTAAGTGAATATCTTTTGTCCAAGAACTGACAATGCCTCCACTCTACAGGAGAAAGTCTGCAAAACCTCGAGTAGACCGTCCTCAAAGAAAACAAGATTCATTTGTTGCTTCAAGAGTGTATTTTGTATTTCCTCCTGCAGAGTGTCAGGTGTTGTGACCTCATTGCCATAACGCAGTTCCTCAAAGAGACTTATCACCCACAGTGAATTAACACAACTGAAATCAGTGGAGTTCCACTCATGCATCAGCTGAGGTTATATGTAACTAGCAGTATTCTAGTGCACAGAAACACTCTACAATTGAGAATGTGTAGATGGGAAAATATGTAAATGACAAGTTTCTGATACTGTAGTTTTATATTAAAACGTATAGGAACAGAGTTAGAAATGCTCTGGCATGAACACTGTGAAAATGCATATGCAAGGTTTGAACATGACTATTCATATATTTAAACTACATTAGGGAGGTAGCATCTGCAATTGTAATTTATTCAAACTTTTTTAATAATGGTTTAAATTTCTGCCACTTAAACAAAAAGAGGGAGTATTTCTCCATTAACCATAGAATGTTTCTGATGGATTTCCAATACACTAAGCTAGTATGAGTCCTTTATGGACCTGTATCTTGAATGAATACCTTATTGTGTACGATCTCTCCTAAGATGACTGTTGACAGTGTTTTAAATCATGGGTCTCATCGTAAACTGTGGTTCACCTGTGGCTGATGCATAGGGCATAAATTTACTTCTTAAATCAATGGTTTAGTTTTATTCAGGTATGTCCTCTCTCCTGCTGGAATATGAAAGAAGGTTTTTAATAATTCCAGATACATTTTTAATATAATATTTTAATATTTCTACTGGTCTCATCGTATTCTATTTTTTTTGTGATTTCTTATGTCGCGTATCTAACTGGAATATCTAAGCATTTTTCAGATGCACATATAGCAACATAACTAGCAACAGTCCTGGGCTGTCTATTCTCACATGCTCTCCCTGGAGAGAGAGCACTGTGCATTGTAGCATCTTATTTTGATTTGTTCTTGTTCTTTCTGTTGTTTCTGGCAGTCATGCAGCATGAAAATATATTCTAACTTAAAGGTGTTGGGTGGAACATCTAAGGGTATTTTCATCTTATCTAGTCCCCCTGTCGAAAATAACTTGAAAAAGGCTGAAGTAAGAAATAGGCTAATTTAATTCATATCTAAGACTTCAGACTGTGGGATTTATTGCAATTCTGAAAATGAAATGTCTTTATTTTAAATAAAGGGGGAAAGATTTTTCATCTTTTTTTCTCCCCCTCTCATTACCCGTTGATAAAACCATGTCTGATGAGGTATCCTCTCCTACATTTAACACTGTGCACTGTTTGCAACTCAGTTCACGCAGCTAGGAGACTCTGAAAATGAAGAGAAACAGGAAATATTGGTCTTATGTTAAGAACAAGCTGTCTAATATTAAATTAAAACTTAAAGTTGGAGCTTCTTTCATTGATGAACAACTGGCTTTTATTGTCCCCCCCTTGACTATGATGTAAGCTGTCATATTTATGTAATCATCTTTTTGGATATTGCCATTTGAAGTTTATTACAGATACCTTTCCCTAATACTATGATTTATTGTACTGGATTTGTTGGTTTTGAGTAAACCTTGATTTCACTTGGAGTTTCATTAGGCCCAGGGTAGAAGTAAATAATATTGTATTTGGAGTAGGTATGAAATCTGTGGAATCCAAACTACATTCTTTATCTCATCAAATTATCTTACACATTCCTTGCAGCTCTAGCTCTTAGTTTTTAAGCTGAATTTTTTATGGGCTTAAATCTTGTACCCTTTTATTCTTTATTCTCTTTCACTTGATCTTTTTATACAGTTTCTCAGGAGAAATTAGCAGTAATGATCAATGGCTGCATTGCTTTGAATAATTCTACTGTGTGCAAGTAATCAGATGTGGGATTACAATAGGAAGCTCATTAGGCTGACATGAGTCAATTCAACAGAAAGTAAGAAATATTAGCAGATAGGTACATTGAGAGAAACTGACAGATCTAAGCACTCCCTAAGGAATGCTGTTTTCTGTATGTCATTTTTGTAACAACAAAACCAAAGCTGATCATTTTAAAAGACCTAGAAGTAACAAACATAGAAAAACTGTAATAGGAACTTCTTCACAGTTGACAGGAAAGGTCAACAGAATTTTGTAGTTTGATCCTCAAATACATGCAAAATGAAGCTTAGTTTTAGCTAAAGTACTGGAATTCTGCCAGTGCTTTGTTCATAGTAGAAGATTTTTCTAATTGCAGATATAAATTTTTGGTTTTGTATGGAAACAGGAAGTTATTTAAGGTATTTTCAGAAACTCTGTTCCTGTTTCACTTGAACTTGTTCAAAGTCGTAACACAGGATTTCCCTTTGCCCTAGATTTGTTTACAGTATGAAAAGGATCAGAAAGATTGTCTTACCACAGAACTCTTGAACTTAGTAAACATACATTGTAACCTTTGTATTTTTCCTGAATTTTTTCCCTTGAGTTTTATACAGTAATACTTCTATAATGGGCTTCTTTAGAATGGCCCAAAAATATATTTTAAAACATACATATCAACATTAAGTCGCAAGGTGTTCTGTACTAGGAGAGAGTGGAAAAGAAAAGTTTGATGGGGCTTTAGAACATACCTAGTCTGAGCTTATGTGAGCATGATCATTGACATTTTATTTTTCTGATACTCCTCATTTTATTTTTCTTCCTTGCACCCAAGGCACATAAAAGAAATGTGGAAATCATGGCTCTAAGTATCTTGAAAGTTAAACAGTCACTATTTGAAATTAATAATCACTAGAATTTTTATGAAAAATAATACATACCAACAATGGTTGGTATGTTTTAAAAAGAAAATGGATTTATGGATAGCACAGTTTCAAGACTGGAACTGGAATTACTGCTTTGCAATTAATAAATAAATAAAAATCTTAACGTTAGAAGGGCCCCTAGAATCCCAAGCCTTAGAAAATAGCTTTTCTAAATCAGCCTTTCTAAATCAGGCTCTTGGCCCCATCTGAGGAAGCTAAGGAGACTGGGAGTCCTTCAGATTTGTACAGCCCAGCACTGGATGAGCATCACCCAGGGTACTAGGAAGTCCAGTACTGCTGTTTTCCAAACAGCAGCACCAGAAATAAATGTAATGTCTGGTCCTGAGGAAGATGGCTCAGCCATGTATTCAAAAGAGAACTGGACAAAAAAAAAAATCCCTTGAGTCTCCCTCCTGGAACAGAGGAGAAAAACAGAAGATGATTATTTTCATGCTATGCATTACAAAAACCCTAACTGCTTGTGTAACGCACTGTAAAATTTGAAATAAGTTGATGCTGTTTGTAAGACACAGGGCATGTAAAGCTATAAAATGCCTGTATTTCTAGAAGATATAGAGCTATCATGGATATTGACAGGTCATCTGAAGACAAGAAGAAGAAAAGTATATCGGTGCACAGGCAATACTTCAAAATATTTATTCTCAGAATCCATGGCTCGTGATGAGTTACAGGAACATGGACTTCATTCATCTTGTCCTCAGTGCTCAGCACTAGGTTTTGTCTGTATCATGTTGAGAGCAGAGATGCAGATGACTCCCGCCCCATCTGTGTGGCTTCTGGTCTGTCCAAGTCAAGCTGGACTTCAGATACTCCCTTCCAGAGGGTCTGTTTTGGGTGTCGCTCAGAGGTGACTCAGTGGATGGCTAGTGTGCTTTATTCTTTATATTTCTAGGCTCTTGCCATGCAAATAGCAATTCCAGGAACTCTTTACAAAGAGAATTTCACTCCTCAGGAAAGCTAATGTTGCAAGGAATTTGAGACCATAGGCATGGGCTTATAGTGTATCTACTGCTGTTCATCCCTATGAACATTTGTAGATACATTAGCAATCCACATTTTAGAAAACCTTGCCTGGGGATCTGTAGTGAAATCCAAGTACATAAAAACTGGGTTAATCTAAACCCCAATTTATCTGAACTTCAGGGCACATAAGTCCATAAAATAGACAAGCCAAACAACAGCAAAAAAAGCAAATTCTGCTTCCAGTGGGGGGGAAAAAAATTGTGCACATATTAATCTGCAGAACTGTATTGGTTGTACTTGAGCCTTCAGCCCTAGCAGAACTAAGCCTCATACTCTTAATAACAAAATACAGCTTTAGCTCATTTTTCAGGCTTTTATTTAAAATGAGAAAACCCTGTTACAAAGAGCAGAGGCCAAACAGCTTTGCCTATTAATTCAGTTTTAATAAGGATTGTTATGTACTGTGGTATTATTCTGTGCACACTGATGTTCCTGTTTTCTCTTCACTCCTCTCCTTAGTGTGAAAGCTGTCTCTTCTCACTAATTAAATTTCATTACCTCCCACTGAAGTGAAGAGACTGAGAGATTGCTGGCTGACTGCCTTTGACATACTTAATCAATCCCTAGAGAACAAATAATGACCCTTTTTTGTTCATTTTAACTTGTAACCTTTTTTCCCCTTCTAAGACACAATTTCTGCAGTCATTTGAATTTATGTCCATCTTCATTTTCAAGACTCTAATGGTAAGTAATTCTGTGGTCATGTAAGCAGTCAATAAGAAGATAGATACTTGTCTCATATTTAGCATGAATATTAAACTTACAATGTCATTGTGCCCTTAAAGTTCACTTTAGAATTATTCACAGAAAACTCTAGAATTGTGCTGTATGGGAGTAACATTGACAGTTATTTAACTGGTCTAATCTACAAAGATGTTTACGTGGAAGCTAGATTTCAGTTATAGGACTTACATAAACTATACTGCATATTTTAGTTACATGGACAAATTAATATACAGAGGTGCTCCACTGATTTAAAAGAAGTGATACTACACATGAACTGAACAGTAGTTCTCAGTTTTTTGACTAAGGATAATGGATACTAAGGATGCCCCTTATCAGGTATTAAATCTAGGCAGATCATAAGGAAGGCAGAAGGCATAAGGAAGCAGAAGGAAATAAGTGAGCCTCCAACAAATAGTATAATATGTGAATTTGTAATGGAGAGGATATGTGCACACTTCTTTTGCTATTCAAAACAGCTTCTTTGTTCAGATAAGAAAATGTTAATACAGTGAAAATAGTGAAAGAATAAACAGATGAGAATTCTTCTAAATTAATAAACTGTAGCAGCCCTCAACTAGTAAAATGGGATGGCTGCTTCAATTGTGCTTTAAATCATCAATCAGAAAAATTACATGCAGCCCTGTACAGATATGGGTCATTTTTAGCCCTTGAGGTAATTTCTTATTGTCCCTGATTATCTTCCAAAATGAATCCTTTAAAAGACTTCAGTTTGTCAGCTGACTAAATGAGTCTCCTCTGTGGTGAAATTTTGTGAGATTTGATTACATTTGTATAATCATATGTAAGCATACATCTATTCACTGTTATAAACCACACAAATGTCTAAGTCCACTGAGCATAAAGTTTATCATGAAAGGACTGTGGAAAAGGTTTATACATCTTCTTTAAATAAAAAAAATGTACTGCCATACCGCTCAGACTTCTCTTTTGGTTTAAAGCAGCATCCTTTCTCAGATCCACATTCTTTGCTGGGATATGTAAGTTGTACACAAGATATCAGTTCTGTTGCTATGGTGATCAGTGTGCTAGAGCTGATGGATTTATTTATTTTAATGCTTGCTTAATGTTTTAACTATCTATCTGCTGGTTTATAGTAGTCGCAGTTCTGCATCACTTTCCATGGTTTAATGAGGAAAGTATTGGCATATTTTGCTTTCCAGAACTGTCTAAAGCCTTTTCTTACGATGACAGGTGTTACCTTCACAGTATGAACCCACTCTCAATTAATTGTAAGATGTAACCCAATAATTAGAACTGGCAAATAATAGCATGTGTGTTATAATAACATGAGTGTTAGGAAATGCAGAAATACTAATTTTCAAGACAATGCAGATTTCCAGAAATAATGAAAAAATAAATCACAGAATCATAGAATGGATTGGAAGGGACCTTTAAGATCATTTAGTTCCAATCCGTGGACTATGGGCAGGGATACCTCTCTCTAGACCAAGTTGCTCAAAGTCTCATCCAGCCTGGCCTCGAATTCTTTGAGGAAGGAGACATTCACAACCTCACTGGGCAACATGTTCCAATGTCTCACCACCCTCACAGTAAATAATTTCTTCCTAATATCTATCTAAAACTACCCCCTTCCAGTTTACAGCTATTTCACCTTGTCCTGTCATATTAAAAAGTCCCTCCCCAACTTTCCTGTAAGCTCCCTTCAGGTACTGAAATGCCGTTATAAGGTTTCTTCAGAGCCTTCTCTTCTATGAGTTGAAGAGACCCAGCTCTCTCATCCTGTTCTTGCAGCCCTCTGATCATCTTCATGGCCCTCCTTGATACCTGCTCCAGAAATTCATGTCGCAGTTGTGTTGGGGGCTCCAGGACTGGAGGTGGTGGGGGTCTTGTGAGAGCAGAGTAGAGGGGCAGAATCACCTCCCTCAACCTGCTGGTCACACTTCTCTTGATTTGACCCAGGATAGAGTTGGTCTTCTGGGCTGCAAGCATGCACTGCCAGCTCATGTTGAATCTTTCATCAACTGACACCCTCAAATCCTTCTCCTCAGTGCTGCTCTCAAGCCATTCTTTGCCCAGCCTGTGTCTGTGGGATTTCCCTGACCTAGGTGCAGGATCTTACATTATACCTTTCTGAACTTCATGAGATTGGCGTGGGCCCATCTCTCAAGCCTGTCCAGGTCCCTCTGGATACCATCCCTTCCCTCTAGCGTGTCAACTGTACCACTCAGTTTGGTGTTCTCTGCAAATTTGCTGAGGGTGCACTTGATCCCTCTATCCATCTCACCTACAAAGACGTTAAAAAACCAGTTCCAGTACTGATCCCTGAGAAACATCACTTGTCACCAGTCTCCACTTGAACACTGAGGTGTTGACCACAACTCTCTGAGTGTGACCATCCATCCAGTTCCTCATCCAGCGAGTGGTCCTTCTATCAGATCCATTTTTCTCCAACTTGATGACCAGGATGTCATGCAGAACAGTGTCAAATGCTTTGCACATATTCAGGTAGATGATGTCACTTGCTCTTTCTTTATTGTAGAAGGCCACCTTGTTTGGTGTTTGAGCCTTCAGGAGGATATGCTCAATGATCTTGCTAGGCACAGAGGTGAGATTGACATAGAACAGATAGTTCTATGGCTCTTCTTTTTTTCATTTTTGAAAATGGAGGAGACTGCCATAACTTTTCAAATATGATGGCTTGGCAACTTCATCTGCAGTTCCCTCAGAACCCATGAATGGATTTTGTTGGGCTGCATGGACTTGTGCACCTTAAGGTTCTTTAGATGATCTT
>JAOWBP010001760.1:25919759-25957582 GCA_028571105.1 Tragopan temminckii
TCACAGTAGGCAGGTCTACCTTCTTCATGTTCTCACCATTGCTTTCTGCAACTTGGGTGGTGTCGCTAGAGCCCTTGACAGTGAAGACAAGTGAAGAAGTCATCTTCCTCTGTATCCCTCATGACTATATTCCCATTCTGGAATAGACTCCCCAGGGAGGTGGTTGATCACTTAAAAATGTGCTTAAAAACTGTTTGGATGTGGTGCTCAGGGACATGATTTAGTGGAGGGTTGTTAGAGTTAGGATAGTATGGTTAGATTGTGATTGGACTTGATGATCTTTAAAGTCTTTCTAACTTGAGCAATTCTGTATTTCTATTAGTCTATGACCAGGTCTCCAGTTTCCTTCTGGAGAGGGCCCACATCCTTCTAGACGTTCTTTTTATCACTGAAATACCAGTAGAATTTCTTCTTCTTCCCCTTTATGTTCCTGGCTAGATTTAATTCTGTCTGGGTTTTAGCTTTCCTGACCCAATCCCTGGCTGCTCAGACAACTTCTTTTAGTCCTCCCAGATAACCTGTTCCTGCTTCAACTCCATACAGACTTTCTTTTAGAGCTTAAGTAAGTCCAGGAGCTCCTTGTTGATCCACGAAGGCCTCTTGTCATTCTTGTCTGCCTTCCTTTTTCTCAGGTTGCACTGCTTCTGGGTTTGGAGGAGATAGTCCTTGAATACCAAAACTTTTTTGGGCCTCTCTTCCCTCCAGAGCTTTCTCTCATGTCACCCTGCCAAGCAGTTCCCCGAGGAGTTCAAAGTCTCTCCCGAAGTCCAGAGTAGCAAGCTTTCTGTGTACTCTCTTAGACACCCTAAGAATTTCAAACTCCACTGTTTCATGGTCACTACAGTCACAAAAATAATAAATAATTTTTCACCCACTGCTAAGGAGTAAATGAAAAAATATCTTTTGGATATCTTTTGATTTGATTTGTTGCTTTTTTTTTTTTTTTTTTAAACTTTTGTTTATTTTAATAACCTAACCTAAAGAAATTGATGAAATGAGCTGTGCAATACTGGGCCTACTATTCACAGTAACATCTTACTTAAGTGGTGAAAAGAGTTAGGAGAAATGATATGATTTCTTTCATTCAGACACGCAGTTATTGAAGACAACACAAAGTTGTTCACCTTAGAAGTAACAGTTTCAGGTTTCCTTCACAGACATTTTGAGTAAATTTTAAGCAAGTTTATTAATGCATCCTTAGCTCTTTTTCCATCATCTGAATACAGGTACTATAGATAAGGAAATTATATTCAGTATCTCACAGGAAGAAGGTATTAAGAGTCAACACAGTGTTAAGTACCTTAGATTTTTACGGAAAATGCAAGCATTGACTGAGTAAGGTTGGACAGTTTGCTTTCTCCTGTGAAAATGCTAGAGTAATTCTTTTGTCTGCATAATCAGAACTTCCTATGAAATCCATATAAAATATAAATTTTATATATATATAATTTATATTTTATATAAATCTGTCAACAAAGCAAATTATCCCAAACTGTGTGTTAACTTTTTGAAAACTCAAAACTCAACGTCTTGATAGAAAGTGCGGAGAAGCATACCTGATAAGCTTTTTATTAATTGACATCAAAGAATTTAAAAGTTATTTTAGATAAGAAATTCTAGTCTTATTTATTAGTTAGATATGCACATGATATAATTGGATGTATGTGTTAACGTATGTATACCATTTAGACTTATTTAAGGATTTACTTTGTTAATAAGACCTTTGAACTGAATCACACCAGTTCTTAGTACTTTGTTTTTAGTGTGCACTGAAAGAGTGGTTGTGCTGCTGACTTCTGTGCTGATAACCGTTTGTTCAGTCCAGAGCAGAGGAGGCTGAGGGGAGGTCTCGTAACAGTATACAGCTCCTCACAAGGAGCAGAGGGGCAGCACTGAGCTCTGCTCTCTGGTGTGACAGCAACAGGGCACAAGGGAACAGCATGGAGCTGTCAGAGGAGGGTCAGGGAAGAGTTCTTCACCAGAGGACTGGGCACGGAGCAGGCTCCCCAGGGCAGTGGTCAAAGCCCCAAGATACAAGAGTTCAAGAAGGGTTTAGATGACTCTCTCAAAGCATATGGTTTGAATTTTGGGTTGTCCGTTATAGAGCCAGGAGTTGGACTCAATGTTCCCTGTGAGTCCCTTCCAACTGGGGATATTCTGTGGTTCTGTGATTCTCTGAAAAGCAACTCTGCGTGTTCTGTTAGAACTGCTAGGAAGACGTGCTGTTAAGTCCAGGTAGATGTAAGATGTATGTCTAGGTGTTAATAGCATACAAACAGAAACAATTCATATTTATTTTAGAAGTTTAAAGCAATTAAAAATATATAATGATGACTTTGTTGGACTGTTCAGCATAAAAATATGGGAATCTTGTTTTCCTGGACAGCAAGACTAGCTTCATCATCCAACCTTAACCGGTTCCAGGGCCAAAATTACTGCAAATGTGAGGTCTGCAGCAAATATTTTAAATACATTCTTAAAAGAAAAGTTTTCAAATCCTATTGAAAGATGAATGAATTGGAGCTTAAAGAGAAGGACCTAATCTACCAGTGCAACCTTGGGAATCTTGTCACAAATGTTACACATTTAACATCTGAGGTAATAACATGATGCACACACACACAAAGCAGCTTAACTCAGTGGTAGAACCCTGGGGAACTCTGGCAGGACTGAGCTTTTGTTTCAGTTGTTTGTTTATTATTGCCTACTGTAATCTTTATGCCATTACTGTGCTAAATCATTAGTTCCTTCAGACTGGTTATAATACTTGCTATTTAATACTCTAATTGCCATCCATATTCATTAGACATAAATTGGAAAGGAAAGCATCTGTTTTGGATAGTAACTATATAATAGCAGTTTGCTATATAATTCTCAATATAGTGTACCATTTTGGGTCAGTTTGTAATTGTCAATCATATTTGTAAGTACAAAGAAAGGTCCATTCTTTATTTGGCTAAAGTTGCATATGTGTTATTCTCAGTAACTGTGATCAAAAATGCTGTTTGATGATGCTTGAAATATTATTGTATTTTATTTTAAAGTCTCTCTACTAGTCATCTAACTATAGTTCACTTTCATGAAATTTCTGGAAAATGTATTAACGTGTAATGTACAGCACATTTTGACTTGTGTCCAAAGAGATGCAACGTTTCATCTGACAAATTAAAAGCAAATAAAATTTGAATCCATAACAATGCCAATTTAGTTTAACATTCAGAAGGAATAACATAATACAGATTTCGTAGGGTCTGGTTTATTTTTATCAGAATGCTACTATTTTTAAATAACTGGTGCAAATCTCTTTGAGTTTGTCATTGACTACAGGCAAAGAATGAAACCCTATGGCAAAACATAAATACTGAACACAGTTCCACTGTCCCAGTTCAGACAAAAGATCCATTCAAATCATAAGAGATATTTGCTTGGGGAGAAACCAGGAAAGCACTGCTCTGACTTATAATAGCTCCTGGCTGCAAATTCTAATTATGTATACATCTGCGGAAAAGAAAGGAAGAACACACACCACAGAGCTGACATTTTTAGGTGTCTTCCTATTAAACTCCTTTCTACTTTTTGCCGACTTTATTCAGTACATTGCATTTTTTATGTATCTTTTGGACCCTAAGGATGAGGCTCATTTGACCTAACTTCTAAATGGAAGTCAGCATTAGAGCTGATTGTCTAGACTGTCTAGATCATTGGGGGAAATAAACAAGCAATTTTGAGATATGAATCATCTGAACTTCAGGCAATACCTGAATTAGATAATATCACATATAAAATGTCTGTTTCTCTCCAGTGATCAAAAATAGTCTAGACCCTATTTCAGATACAGACAAAGGCATTATAGTTTGGTTAGTTAAATCTCACCGCAAGGTGAATAGAAAACATTTTTTATAACAGGTCACTGTAGTTCCCCCCCAAAAATGAGGAAAGATAAAAGATTTAGTCTTTTGAAGAGTAGAAATTTCTATCGATAACATCTCCTTCATTTCTGAGCTGCAGAGTACAAGGCAAGGATTGATCTAGAAAGATTAGATGGTTAGATTTTGTGAATACTGTATGTGACAGCAGTGAGTATTAGAAGCGTCAGATATAATTACAGATGATTTACTTTGTTGTATGAGGAGCTCAGACATGGCACTGTGGTCCTGGAACCGCTTACGTGAGGGCTTGCCTGGAGAGCAGCATTGCTGCAGCACTGTATAACAGGTGGACTGGGAATACCTCTGCTCTGAGTGGTGAAGAGCTGATGGCATATGTGGAGGTACATGCTCAGTATTAGCTGTGGTGAGCAATATTTGATTTTAGTTTCTTCTCACCACATGGACTTTTCTCACTCTCACAACTGGAGCAATACAAGAGGTGTCAGTTCTTTCAAAGAACCTTATGAACTCTCTGCTGTTTGCGTGCGCAGATGTTTGAAATGGGGCTTAGCTATTCCTTCAAGATTTTTTTAAAGATTTATATAAAATAAGCACTGCCCTTAAATGACTTAAAACGGTGTTAATCAATACAAAATGATCTTTGTGATAATCTTATGTGATTCCATGTTTATCTCAGACCTGTCAGGTCGTATCGTGTTATGTCAGCAATGATGTAATATCTCTGAGCTACTCTAATCCAGAATGATGTGATAAGACATGACACACATCATGTCTGAACAATAGTACTAGAAAGGGAAGGATTTAGAATCAAACTATAGCTGTATTAGCATGTGATTATTTCACACACACTTGTACAGTGTAGGTATTGAATGCTGTAAGTATACAAGTGGTTTTGTGATTTTTCTCTCTGTTGCTTTAAAAAGTGACTGCTGTTTTCCCATAGACTTACTAATTGTCTAAATTTTTTTTTACAAAAATCATCTGCTAATGTTGAAATACAGCTCTTAAACTGCCAGTGGGCAAATACTATCTATTTATGGTTCCTCGTATTCAGATTTCTTTGGTAGGTTTTATTTCTTGCTGAAAGAAAACAACTTAATCCCTTTGGCACCAAAATACTTTTTAGTAAACCATTCTGTGAGTTTTTTCTATTAAAAATGCTTTTCAAAGAATGAGAATCGACCCCTTTTGTCAGCTCACATTTCTGCTTCCCAAAGCATTCTAGAGACTAAGAAAGGGTAAATTAAATCTGGATGCACACCACACAAGAATTTGAGCCTCTGAGGAAGAAGTCGTGTTCCCTGTAGGCCTGGCCTCCAGTTATTCAGACGGTTGTTCCATTCTGTCTAAAATTTTCTGAGATAAATTGTAGTTGACTAAATCCATTTCACTAGATATTACGTTCAACATGGACCCAAAAGACATTCTTTGTCCCATTGAGCTTACAGGCTTACAGCTCTGGAGAAAAAAAAAAAGAAAAAAAGAAAAAAAAAAGTTTACTTTTCAGAAATGATGTTAACAGGACAGAGTTTCCCTGGTTTGGCTCTCAAGCCAGTGTAGCCATTATCATTGCTGCAATTACTTTGAAATGAATAATGGAGGACACCAGGCATGATCAATGCAGGATCATAGCAGCCAGCCCCTGCTGTATTGACCAACTTTTGCACATTATCTCATTGTGTACCATCAACTGCATGTTCAGGTGGATGAGCAGGAGAAAGAGTAAAGTGCTAACGAGCTGTAGCATATTACATACCTTCAAAGATTTCCTAGCATTAAGAAATCCAAATCTACCGTATCTATTTGTATTATCCATGATTTTGAAATAATCTTAAATAGAACAGTTTGGCACTTAACTGTTGATGACCTCCGTGGAAAACTATCCATTAAGTAGCTACTCTAGTGTCAGTTTAGCAATACAACTACATAATTTCTGTACTTCAGGAGCTATTATTCAGCATAAGTAAAGGTAATACTATAAAATCTAGCATCTTTGCTATCTAATGGGACCATGGAGTAAACATACTGTGCATGAATCCTTAGAAGAGCCAATGAACATTTCCATTAGCACAGAGGAGCAGAAAGTGTCTCTGGTGGTTGTAACCTGAGGCTTTTTCTGTTCCTTGTTGAAGAATTCAACTCAGAAGTACTGCAAAATCCCAGGGGCAGTGCATTGTCTGTCCATCACAGGAGCTGAATTTGAGATAAATACTTCAGTTTTCAGTTAGAGATTAAAATTTTAAGATTACTATAGATAAACAAATAAACAAAGCCAAAATCAATTCAGGAATGAAGTAGCTTCTGTACCTCTTTTCCAGCTGTGGATTCACTCCTTGTTATAACAAAGCTTGTGAAACCAATACTGCTTTATGGATTTTCTGAAGAATAGAATGTTTCAGCTAATTTTAATATATGTTTGTATTAAAGGTGTTTCTCTGACTGTTATAATGTAAAGCACAGAAGGGTTTGATGTTAGAAAGAAATCACATTTTTATTATAAGAAAAATATACATACCTGTAAAAACACCCACAAGATGTCAGGTATGTAAGGTCTTCTATGACTCAATATCAGAAGCCTGCTTTTTTTGTCTTAAAGATAGAGCAGTTAGTCTAATAGGAGATACTGCATCCTGTTACAAACTTTGACTTGTTTAAGATGAATTATAACATCTACATATAAGCTAGATGTCTTGTTTGGAATTTTCTGCAAGTTTGGTACATTAGCTCAGCATCTTTGCACTGGGAAGATTGTGTGTGGTTTTGAAATGAGTGTTTATATTTCTGTGGTTTACTGAGTGGGAGATTAAGCAGATAAGTAATTTAGGGCCTGCAGATGAGGCAGAGTGAAGTTCAGAGTCTGAACGTGGACTTGGATGCCAGGCAACTCCCATATGACACCTCTTTTGCTGATTCTGCCTCCAGCAGAAAGTCTGTCTGCACAGGATAGAGCAACAAAAAAAAGGTATATACTTGCTACAGTCTTTTACGTATTTCTTGCCAACCTTTCCAAAGACTAAATAATTGTTGTACCACAAACGCAAAATGTCATGACATGCTATAAAAATTAAGATTTTTTTCTTTGATGTGATGAAGAATACAGCAAAATTGTTTTTAAACAAGGTTTGAAAACAAGAAAAAAACTAAAAGCATATGACTCTTTCACTGTATCAACATAAATGCTTAACAAAATACTAAAGTATTCTCTATATGCACTAAAAAATATAGTAAAGGCAGTAATAGCTACAGTAGAATAAAATGGTGCAACGAACAGGGTGTAGTTTTACACAAAATTCTCTTACCTGTAACAACAGGATTTCTGTTCGCTTCAAAGCTTCAAGCAGGAGACAAGTTTTCTCATTGTTATTTTCAAAGAATAAGCCTTTCAAACGCTGCACCTGAAATCTAATAGTTTTTAGCATGCATGGTAATAGTGGAGACGACAGTCCTTTTCTCTGTCATTATAAAAATCCATTTTAGGTGTTCCCTCAGTATGCTATTACGTTTTGAGAGCAGCGTCAGTGGTGATTATTCAAAAAAAATCCAATGAAACTGTATATTGCCCTAAATATCTAGAGTGCTAATGCCATAGGGTCACAGTCTGATTCCCATGATTATAGCCTAAGTGTTTTCTGTTCAATTTCAGTTTTGTCAACTCACAAACTGCTTTTGCACCAAGAGTATCCTTATTAAGAAACTTTTGTTGTAACTTGTGTTTTATTCTCATTTACTTACAATTTGCCAGTTTAGGTACTTAATGAATCTTCTAAGTTACTGGATGAATTATTCTTTCTAAAAGCTTATATCTGGTGGGGCAGAAGTGTTCCTGAAATGCCAGACTGAGATTACTTCAAGGTTAGAACTGAGAGTAAATAAATTCAAGAGTTTTTAGTTCCTAAGCCTGAAGCAGCAAATAGATTTGCTTCAAAGTCAGTGGTATCTTACAACACCATAAGATCTAACACCAGGAAATCTATCTGCAGATTCTTAGTTTCTAGACTAAATCTAGAATGATTTCTATTTATTGACATTTAAAGTTGATGTGTTGGCACAATTTAGCAGACAAATATTTAAACACTGGCAATAAGATACTGTGGCTGTCCGTGGTCAACAATATATTTTATAAATTTTGTATTTTATTTTGCATTTTAACTCTTCTCTTTCTAATTCAAAACTATGCAAAGTGTAAGTTCAAAGGATGTTTTGTCCATTACCAACATCTAGATAAAACCTGCCTCTCTGTTTAACCCAACTGTACCCCAGAGCTGGGAATGCATCCCCATCATTTGGGGAGCATGAACGTTTCAAGTACACTGCAAATGCAGTCACAGGAGCCAACCCTGTGGTTTGCACCATGGGCTGTCAGATGGGGCGGGCAGTGCTCAAATCTACCCTGGGAGAGACATGTACCATTTCTTCTGATTCTCAGAACAAGCAAATTTGTATTGAAAATAATATGCCTTTCAATCACTTTGGAACCATACTCTTGATAGGGTTTCTGCTGTAGAAAATTGGCAAAAGGATTGTACGCACCACTGTCTCTTAAATTCTTCTGAAAATGCATTTCTTGGTAAGGAAAGAGCCTTTCCTCCTCCTGCTTACTGGCACGTCTGGATCCATCCATGCTGCTCAACTGGATATCTACTGGACAAAGACTCTCCTGAGAAGGAAGAAAGAAGCTTTTATGGAAGAGATGAAACTAATCACTCTGTGAGAAAGAGAAGGGTTCACACAGCTCTATGCTCTTATGAAGGATGTTTAGTAATGTGTTCGGAAGAAGGATAACCATAGCTCAGCTGCATATGCACAGTCCATTCTACAATCAAAACCATCCCTTCACATACAAATTTCCATGAGGAGAACTTGGCTTTTAAAAGACTTCATGCCTTTCATGTTAATATTGACAATATTCACATTTTCTTCTTGAAGTTCTTATTAATTCAATTGCCCCAATGACAGAATAGTTTCTGAAGTGAAACATCCCATGCCAAAGCTGCCTCTCTGCCCAATTCTCTCCTATTTGCTTTTAGCCATCTCTGCTGCTGAGGGATGAGGGCTGACAGAGGTAGCTGCCAGCTCACCCACCAGCCCTGCTGCCTTGTACAGGTTCTAAAGGCAAAAGGAGGGCCATTTTGGCCCTGTAACGAGACATAAAGCCATAGGAAATTGGCTCATTCACTTTGCTGCTTGCAGTGACTTGTTTCCGTCTTGCTTATTCTCCTTCATTTAGTCCCTGCTGTAAAATGCAGGGCTAAGCTGCTTGCTTCCATTGTACAGTCTCGTCAGTCTATTTGTTCATTGATATACCCAGCCTGTCTAAGTAGATCATAAGTCATTACAGGCTTGTGTGCAGCTGGACAGGTGTTCAGTGCCTAAAGCAGTCTCTGCCCTTAGGAACAGCATTAACAAATATAAAAAATATAATACTAATATTTTAAAAATATCTAGTTCATTATCCTATTTAAAATATTGCAAAGCATTTTCAACAATATCATCAAGATTCTTTGTCATTATAGATACCTAAGATTGCAGTCCTAAAATACAACTTTTAGAATACAATAATAATACACTGAAACAGGAAGCTTGCGTGCAAACTAAGGACAGAATATGAGCTTTACCCATCAGTAACTTGAAATTCTCAATGTTATTTTTGTGCATCAGGCTGAAGAAAATGTAATCATATTCAGCATACTTTGTCTTCTCAGGAAAGCTGCTTTTAAAATATTACTTAAAATCCGCTGCAAGTCTTTAAAAGCAGAAAAAAAAAGGGATATATCTAAAGAGGTCTGTTGAGCAAAAGTAAAATTGTTCATATTATTACTATTTAGAGCACCTCAGTTATTGGTTTTCTATAAATCTTTTATCTGCAGTTTCCATTTTTTTCCTGAACCTATTAAACTTTGGCACTTTTTCAATAAGTTTTGCTACATTTATACATTTCGTCTCAGAGGTGTCAAAAAATACAATTATTTCTGAAAACAAATATACGATATAACATTCAAGAAACAACAGTGCATTGGTTTTATTACATGTCAGAAGTACTAAGTGATTTACACTGCAATTTGAACTAGATTAGGCTGTAAAATACTCAAATACATTTATTCAAACATGTACTCTCACTGAATCTTATTTCACAGAGTAAGGCCATGCTGTAAAAACTTCCCTGTTGAGATAATGATATTGTTTTTTTACAAGAACATTTCAACCACGTTTCACCAAAATAAATAGTTTTGTTTTTTCTTTTTTAATCAGTAATTTTATTTGGTTACTGCTGTCTGATGTGGTATTTCCATGGGAAAACATTAATATCTAATAGCAAGAGAATTAAATGCCTTAATGAACAGTTTCATGGATGAATTCTTGTAGAGGAGATAGCCACAACAAAAGTATTAAAAAATCCATTACTATCCCAAAGGACCCACTGAAGTATTTTTAATTTTATTCTGGAAGAATAGAAAACATGCATATTTTGAAAATAATGTTATAAAATCTCTGAGTAATGTTGCCTTGTTTTGTTTAACACAAACTACCACTTACTGTGGGAATGGCAACATTTATATTTGAAAGATTTTGATTGTAGCTTACATATATTGCAATCAGATCTATAGGATTATCTTTCAACAAATAGATTATTCATAAACAGAATTTCAGAAAGACTCTCATGGTTTGCTCTTTCTGCACCGTAGCACGTGGCATGACTGTGAAATCTTTAAACTCTATATAATGAGAGTGATTATGTAAGTTGTGGCAAGAAAACAGGGAGTTTATTTCTGGTCTGTTTTGCTCTGACCTTCATTAAGCTTTATGTGAATCAGCCATTTGTTTCAGATACAGAACACTTTGTGAAAAATCCAGTTCAGAATATCTGAATACTAATGCCTGGAATAACATGATGGTCCAACGTTTGCATGTATAATAATTGGCAATATAGATATGCTATTCAGTTTCTATTACTCTGTAGCTTTTGCTTCTAGCAGATTATCCAGTTAGCTAAGTCCCTGCTAAATACTTCTTTTTAGCCAAATGCTTATTATTTGTACAAATCCTGACTATACAAAATTTTCAATGCAGCATCTCTGCAGAGAGATGCCATTTGGAAGAAAAAAATCTCTGTGAGCCCAATGTCTCGTGTCTCACAGCTGTTCCTCTTTGCAGACTGGCACGCGGCATGCACCCTGCAGTCGCTGGACTGCAGGAGATGCTGCCAGCCATTGCCGTCCAGGAGAAGAATTGCACATCAACAAGTGAAGAAGCAGGCACAAAGCTGGAAGGCAAAAAGCCTTCAGAAATGAGAAACTTTCAGTGTGCTTGAAAGTCACATTCCAGCTCTTTAAATTCTCACTTTGATTCACCAGATCTGCTCTGTCTTATGACATTCAGGGATCTTGCCTTGAGTGTGAAAAACCCTTCTCATCTGTTTGCTGAGCTCCTCTCCGTTAGGTAGCTGTTGCTGATGTTACAGCATAGCTGGAGCTCCCAGTCCTCCTTCTGTGCTCCAAAAACCTGCACTGAAGTCAGTGGTAGGGACTCATATCTACTGGGCATTCAGATCCTCTCCTTACAGAGACTTTCTTAAAGTCCATTGGTACACTATTCTTTTAAGCAAATTTAAAACTGTTATGAAAAAGAGAAATGCAAGTTGACAGTGGAAAGTAAATATACATGAAATATTTGAGTTGCAGTGAGTTTATACTATACAAGATCTTTTGTGCTAAATACGAATAGACTAATTTGTATGATGTCAGAAGGGAAGATCAAGCTCTGACTCTCAAAGTGTTGGATTTTTTTTTTGTGGGCTTCTTCAGCTTTTTGTTTAATTGATGCTGCGAAGAATGAATATTAAACAAATGTCAAACTCTGTATGAATATGTTATAGCTAATAGGCACAGCAGGAAACTTTGTAATAGTAATATTTTGTATTGAATGTATAGATAGGAACAAAGCAATCAGCATCATTTGAAAATTTTCCATTAAGATGATTTTCCGGTGGAAAAAAAAAGACCTTTTCGCAAATGTAAAATTTAATTTTGTCAAAAAAAATATGATTATCCTTCAGAAAAAAAAAATTGAAAATATCTGCATTAACATATGTAGCTTATAAAATATCTCATGTACCTATATATAACTGATAGGACACAAAGGAAACAGCCTCAAGTTTTGCCAGAGTTGTTTTAGATTGGATATAAGGAAGAATTTCTTCACAGAAAGGGCTATTAGACATTGGAAAAGGCTGTCCAGGGGAGTGGAGGAGTCACCATCCCTGGAGGTATATAAGAGAGATGGTGGTGATGCTTAGGACATGGTTTAGTGATGGACTTCGTAGTTTAGGTGGATAGTTGGACTTGATGATCTTCAGGATCTTTTCCAACTTGATTCTGTGATTATCAGCACAAAACTTACCAGTGTAAAATTGCCTATCAGTGTAGTCAATATTAGATTGTTCTGATTTTTTTTTATTTTATTTCCTTTTTGTTGCCTAAACTTGCAGCTAAAAATTTGGAAATTTCTGCGAGAACAAGGAATCTTCAAATACAACACTCTGAATGGAAATGGTACATTTCCTCCTCATTAATACTCACTGGCAGGATTTTTACTCTTCATTTCAAACACTGTGTTTGCAATCTTAATACATTACATAAAACATCTGCCAATATTTTAGCTTCACTTTCATTTTTCACTTTTTCCTTTTTCCATCCCTTTTCTACTTTGCCTTTGAAAAAAATAATACTTATATTTCACAAAAAGAAAATGTATTTACAAATTTCCAAAGTAGACATTTCTGAAATCTGAATAAAAATATGATCATTGAAGGATTTTGTAACATCTTTGCCTCTTGATGATTGCAGAGCTGAAAGAAAAGAAAAATTGCAGCAAAGATAGCAAAGTGCAAAGAGAAATAAAAATATGAAGATTTTCCCAGGTTGAGCATGATTTCAAGTGAACCTCCAACCCCATTTAAATCAATGTTAGCTACACTGAGAATTACATTCTTGTTTTTAGAATAATAAATTCTTCCCAGCCCAGAGTAATTTCCAAAAAGGCTGTTTATTGGCTTTATGGGATTAAATGCCTCCCCCACAAGAGTTCATTCAGGACACTTTCATCCTTGAAATGTCTTCTTATTACTGAAAAGCATAGTGAGGCTGGCTTCTTTACAAAATTTAGTTAGAACTTGAGCCTTTGTGCATGTTCCAAAGATTGCTCTGCTTCTATTCAGTAAATACTTTCAATAATAGGCAATAATCCAGCCTTTAGTACAAGCTTTATTGCATAAATTAATTTCTCAATAAATATTACAATGAGTTTACTTAGGGCTTTGTCATCCAAAGTATGTAACAAATATGAACTTGACAGTTACCATCTGGTTCAATTTGATTACAATCAGTAATGAAATACTGTGTAAAAGTATGAAGAGGAAGAAAGCTATGGGCATCTTGAGTGATGAAATTGTGACTACAAATCACATCGGCTATGTCCTCAGTTAAGCTGCAACATCTACAGCCTCAATAAAAAATGTAATTTGATTGGATGTAAGTCAGCATAAAAATAACTCTATTTTTAAAAAAGGAATCACAATAAACTAATTTCATTTATTTACTGGATGGAGAGATAATGCGGAGGAGATAGTTCAGATTAATTTTGGCAAAGCAATTACTACAGCATTTGAAATATATAACAAAAAATTGTTCAAATAGTTTTGGATGAAAACTTGCAAGAAAAACTAAAATGGGGACCTCCTACACATGCAGATGATGTACGTTTTACTTTATCTGAATATTTGTTCCTTGTGTGTTGTAAACATTTCCAAAAGCAAGGTCTATCTAGACTGCATGCTTTGCCCTTGATAATAGATTTCAAATAAATCCTTGTCATACTTTCTAAGGTACATTAGACGGGATATCTATTGCCCTGCTCAGCTGGTGATGGCAGCTTTCTTGTTTATAATGTCATCTCTGTTTTCCTGCTTTGATTTAAGCATCCCCATTTTTGCTTTCTTACATCCCTAAGCCTTCCGTCAACCATGTACAAGAAGGCATTGTGTGCATTGACCACAAGAGCTAGCAAATTGATTGCAAATTGGCCAAGGGACCAAACACTGGTGGGTAATGAAAACTCTGACACCAGCCTGAGATGCCTGAAAATGCTCTGTACTATTTACAGAGACATTAAACAGAACTGACTGCCTCCTGCAGTATTGCCTGTGGGAGCACCACCGTGATGAATGCGTGATCAGACCTGGGTGTTTCTGTTAATTATCACATCAAGGAGAAATGCAAAGCCCTTTTAATGTACAATGACAGTAAGGGAGGAAAACAGGAAAACTTCACTGAAGCCAGAGAGCAAGCAAGCAATGACTTTATTTTTATCTGTCTTCTCCACACCCTTTTCTCTGCCAAAATCTGTACCAAGTTGTTGCAGCCTCTAGCACCAGTCAGCTGCACAAGTACCCATTGTACATCCCTTCGCAACTCTTGCTAGAACTTGGTCCTCAAAGAGGCATTCACTGTAAGTCACAGCTGTGTCATCTTCCACGAGCCTACAGTTTGTTGATGCTGCCTGTTAAACTATTTACAACAGTTTACAATTAGTGGCTTAATTTCTTATGCAGTCTGGCACAATAACATGACCCCATGTTCTGTTTGATTATCTGTTAGCATTTTTTTTTTTTTAAGAGAGATTTCTAAAAAAACTCTTTTCAGCTTATAATTATTTGAAAATATCTGATCACTGAATTTAGTCTACAGGTCTTTGGCATTTCCGTGAATCTTCAAGATTCACAAACCCCAATTTTTGTCACTCATTTAGAATTGTAGAGATAGCTTGCAGTTATGCTAATGCTTAGATTAGATATTATTCCACTATTAAAATGTTTTTTTCTTACTCCTTTGACTATTACATTCTTTGTATCTACTTCTCTTTCCACATAAGAGGAGGAAAAATCCCTCCTTTCTATACTGACAGATAGGATATCTCTTCCTATGATGCCACTCCCGATCTGTCATTCCCATGCACAAGAAACCTAAGTTTAATCTCTCATGAAGTGTACAGCAGCAACATAGACAGTGAAAACTAACTCATATGTTTGTTTTATAATATTGTCAGTATTGAACTTGATCAAATTATTGACCATGCAAGCAAGACAGTATAATCTTTGGAAAATGTTTCTGAAAGTGTATCTTAGTAGAGTACACAGAAAAAAAAATGTAATTGGGACAAATCAACATCTCTGATTTTGGCAGATTCGCAGATGTAAATGATCCCCTTCACTCACAGACGCATGCTCATGCACACCTTCAGTTGTATGCAGAGTGCACTGTTACTGATTTAAAGCTAAGTAAGAAGAATTCTAGACCTTCTTTATGTCTTTATGTCCTTTATATCAAAAAGGACTACACTTTGGGTGCATAAATATGCCCTGAATTTCTTGGCAACCTGAGGAAGTTCTTCCACAGGCTTTTGTAGCCATGCTTACCAAGATCTTCCAGCCAGCTGCTGAGTCCTTGATCCTTGATTCTCCTTGATTTCCACTCAGTCATTTCATTGGTGTATTTAATAAAGGTATTTCTGATTCAGTCCTCAGTAGTGTGTACAGAGCAAAAGGGATGTCTGTGAACCTCTTGGTCCTCTTGGTGCAACAGACAAATTTAGCAGAGAATATAATCCAGATCCAAGTCTTGATAGCATCTCAAGAAATGGAATAATGCTTGCCACATTATCCTGAATCATATCAGGGCAGATCAAACAGACAGTGAAACCCTTTAAATTCCCACTTGGTTTTAGTCATTTTTAGTAGCTCTACATTAAAATAATAATAATAATAATAATAATAATAATAATAAAATAATGATAATCCCCAGGCTAGAAATCTTAGCACACAATAAATACCATTCTAGAAAGACTTCTCTTGCTGTGAGCTCCTACCATAGCAAAGTAGAACCATCATGCTTTTATGGAAAGCATGATCTGCTTAGTGATTTCAATATTTACTTTTTGTTCAAGAAACTGAAAGATGCCATTTAAATTCTAGGCAGTATGTATCTGATAGTAAGTAAGTAGATAGTAAGTAAGATACCCTAAATTGAGCAGCTGCGTGATAAAATGACTGAACCTTTGTTGGCATGTCTGTGTATTTTTTCCTCATTAGGAAGTAAATTAACTACCAAGTGTATAAAATATTTACATATGTATTCATGTTTATATATATATATATATACACATTAAAAATATATGTATGTATTCATGTTTATATATATACATATACACATTGGGCACACTGGGATACCTGCCAACACATGTTGTTTGAATACTTTCCTGAGAGAAAGCCTTGACCCCTGGCTGGAAGCTGAGGCATTTCCCCATGCTGCTGCCAGAGCTAGAGTGGCAGTGGTCTGGAGTCATGAACTTTGGGCTACAAATAAAGGTGTGCCCTTCTGTAGGCTGTATTCAGCTGTGTTCCTCCTTTTTTTTACAGCTTTATTTTTTCCCCTGTGGATCCGTCAGTACCTCCTACATGTGCAAAGGCTGCCTCCTGAGGTCTATCAGTGAAGGACATTGCTGTAGGTCTGTGCTTCTTAAATGTGTCCCTTGCTAACCCCACGTGATTTCAGGCCATTTAGTTTGTTGGACTGAAGAATGTGATATAGGATCTCCCTGCTGCTCAGCTGTAAGACTGCGTATGCCCTTAGACCAGTGCAAGGTGGCAATATACAAAGCAAGGGATGTTGTCACCATTTCTTCATGAGCAAGGAGTGATTATACCTGGGATGCATTTCTTAGGCATTGTTAGTTATTTTGGGTGATTGAATGAAAACTACTTAGAAATCTGTTTCAAGCTGAAAGACACTTGTAAACACTTTCCTCTGTTTGGTGCCTGCAGTGTTTGTCCTTTCATACTGCTCTGTTGTGCTATCCATTGCTACTATCCTGCAACATAACTAACATCTCTGCCTGAACTGGGCCCAGGCTCATGAGGAGCTTTGAAAGCAGTTGAGTGAATGTTCTTAGAAGGAATTTGCATGCAAAAAAGCATACTTTCCAGAGTGTTCACACTGCTATCTTTTCATGAGAATGTTCTCAAGAAAATCATTTCCTTTCTGGAACATGTGCAAGGCATAAATAAAAGGGCTAGAGATACCAACCAGAGCATATTTCTTATTCCTTATTTAAGTACAGCAATTCTTTCCAGTGTTACTCTAGTTTCAAAGTTTGTGTCATCATGAAAACTGTTCTTAGATTGCAGGCATTCCTTTATTTCTAAATTCTCTGAAATCCATATAGTGTCTAGCCCTCCAAAAGATCATCTTCTGTTGTCCACAGTGGTTAACTTGGACTGTGTGGCTCATCTGCAGTATTATTTCAATGGAAATAAGAATTCCATGAATCCAGGTTTTTGTTTGTTTGTTTGTTTGTTCTCAAAGATACCCTTTCACAAAGCTATTACAAATTTCAGGAAAGGAACTTTAACTTGGTGCGTTTGTTTTTCTTTTTGTTTGATTGTTTTCTACAGTGCTTTTACATCTTAACATAGCTGGCATTTTGTCTGCCCTTTATCCCTCCATAAACCCACAAAACAAAGCTTAAGTTGCTGCTAAGTAATTCACCTTCAGCTGAGGGTGATTTTTTTGCTTTCTATGTGAAGATAGGATTATGTTATACCTGTTAATTGTTTTCCTATACTCATTTCCAGAAAACCCACATTCAATCAGTCTTTTTCCAGGGGACATGTTTTGATGACTAATTTTACTTGAGTTCCTACCACAGAGTGTATCTGCTGTTTCATTTCCTTCTCACTAATGCCTACAAATATGATTCTCTTTATCTGCAGCTCTCTGGGAATGCTTGTGAAATTCAGCTTCTGAAAAGGATTTGTGGTACAATATCTCAGCTGGAGATATTGTAAGATAATACTTTTTGTATAGCAGCAGGGAAGAAAGTAGCCCATATATCCTGTGAGGTTTTATGAAAACAGTTGAGAGGGACAGACTAATTACACTATCTCCTCAGCAGAAAATGGGCAGATTAGAAGAGCTACATCACTCTAAAATGGTCTGGAAAGCTCACAAATGATTACTCCCTCCTTGTAAAAATAAAGTGTTCTGTTAAATTAATAAACCTAAAAACATGCTTGGAATCAATGAATCAGGAAAGGAGTTATGTGGAATTTATAAAATGCATATAAATCGTTTGGTCTGCTTATTTGTGCTCAGAAAACACTTACAGGCTTTTTGGAAATTTCCGACCTAAATTATAGGCAGCCCAGGTTGTAGTATTTCAGAACACTCTTAGTTATGATTACAGTGAGAATCTTCCTGTCTGATGTGTCCGCAATTACTTGCTGTTTGCAAGTGTTTGACAGAATCACTTAAAAAGAACAGGAATTATTGTGAAGTAACTGTTGATACATGTTGGATTTTATGTGTATATTCACTTTCCCTATATATCCATTCTCTTTCTCTCTCTATGTGTATATATATATGTTTGCATAGATACACAGGCACATAGAGATATTAGAAATAAAACAAGTGTAATATGTTCCCATAAGATTGAAGGAAGATTTTATTTTGGTGCAGTCTCTGCATGAGCTCGTGAGAACAGTGAAATCCTGATTCTTCTATGTTAAACACAGGCAAGTATTTTCTTTTTAATTGAAATCTGAAAAGATAACTGTTTGAATCCTCTTGCATTTTTCTTTCGCAGTATCATTTTCTTGTGGTGAAGGACATTTGTTTCTAAAAGGACATTTGACATTTGAATTTTTGCTGAAATTAATCCAACTGGATTCTGTCTAATTAGAAGGAATGTACATGTTTTCATTTCTGTCTGCATCCATGGTGTTACTTCAAAAACACTGACATTTACATCGGTGAAACCCCGTTATTGATAGCTGTATGAAGCTCATAATACCAGTGGCAAAAGTGAAGGTCCTCCAAATATCATGAGCTTCTGCTATGGATTTCTTCTGCATGCTATGACATCACAGAGCAATTTGAGTGAGAGGAACTGTGGATGTCACGAGGGCCAGCTTCCAAGCTAGATGCAAATTAGAGCTCATGGCCTTTGGGCCATGTGTAGATGAAGAGGCCTTGCCCAGTGCAGATCCATCCAGGTGGCTTCATGGTCCTCACTGTTTAGAAGAGTACTTTACTGTCATTTACTTAGCCCAAGTAACGCTGTTAAGAAAATGAGTGACAAGTTAAAGAGGCAACATTGCCAAGACTGTAATGAAATCCCTGAGAATAATAAAGATTAACAAAAGTGTAATCACTTAGATGTGTTAATTCACTTTAAATGCATTGAAAATAGGAAACGTTTTTAAGGCAGGCTACACGTACATTTAATTACTTGGCAGTGAATCAGAAGGGTTATGTTTGCTGCATGTACTCCCCATTTTTCAGACTGCAGCATTACTGTCTCTTCAGTTCTATAGACAGTCTCTCTGCACCTACCAATTTTTCTTAGGTATTACTACCAGTACTCAAAGTGTCAATGACCTTTCCTCTTCTGTGTTAATAATCTCTTTAGCAGTTTATTCCTGTGGATATGAACTTGAGCCTTCTTTATTTAGGGTGTTTATTTCTTCATCTTTGAGTGGTTCTGAGCCATGAAATGGGATTTTATCTTGGCCAGGCCCTGTAAAAAAAAAAAATGGAGCAAAGAAATGGTAGCATAAGCCAAGTGGCTTTGCCATACCAACATATACTGGTGTGTGGTATCAGTGGAAGGACTGGTAAGATAGAGAGCGAGATCCTCCCATGTGATGGGCAGCGTGAGAGAAAGGTGCTGGATTTTGCTGGAAGATTTTAGAAATGCTAGAAGTTGTTGGTGTCATACTATGTGCTCGAAAATGGTCAGTCCAGCAAATGATGTGAGTGGTAAGGAGGAGAGACACTGGACAAAATATGTGTTAAAAGTGATACCAAGTATTATGCTATGATGAACAAGGGCATTGTGAGCAGATACATGGTATGATCAGTGCAAGACAGTGGGAAAATTATTTGCTTCTTCCCAAAGTGAATCACTAAATATAATGTTTTGCTTTACCCTAAAATTTTATTTATTCTTTCTTTCCACTTGCTTTCTATTGTTCCAAGAAAAAAAGGTTGTGCATTAAAATTCAACATATTTTTACGTAAAGGTCAGAAAATTGAGAAAATAATCTCAGTTATTTATCCAATGCACAGTTCTTAAGAAGATTTCTTCCCCAGATCAGAAAAAAATTATTCCTCCCCTTTCATACCTCAGTCTCCTAAGGGTTTACTTTACCCTTAGAAGCAGTAGCATTTCCATTCCTTCCTTTTGATCCATGAAAAGCCTGGGTCTGCAAAACTGGCAGTTACTTCCTGATAACAAGCTTTGACAAAAGTCCAGACCATCTAGGATTAATTCACGCAGTTTTAAGAAGGCAATTATCAACTAACACAGCATGCTGTATAAAAACCTTTAGGACTTTGGTTTAGGTGGTGGTTAGTATATACTTCGAAATTTTGAGTGGCTACTGTAACAAGGATTGAACTTCTTCTTGTCTGTGTTTTGGATATATCTTTACTGAGATACAATGATAACATAAGGTGGCCATTTTGAAAGAGCTCTACAACAGCATTGCTGACAATGATGTTCATTTCAAATTCCTTGATGGTTCTACAAATTACATTTTGAACACGCCCCAGTTGAAGGTGTGTGAGGGAAAAAAACATGACAAGGTCTACAGACAACCCATCACCATCACCATTCACCACCTGGGTAGGCCAGTTCAGGGGATTTTTGGGGTCTGTTCACAAAATAGCCTCCAGATTCATTTATTTGCATCTGTTCCAATACTACTTGGGAAATATTACTGCCAAACATGAAATGGCATTTGTGCATCATTTGCATGAAGAATTGGTATAGGAATAATGGTTAGGTGTGAAAAGTGTGCACATACTTCCCGACACGGGCACTACAGGTTCTATCTTGGGTTGTCCTTCCAGCAAAGCAGACTCCAACATGCTAATCACACAATACGGCATTTCCACACAGATGAAACATATGGGACAGATTCCTAAACTTGTTGGAACGTCCCAGACAAACAGTCTGTTCTGACAGTAAGACAATACAGTTTATTTTTAAAATATTGAGAAGATAGATGTCAGACAGAAAGCAGTTGTGAAATGTTATTTACTATGAAATGACAGACTCCTTTCTACCTTGAGGTCTCCTCACAGCTCTGTCACAGGTAAGCAGCGGAGATCTACTGTTACTCCCAGCCCACTGTGTTGCCATGGCCTGTCTTTCCCCATGGCCCAGCTGCTGCATACTATAGACACAGCTATCACTGGTCAGGTAGACATGACTCCCTGAGACTAAAGAGAGGCTGTGGCATGATGCTGTCAGCGTACATACAGCAGTCAGACACTGCAGCAGGGAATTGTGATGTAGGGGCCAAAGGCAGGTCTGAGAAGTGACAAACTAGGGACTGAGCAGTTAGGAATAGGAAGAGTAGACATAAATCAGTAGATCCCAGTAGGGCAGGTATCCGCATAGCAGCTCTGCTAATTATTCTGGATCTGGGCCTGAGGTATTTATTGATGTCTTTCCTGAACAGCAGGAAATGATTCATTTAACTTCATTGATAGTAGCCCCCAAATATTCTAGATCCTTGATAACAAACTCATGAGTTTAAAACTGCAGAGAAAGCTTAGTTTTTTTACATTTAAGCAACTCCTGTTGAGAAGACATCCCCTTTGGCGTGCAGGCACCAGCTGCTCTGACAACAAGCAGCCAGGGCAGAATCTGGATACCAGCTTGTTAGATGCATTTCCCCCTTCATGTCACTCAGCGTGACTCAAACCCTATTCAAAGAAGTTTTATTTTGTCCAAGTTTTGGGCTTGGCAGATTTTATTTTTCTTCCTTGGTGCTCCTTTCATCGCTGCTGCTGTCCTGTGTATTCCTAGTATTCATTCAGTCCCAAAGTTGCCTATGCAACAACTCCATCATGCAATGAGCTTCTGCACTTGCAAGGGGCAGAAAACTCACTTCTGCTTCTGGCCTGCATCCTAATTAATAGAAAGCATCCATTTGTTCTGACTCCTCTGCACTGTAAGCCTTTCCTCTCATGAGGCTGTCTCTGGCACAGGGACCCTGGCTACTGCTGCTTACAAACAACAGAAGGAACAGAAGATGGTCCTCTCTGAGTGAGGTCTTCACCAGGTGTAAGAAATAAACAGGAAACTTATTCCCTTGAAATGATGGGAGCTTTACCTATGAAAGCAAAACTGGTGATGGGAGATAAGTTCTCAAAAGTGCTAACCTCTGTTTCTTAGTTAACAAAAAGAAAAAGACATAAAAATAAGAGCACGTTTATGTTATTACCTTCCTCTATGTTTTAATGATTATTCACAAAGAAGAAGTGAGGAAAAAGAGAAAACAATTTTTTTTAGAATCTCTTTTGCTATGTTTGTAGGTTGCTGTTTAAATTGACTAACAGATAAAAGTGTTCAAACAACATGTAATTTTTTCAAAGTTGATCAAGGATATCTGAAATCCAGTACAGAATAAGAAGCAAAGAACTTAGGAAAAAAAAATGGTAGATTTCAAAGGCAATGCTTTAAGTCTGCGCCTTGCAAGGTCCCTGATATCTCAGAATTTAGGACAGAACTCTTCTCCCCTGAATTCCCGCTGATCCCATACATAACCCTAAGCCTTTCCTTTTCTTACCAGAAAGTTTAGGAATGTATTGTTGAACAGAGTTGTGGTGTCAGTTTCAGTCACAACACAACACTGTTACTTAATGTGCGTTAAATAAAGATGGTTTTCTCTGTTTGGATAAATTCCAAAGACACTCGAATCATTAAGTCTTTTAACCCAATTATTCTTTTAAAGTTCAATTAGTTATTTTCTGACCTTTCCACAAATATAATTTGCTTAAGGAAAGAATGTACAGCACTTTGATTGCCTGACAGATTGAAAACTTCCCAGTGTACTGAGGTGACAAGGATCCTATGAAACTAAAATGGGTACCCAGAGAACTACTTGTCTGCAAATTCATGGAGAGGAAGTATGAAAAAAAAAAGCTGTAGGTATTGTTTATGCTCACATCAAACATTCTGTTAGTATAAAGACCAATTCTCAGGCCATATTCATGCTCTCTACTCCAAATTCTATCAGAAATAATAAGCTTCCAGGTACTGTGCTTGAGAGTCTCTATCAGTGTGATGAGTTAGAAGTGTAGCCACTTTCTTAAAAGGTCTTCTCTTTTTATTTAATCTTTTGTGATGTGGAATAGCCTTCATGCAGATGAAAATCTGGCTTCTAGCATAGAGCAGTCAGATCAAATTCTGTCTTGTCAACCCAGTTGTGTACAATTAAAAGTTGTTGTGAAAATCTCTGGAGATTCCAAGGTCAAAGGCAAGGAAATAAGTTGATAAGTAGCGTACAAATCCATAGGAAGAAAATAAATTCTTTGTGGTTGAATTTGTTCTAATTTGCTATTTTGAGACCCCCCTTTTTGTCCTCTATTTTGCTCTCCCAGCAACACTTATTCTTTACAGAATTGCTCTGCTTAATTTTTGAATAATTTTGCAATTCTACCATAGGTTTTACTGGCTCTTTCTGTCAAATCAGTGAAGTTAGCCACCATTGGTCCTATCTACAGCTGCATTACTTTCTTCTAATAACTGTTTTAGAATAGGGATAGATTCATAACCAAAGGCTCCACCAGCACCTACTGAGAGTTGCTGCCACACATTGCCTTCTGGATATTTATAAACTGAAAATCCCACGTGCCCAAATCATAGCATTTCACTACATTTGCTGGGGTTAATGTGGTGTGATGTGAAAATTAAAATTAGACAATCAGTTTCTCCTGTTTAATATTTAGAAGAAAAACTGAAAGTACTTCAGGGTAACACTTCAGCAAGCAGGAAGTAATTTGGTTAATTCCCTTTTGGGTATGCTAATCACCTGATATTTTTCTTTCACACTTTGTTCTCATCCTCTTTGATCTCCTCTCACTCCTGTTCCACTTGCTGAAGAGCAAAAGTACCCTTGAGCCGAAAAGCCAGACTTTTCACATGGAAGATTGTACCAAGAAGCCAATTAGAAAATACCTTATTTTGCTAACTTTCTGCTAATTAGTAACTCTGGTAGTCAGCTGGGTTTTGATTGCCTAAGTCATTTCTCTGACAGTTACAATGTATAAATCTTTAAAAAAAAAAAAAGAAAAACCAAACAAATAAAAAAATGAGGCTTTAATACAAAAAGTGATTGCATTTTCAGCACCTTTCTGTTTAACCATCCTGCTATATTTTTATGTTCTTGTTATTTGCTCTGTGCAATCAACTGAATGTAAAGAAATGTATTATGAATGTAAATACATATATCAAGAGTGAGAAACAAATCTGTAGTTACTTATATCCATTATATTCATCACCATGAGCACAACAATATCATCAGTTCATGAATGCTACAGATTTTACAGTTCCGTCAGCGTTTTATGTAATTTGTCTTCCTTTGTAATTTACATTTTTAAGATTTCAGTTTCTATTTTGTTCTTTTCCAAGATGATCTGACAGTTCAAATCAGGGAAGGGTTACTTTCGGTACTGATAAGAGAATCTCCATAGTTTGTAGGTATTTGTGCCTAGGGCCATCAGAGAAGTTTAACTATTCCACCATGATAAGATATGTGGCAAAACACTTGCATTATGTCATCAGAATGTTTACAGGTTGGGGATGGTAGGATTTTTCATAGAATTATACCAGAAATAGAGTTTTCCTTTTATGTCTGAATGAGAAATCATCAGGGACTTTTTGGAAAGGTTATTGTCAGTGATGTTCTTTCTGCTAGTTTGTATTATTACTGAATAGTAATGTATCAAGTAATGTATCATTACTAAATAGTACATTCATCTACATTATAAATATAATCTTCTCTATTGCTACCTGAGTATTACAGCTTCTCTCATTCCTATATGCAGCAGAATTTATTATCTTTTATCTTGTTCTTTTATGCATTATCCAATTTTCCAGTAGATCCTAATAGCTATAAAATGTGTCCCTACAATTTTACACTGGAATAATTAAAACACATAGATAATTTTAGTGTATTTTATGGCTTAATCAGTAATTTCTGGCCCATTCTGTGTTTCTTTTTTTTTATGCCCATAGTTAACACTGAGATTTAAAACCTTATCTTCTTGACTTTTGGTTTTGTGCATCTCAGATTTTGCACTGTTATTAGCAATAAATGTGCCTTCCCTTTTCAAACTAAATTGTAACTGAAACAAATGACCAAAAGACATGTTTATCTTTGGAGTTAACTTGAATCTTGCAGAAAGATGAGGGGTGGTATCTCAAAAAACAGCATAGGCTGTGAGAAATCTGCTCAATTCTAATATGGTTTATGAAAGTACACTTTTTTCAGCTATGCAAGAGAGTCAGTGTACCATTTTGTTATCCTTCACTCAGGACTGTGAAGTCTGCGACTGTCATCTGAAAAGGGTAAAATGATGCTCCCTCTCACTGCAGCACCTTTGCTCATTTGTCTGAGAGATGTCAAGGGAGCAAAGTGGGGCAGTATGGTGGCATGGCTCCACCAAGGCACAAGAGTGGTTGGCTTCAGATGCTATGGAAGTGACAGTTTGCTTCTGCACGGTTGATTATCCTTCATGGGCATCACCTTGGAAGACACACTCTTTTCCTCAGAGCCATTCCTGGGGCAATGCTACCAGAGTGGCATTGAAGAGTAACTCAGAACTTCTGACAGGCAGAATAGAAACTTGAAAGCCTACCAACTCACACTCTCCAAAAAAAACAACAAACCTTATTTAGTACAAAATTAGCTTCTGTTTTCCTTCTCCTCTGAAATATTTTTGTATGTTATCAGCTCTAACATCTTCACACTAGCCATGTTCAGGCTTGTTGGAATAGTGGTTGTTATTCTGCTCAGATTTCCCATCCATGGACAAAAAAAAAAAAAAAAGAAACACAATTATATTATTTAGGAGACAGGGAGAGAAGAGGATGGAAAGATGTGACTGACAGCTTGCCCAGCTTTAATTGTTGCATTTGAAAACCTCAGCTACCCCACTTTTAGTGGATCCTAACAGAGACATCTCTGAAGCGATTATTGTAGAAATTATGTCTTCAAGGCCACTTCATTTTTCAGCGAGCCTGAGACCCACCATCTGAACAGTGGAAATGATCCAGCATGTTCCCAAACTCACACTGGTGTTTTAAATTGCAGCTGTGGGCCTGTTTTCTTCATATTTCTTGATCTGTCGTGGCACAACACCACAATAGGTGTGTGGCAGATTAGAAATACAGGCAATGACACAGGCAGAAAATGCAAAACACAGTGGAATTCACTTCCTTCTTTAGATATCATATAATTATTTATTTCTGCTAACATTGAGAATTTTCTGAAATAACAGTAATGAAGACATCAAATTTGTGAGGAAAAATGTCTGCTTTGAGTCTGGAGTAAATGACTGATATCTTTTGCCAATGGAAAGCATGTCTACAGGCTACTTTTTCTCTGTTTCTTTATAATCTACATGCTTACCTCTCCCATCATCTGTAGTCCCCTTTCCTGTAGTGTCAAATCCTAACCCAAATATTAATGTTTGTGCCTCCTGACATTTCTTATGAGAAATTAAATTAATATTACTGTCAAAGGGAAACACAGCTTAAGTTCCAGCAATCAGATGACAGAGGGATCCACTCTGCATATAATATGTATAGACACTACAAGAGCAAGAAACAAACAATGAAAATTCAGCAGCTCTGTTTTGAAAAGGATATGTTGCATTGGTGTGCTTGTCATTTCTCTTGCTCATCGCTTACAGTCATGAGTGACGATAGATCAAGGAAAAATGATTTTCAGTTCTAATTTGAGCTTCAAAGCCTCAGGGGCAGGTAAACATGGCTGTATGTTGGAGAAAGCAAACAGGCAGTGTGGTGGTAATTAACAGAAAAACTTTCTGATATTGTAAGGGTTTTTGGGCAAGAACGAGTTCCTTACAACTGAGTCAATCAAAATGGAACTACTGTATGCTCTGCTGCAGCCCATCAGAATGAAAGTACAAAATAATACGGCGTATACTAGCGCATTTTATTTGACATTAAGTCAGTACCTTAAAGTACTGCTTTGGTGGTGTTCTGAAACTTTCTCTTCTGAGAAAAAAAAAATAATATATATATATATATATATTTATAATTGCTCCAATGACTGCTTTTTGTTTCTACAAATTGCCATTCTCTATGTTTTCTTCTGCTTTCTCCTGACCTTCATCAAATGTACAAGTGATCATAGGACCCACGTCCTCGGCCTGTGGAACTGACATCCCTCCACTAATGCCTGTGAAATATACCCAAGGGGCTGCTGGGGTCTCTGTGTTGTTTTAGTTCAAGTTTGGACTCTGCTGAAGTTCCTTTGTCCTAGATTCCATGCCTCTCCTTAGCTGTTTTTGTCCCCTGCTTTTCCAGCCAGACAGTCAATAGTAAAAGCAAGGGCTGGCACAGTTTTAGATTGATCTCATTATAAACTTTTCTGTATTCTTTATTCACACACAGTTCAAACACCCATTGACAGGCAACAAGTTTCCTGCCGCCACTTTCAGCTTCACCCTTTTACTCTAAAGTGCTGCTCTTTTTCTCTTAGTATGACTTTTGCTGATCCCAGCAGGTGCTTGGCTAATGCACCTTTGTCCAGCTTAAAATAGTCAGTTCTCAGTGCTTTTCAAGTCAATAATCAGGCCAGCTGCTGCAACTTCTTCCCTGGAGATGAACTCCTTTTAGCTAAGAGCACTGCTGCTGTCCTCTGGTGCCCACTATGCATGTTCTGCTGGTGAGCAAACATGGGCCAAGCCTTGACATCAGTTTGCTCATGTCTCTCTTCACAGATGCTCCCAGTATGTGGCATGAGCTGCTGCCCACACCACTTCCCTTTGACCTCCATGAACACAGGTATCACGTTGGTGCTTTGGGCTCCCTGTCACATATGCAGGATTCGGGCACTGTCTGCCTGTCCCCTGTGTCTGTCTGGAGAAAAACATCCCTTTGTCCCATAGATGTGGATTGCAAGGCACTGTATGTGTAGTATTTCCCCCTCAGATACTAGGTGCAGGCTTCATTGCTGTTCCTCCCCATAATAACAAGGTACTGAAGACAGCAGAATTAAACTCCTACAGGATTTCATTTATTTTGCGCTTTGCTTAAAAACATATTCTAAGTACGTATGCATTCTGCAGGCACGGCTGTGTTTCTCAGATCACAGTGTTACACATTTGCAGTTCAGCTGCTCTTCCAGAGCTAATTGAAAACCATGATGCCTGTTAGAGCTGGCCATTGTCAGGAATAAGGATGGCTCTGACTTGTTTCCACTCCACTGGCAGCTGCTTCTTGTAGATACAATATGAAGCTCTGATTAAACCACATTTCTGGAGTTCAAGCTCGGCTGAGTGTTTTAGTAGTTCTATTTCTCACTCAGACTATTTCCATAGTTCATTTTACTTACGGTACCTGGCGTAATTTGGTAACTGTTGAAATCAGAGGACTGATGGAGTTCTGCCTCATTAGGTGCCTGGAGCCTGTGGCAGGCATGTCTATGCCCACGGCAGCAGCCTGGGGACCCCGCACCACCTTCTCCACAATTCCAGCACAGCAGTTCATGCGGCCACACAATTACCTGAATGGTCCCAAATGAAAAATAATCTGGCAAAAGAAAATGGGTTTATTTCCAGCTGGATCAGTACCCCGAGCCTGTTTTTTTCCATAGCCCTCCATTTTTCTGTTCTAGAAAACTGTGGGCTAGTGCAGAGACAAGAAACCATGAGAGGGACCTGCTTGAGAAAGGATTTCCTCCAAACCAATCCCTGTGGATCCAGAGGTCTCAAGGGCTGAGCTCTACCTGCTCTGAAGCACTACAGAATATTAGAGACAGTTACCATCATACTGCCTTGTGCTATGGCCTCTTCCCTACAGGAAAGAGCACGCAGTGGGGAGCTCTCACAGTGAATAACTGAAATACTGAAGGTCTTGAATTTGATGAGAGACAGAGTCGGGGGCATGCATGGGGACACATTCGCCAAGATTTTTGTGGCTGTGATTAAGCTTGCTAGCAGATTCTCAGGACCACACATTTTGAAGGTTTCATTTCCAGCATGTAACTTATAGCTCCTACCAAGTATCTTGGAAAAGCTTTATGGAAATTGTGTCAATTTGCCTATTTCATAGTATTTTTCTGTGGAACAGGCATAATCAGCGTTTATATTCCTCATGAAAAGGCAGGGACAGTATTTTAAAAATAGGTATTTCGGCACAAAACTATTTCATGTTTATGCCTATGACTATGGCATTTTTTAACTTTCAGAAACTACATGAGAAAAGTACAACTGCTGAAAAAGCAACGAATCACTCAACCTGAACTTTAACACCCATTCAACGTCTAATTAGTTGAATTAGAACCACTTTGCGAGAGAGTCAATCAATTCTCTAGCTTTAGCTGCCCCAATAGTTCCGAAATTTGATGATGTTATCATTACTTTAGAGGAGACAGTTAGCATTTTAATAAGTGCATTTTCACCCAGCACTTTAGCTCCAAACCAAGAACTACCGTAAGTTAAAATATTATCTGCAAAATGCAGATTCTCTCGAGCCAGTAACGTGTCCACATTTGAAAACTTTTTTGGTAGAGCATTCCTATTACGAGAATCAAAAGAATTACTATCAACCGGAGCTTCATGAGGTGCAAAATGAGAAGATAATTAGCAGGACAGTGTTTGAACTGAAGTATGCAACTCAAAATGAATTGTTTAAATTTGCAATTCACATATGAATAAATGATGAGATGAAAAGTACCACCACAAGGTTTAAACTAGACTTGAAATACAAAACAGATGAATAGTGTGCTACCAGTTTCCTCCAAGTTAAGCAAATGCATTTGATGGTTCACAGGAGTACTGTCAAAGCAAGGATAAAGATTTCTGTAAAGTTTGAAGCACATTAAAAAGAAGGATATGCACACATACAGAAAAGCTTAAATTGGCTTCAGTTCTTCATTATTCATACTATTTTCTTGGAAAGGGAAGAAGGGTCTCTCAGAGCTCTAAAATGGCTTGATTTGATTTCTGATCCCTTTCTCTTGCTAACAAATGATAGGTGGGCTGCTGGCTCCTCTTTTTACTGTAAGACTTTAAAAAACAGCTCAGGAGATGACTCCTCCTGGGAAGCCATAAGATCATATGTTGGAAAATGTCCCGTGAGGCAAGCCAGTTCTAAGATTCTGAATTAGCTGTCTTTGAGTAGACTGCCTTTGTACTGAGGGAAAGACATGGCTCTCATGAGGCATCTGGTGCAAAACCAGTAACCTCTGAACTTCAGTGGGTGGCAGGAAGGGTAACTTAGCCCCCAAGGCCTACCCCTTCTCCCTTACCTGACACTGTCCCTCTCTAAGATAAAATCATGAAATCAGAGTTGTTTGAGTTGGAGGGATGAGTTGGATTACTCTTAAAGATAATCTAGTTCAGGTCCACTGCAGTGAACTGGGACATTGACAGCTAGATCAGATAGGCTGATTGCCTTCCAGATTGACTTCACCTTTTATCTTCCTTTCAAACCTTAACCTATTTCTTCTGTTTTCTTGAGCGATATGATATAGCTCAAAAACACTTGCAAGCTTCTTCATAGCACTGTCAAGCCTTTCTAGAACAAAGACACCACTGGGAATTTTACTTCTAAAATTTAAAGTTTCAGAAAAACTGATTGGATGAAAATAAAGATTTAAATGTTGCATGCTATGAGACAGCATACAGTGGCAATACTCATTCCTGCTGTAACAAACATTGGCTGTTGTGTCATTTTACTGGCTGAACAGTTGCAGTGTTCTGTCTTCTTTTTGGGGCTTAATTTTGGGGCATGACAATACGCTTGTATATGATAGCATTGCATAATAGTCTCCACCACATTCATTTCAATCAAACTGCCTCTCTGGAATTTCATTTTCCGGACATCTCTCTAATTTTCAGAGCTTCTAGAAAACAGAACAACCAATCATTTCCCAAAGGTGATAACTATCATCATACAACACCATCGTTTTCACCTTTACAGTATTCCTATTTACTTTAAGAGTTTGTTGGTTCAGGGTTATGTCAGACACTGGGAGAGGAAGGGAAAGATAAATAAGAAATATGGGAATGTGACAGGCCATCGCAGAGGAGGACTGGGAATGTCACCATGATGGGGAGCAGCAGCTTACTTCTCAGCCGCTGCCTGTAGAGGGGAAGACAGGATTCAGTGCAAATGTGCTTTGGTTGCTGTTAGAAAAATTATTGCAGCAAAGAAGGCCTCCTTCTTTCTGTTACAAAACTGGGGAACTCAAGAGACCAAGATATAGTGGAAAATGGTTAGGAAGATTTGCATGGAAATTTGAGCAAATAAAACAATTAGGTCATGCAGCCAGCATAAAAGCAGAGCAGCCAGACAAGGACAGAGGTTGTAGCTTTTGTCAAGCTTTAGAGGGTAATGGTATTCTCTTAATTGCCACAAAGGTATCATTAGATATGGTTAATTAGTTAACTTAATTACACTTTTGCTTGTGCATCCTGGAAGAGTTAATATTTCCTCAGATGTAAGGCCCAAACCTAACACAGTTCCATTACCATCTCCATTCATGAAAATGGCACGCTGTGTCTTTGATGTAATTAGCTTTACAATATCTCCATGGAGGAAGCAAAAAAACTTTTGTTTCTGTTTTCATTCGTCAGATGGAATCTAAGCAATTTTTAGAAATTTTATGTCTACAAGATATGGGGTGGTATCTATGGCCTAAGATAAAGCCAGCCATCTACTGCAAAGCAAATGTTTGGATCCAGGACTCTGGATTTTTAAATAGCTCCCCTAACTCCTGACCCATGACTGCATTTTCTAGTGCTTCTGAAAAAAATTGTAAGATCCAATAAGCCATGGTATGTTTATACACCATTCATTCTTGCCCTCTCTTATGTTGAGCAGCTGCATCCACCCTTCTTCTTGCTGTGTGTCCTATTGCCCCTCAACATCAGGGTCTACCAGGTACTTTATACCAAATAAACCAGCATCCTGAGAATCTAGGAGACAAACATGAAAAATGTTGTTGAAGCCATGAAAAAAAGGTAGAGCTGCCTCTCCATGCAAAATTAGCTTTTCAGTCACAACTCTAAGCAAAACCACGCACTTAGATCTAATTTTCTATACAAAGTTTTTATTTCCCCTCTTAGAAAGTACCAGCTGATATCAGCACAATGACCCTGCACATGCAAAGTCCTAGCTTATGTGGACTGAGACCTCATAGTAAAAATATGCCAGTCTCTGGAGAGGAATGAGGACAGCAAATCATGGATGTAGTTCAGCAAAAAATCTAATTCTCTGTGTTAGGCATCTTTATGAATTGTGCTTCACTCAGCTAAATGCATTTGTCCTTCACATTCATGGACACAGCTTTTTTAAAGAGGAAGACAGAAAGAGAATAAATGAAAAAGAATTTGAAAGGCGCTGGAACAGATAATCTGTTTTCTCTCTTCGTGTAGGTATGAGTCTTAGAAGAAAATAACATGACGGACATAAGTTAATTTCCTTTCCATTCTCTTTCCATTAAAGATTATGAAGTAGTGAATTATAAACCAGCCAATTTATAGTAGACTAAAATCACTTTTCATGCAGAGAATAATAATTTTGTTGAATAGTTTACTGTTTGAAAAGATTTAGATGTAACCCTGGCGGAAACACTTGTACTTAAAGGTATGAGCAAAAGCAATTAACGTGACAGTTTTTTTACTCCTTTTTGACATTCCGGTCTCTTCAGGATGCTTGCATGCCCTGACAGCCAGTCAGAGAAGTCAATGGGCAAGATACAGAGCTTGTAAAAATTAATGCAGAGGATAGTAGGATTGATTCAGTTTAAAATTGCTGGATACCATGGCCCAGGATCTCCTACAAATTTCCCGTATTCCCTTTTCTTTGTCTATTTGTCACCTTAGCTTTGTCTTCTGCAGAGGCTTTCCTTGTGTGCCTTCAGCAACACCAAGTCTGCCTCTTCTTGGGGGGAGATGCTGGGAAGTCTGGACCAGGTACTGCGTGAACACAACCAACTGCCCAAGCTAGGAGCTGATGGCCCTATGCTACTGAGTAACATAACCTCAAGAGAGGACATATCAGTCCTACAATATATCTAAATTCAGTATCCCCAGAAGTGAGGTGTGAAGCAGTCACTCTCAGGTGTCACTCTGCCCTTGTTCCATGTCTGGAGCCCTGTGAGGGGATGTGGTGCCCAGTTGCACCTGCTGTGCTGAAGAGCAGTGACCAGGTGCCTTCCACTATGACTTTGTAAAATATGAAGTGCTGCGCTGCCTCATCAGACTGAAAAGCTCCTTACAATGTTGAATGGGCAGCCCCTTCTAGAATCACCCCCTATCCCCACCACAAATCCCAGACAACCTTTCTTTGTTCTGACTTAAATTTCCTTCAGGTCCCTCTACTGGGCACACATCTCCCTCCCAAAAAGTTAGGTAGCTTGTTGCTCTCTCTTAGACTCTTAAATAGTCGATGTATAGAAAAATTGGACTGTATGAACTTCAGCCTTTAATGTGTAAGTATATATTGGAGCTAGAATGAAACAGAGCCTGCAGAGAAAGAGGAAGCTGTATTTTATCAGGGTGAGCTTGGGAGACTTACAGACTCCAGAAATTAGTGTTATAAACTTGCCAGCAGGTGATGTGTAGCTGTAGAATAATCCCAGCACTACCCGTTGTTTCCTTTGGATGAAACATTAAAGAAGAATGGACATTAGCTATGCATGAGATGCATTAAAACTATATGCTTAAATAACACCCATCCACTGTATTTTCTTATTTTGTTTAAAGTCACTTTTCCAGTGTGGAAATTTATAGTCAGATGAACAAGTATTTTCTTCCTGTTTCTTATATTTCAATGCTTGCATCATGAGCACCTCAGAGGAAAGCAGATTTTACATCCTTGTAGCAGGACTGAAACACTGAAAGGGCAAAATATGCAAAATAATGGAGAATATTTCACTTCTAGGCTTGATTCAAATCTCAAAATGAAGTGATTTCGTTGTGACCTCCTTTCTCTTGTCCCCCCATATAACTCCATGGCATTCTACTAATTCTCCCAGGAGTATCTGAACCACATGAACAGCCCACAGAAACAAATGGAAAGATTTCTTTTTCTTATGGAAAAAATTCAATTTATGCAAACTTATCTGAAAAGAGCTAATTTCAAAATACTGTAAGTTTTCTGTGTAATTTTTGATGTTTATCACACAAAATAAACGTAGAGCTTTATTCACCTCAACAGCAACAAAAGTAATTTAATGGAGGAGAGATGATGGTTTCTATAGATTTTAGCTGGAATATGCTTCAAAACGCACACCAATGCAAGTGAGGATTTTTTTGCAAGAGGGTTCCCATGAGATACATTAGATCTAGTTTATACCTTTTCATTTATCTGTTTTGGTATTGCTTTACAATTATTAGTAAGGAGACCTCTGTACCCTCATAAAAATTAAAATTAAATTTAGAAAAAATAATAACCATTAATAATAAACCAAAAATATTAACAATTTTTTATTTGAGGAAATATTTCTAATCAAGCATTTGAAAAGGTATAGATCTTCAGAGAGAAAATTAACCTCCATAATAAAACATAAAAGAAACAAATGCAATTGCTTTAGGCTTTTTTATCATTTTGAGAATTATGGTGTCAAGACTATGGATGATTGCTTTCTGGTGAACAAACTGACCTCTGACAATTGCTGTAAATAACGTTGCTTGAATTAACATGTTAGGACTGCAACTTAGAGAAGTCAGAAAAGGAATGGACCTTTCATTTTGTGACACCAAAACATACACCATTTTTTGTGAGTTATGATCTGTTTCCTTCTCAGTATCAATACAATAGCATACCTGCGGAACATGCGAGGGCTGCTCCAAAAGTAATGCCTCCATTTTTGTTCTATTATTTGCTCACAACAGCTGAGGTGAGTGTTGGTGGTATGGCAGTAGAGGCTGAACTTCCCCACAAATATCCCATTACAATTTCTTGCATCCATTGACATTCAGTGATGTTTGCTGAATGTTTCTGGAGACCAAACAGTGGATGAGAGAACAGTGAGGTGCTGAGTGGTGCTGTATGAGAACTGTTGAGTCACAGCCTGCACCACTGATTGATCACCTGAGGAAAGGACTGAGTCAGCCACGGGAGCACAGGTGAAGACAATTCAGAGGGGGTGGAGCCTGGCTGCATCCCTCCTAGACCCCATTTAAGGGCTGACTGCCACAGGGATCTTTATCTGGAGAGCTCTCCTCTGGAGTATTTCCTGTAAACCTAGATCTGTGGCTACAGGTGAGCGTTCCTTCCCTGTTTGTTTCTTTTCCCGTTTTTACCACAGTAATTTTTCCAGCTGTAATACCAATTGTAACAGGTGCATTTCAGCAGTGACAACAGCAACAATGGGTCATCTCTGCTTGTGCAGATTTTTGAATGGGGCATGCTGGCTCTTGTTCATTGCTGGCACAAATGCGCAGCTCCTGGTCATGAGTGTACTGAAAAATATTGTGTTGTAGCTGAGAATTTGCTCTATTAAATAGTGTTATTGTACTCTTTGTACTTTTGTAGTTTTCATGGAAATATAAAGGAAGCATTACTTTTGGAGCAACCTGTGTATTTGTTGTGATTTAATAAGCTTTCATACACAAATCAGAGCCACACAGAACTGTAGAGATTAACTCAGGCTGATGACTGTCTCAAGGTTTGCCCTGTAGCAAATATAAATACCTCATGTCTATCTATCATCTACAGTCATACTAAGGACTCTAGTTCTGTAGGGCAAGGATGAAAGGACACTTGTTGTTATTGTTGCCAGGGCAGATTCAAGACACTTCTAGTGTAAATGAGAACCAAACTCATCTGTTTTAAAATCTTTCTCAGCTGGACAACCGCAGAAGTGATTGTCACTTAGCTGTATCTGTCAAGAGCCACTCTGAAAGCTGACAGCCATGTGCTAACAGATGCCATACAACTGCTAACAACAGGTAAATCAAACCAGGGCCACTTGTCTGGAGATGCTTGTGGGTCTATTTCTATTCTGGCGTGCACGATTGATGTGGAAAGAGAGGAAAAATAGTAGTAGCTTGGTTCTTAGAAGAAAAAGCACTGATCTGGTCTGAAATCAATACAAAAAATATATTCTTAAGTTTTCTTTTATTGAAAACTTTTCACAAACTGTTATCTTGCAACTGCAGAAAAAGGGAAATTACTTTTATACATATTCTGTCGTTCATGGATGAGGTAATATATTTTATTATTTATTAAATAATAATAATATAAAATAATATTATTTATATTATATGAACCAGGCTATGAACAACCTGGTCTACTGGGAGGTGTCCCTACCTAAAACAGGGGTGTTGGAACCAGCTGATCTTCAAGGTCCCTTCCAACTGAAACCATTCTAAGATTCTATGATGTCTGTTACACCCAGACATTGTGGGAGATATTATAATCTGTTGCAAATTGACTTTAATCTACAATGTTCCCTTGAGGATGAGAATGACAACTCCTTTTCTACAGGCTAGCACTTGTGCTATCACAAATGAATGTACATAATAACACACCAACTTGATTTCAGCCAGTATAGTGCCAGTGGTAATGAATATTGAAGACATCATTGGAAACACTCTCTAATGTTTAGTTGTGTTCAGAAATGAAATATTGAGGAACCTGTTGATCTTGTGTTAAAGGGACATTGTGTCCAAGAATGCTTGGTGAATTAAAATGTCTTTAAGCCTTCTCGATACAACCTATCAAAAGCAAACCCAAGCTTGTTTTTCTGTAAGCAGTCATCCTGTTTTATGATGATACCTCCATGTAGTGTCAGAACAAATGTCAGAAGCATAAGTTCTATTGTTGTCTGCTTGAAGCTGTCAGAAGTGTATTTCTGGAGAGAGCCGAATGTCAACTGTGGATATTTGTTGGAAATAGTAGAAAAGCACAAAGCAAAATTAAGGGATTCATTCACAATTTGGATAGTGGAAGAAATAATAAACTCTTGTCATCAGTTGCATTTTTCACTCTGTTCTTCTCTTATCCAGGAGTGTGTAAAAATCCTCCCTTAAGCCCTGTTTCAGAGTTTGTGTTTTATTGTGATTTTTAAATGTATATGACCTACAGTCAGCAGAATCATTCTACCCTTAATAATCTAGATGCTAGGACAGCCATTCCCATCTACTGAGAAAATAACTGTTCATGGTATAGTTCCATGAACTATCAGTTGTTGAAAGTTTTTTGCTCTATTCAGTGTTATCAATTCTGTCCAAATCAGCTTTTCTGATGTTTTCCTCACCCACCCTACACCTCCTCCCCAAGCTTTCTTTTTTTTTTTTTTCCTGCAGCATTTAATGGTGGAAAATTGTTCCAAAGATCTTGGAAGAACATGTGCTAAACTGTGTACTCTTTATGCATCTTATCTCACAGGTGTTAGGAGATATTTATTTGGAGGAAGACTAGATTTGGATATTTGAAAAGGTGTTACATTGTTAACTCTATGAAGCAAATTGTGGTTTTGCAGTTTGGAAACAGGTTCTCAAGGAGCCACAACAATATGGACCCACAGAAATGAAAAATAAGAAAGATTCCTTGAAAAAATTGATGCTTCTTCCTTTTAAATTTTTGGGCATATGTAAATCACCTAAACTCTATTGTGATTTTTTTATTGTCATAAATATCCTATGCTAAACTGCTGCCCTGTAAGTCACAGACTGTGTTGTTATTTCAGTGTAATTCTGAACCTTGTTCTATCAGAAATTCACAAACTAAAAATAAGGATGCTATCTCCAGACAACTGGAAGAAAAGGAGGTTATCAGGAGTAGTCAGCATGGGTTCACCAGGGGGAGGTCATGCTTGAC
>JAOWBP010001760.1:25957682-25977247 GCA_028571105.1 Tragopan temminckii
TTAGACCTTCACTAAAGTTCTAACATGCAGTTGTGGAGGTACATTTATTGAAATATGATTGTTCTTAAATAATGAAACATTTTTGTGTCTGAAAGGGAGAAGCTTAGGAAAGATACAAGAGCTATGGTTATTTTTTCATTTAAAAAGCATTTTGAGCAAAAAATTTGAAAAAGCTGACTGAGAAAATCCAAATGTGGTACATTTTAATGCATCCATGTGAGTGATCCAGGAAGCCAACCTGCTAACTCTGTGTAATACTTTGTGCCTGAGAAGTGGCATGAGAATTTTCTAAGCACTTAAGTGTAGTAATCCATGTTGACTCAAACTCACTTTGCCCTCAGTGTACAGACCCTAAATTCAAGCTAAACTTTTATATCATCTGTAGTTTAGCTAGTCTTCTGTCTAAATCATTTGAGGGTCCCAGGCTGGGCCCTATGCTTTACTTCTTTATTCTCAAACGATGATGTGGTGTTGATGTCATATTCTTTCACACGCATGCAAGATTGGTAGTAAATGCCTAGGGTAGTGAAGTCCTGCTATACCTGCTGAACTCACTGGGAATACAAATGAACAGCTCAAGTGGGTTTGACTGCTTCAGTGAAGCAAGAGATATGTATTTTTTACCTTATTGCACCTAAATGGAGAGCCACTGACAAACGTTTGTGCCTGAAATTTTAGCTGTTGGCTATAAAAGATTGAATGACAGATTAGAATGAACTTATCTTTTAGAAACAATGTTAATTTATAGTTAAAATACTTGGAATCGAGTTCAAATATATTATAGATGCAAAAGGACAAGGTATCGTCTTTGCTAGCACAAGTCAGAGGAGAGACAGTGAAAGGAAATTCTTAATTGAAGGTTTTCAAATAGTCCCATGCTTTCAAATTCATATGAGGACTAACAAGAGTATTAAAAATACGCAGATAAATCCTTATGAGCCTATTAGCTCTGTTTTAACAGAGTAATGGAAAGAAGCATACATCAAGTGCCCATTTCCCATTGCTTTTGGGCAATCTTCTGCACTCTGCACAAAACACAGCACAATTCCCTAAAACCTAAAAAAAGAAAAAAAAAAAAAAAAAAGAGAGAGAGAGAAAAGGGGAAGGGGGCTAAACAGTTCACAATGTAAAAGGCCCTTTGGGCCTTGGCAATGTTTCAAACATCAATTTGGGTTTAAGGCATGCGTTCAAGAACCCAGGTTCTTGAACCTCCTAAAGTTTTCAGCAGCCAAACCAGAACAAAAACTTATACTGCATGATGAAAAGCTCATCAAAGAAAATTCAGAAGTATTTTTGTCTTTATTTCAAGGAAAGAATAATGATATAACTTTAATGTTATTTATTACCATGCTGGTTAGATACATCCAATCAGCAAGTTGATTCCTATTCTGGTTCATTTAAACATATTAATAACTTTGGCCCAGCCCATATTTATGTATTTGGGGCCTGAAATTATTTCATATTCAGTATAAAGACCAAATTTCAAATGCTTAGGCAACATAGAACATATACAACAAGTTAATCTGAAAAAGGACACGGTATCTGTATTGTTTAATCTACATCTCATGTTAGCTAGGCTATATCATTTTCATTTTCAACTCATAGCATTTCACTCTCTTGAAGTTTAACCTTAGAATCCAACCGTGTCGAGGACTCGGTTTTATCTCTTGTGCTTTAAAACACGTCAAGTAAAATCATAACCTTGCGTCAGCAGAGATGTAGAGATAGGAGGAGTTTGCATTTTTAAGGTAAGTAACATACATTTAACTAATCTGTTTTCAACAGATTATTTTATCTAATAGTATAATTGTTACTCCTCTTAAGTTTTGTGAACAATTTCTTCAGAGTCTATCCCACAGATTTAATGTAGCTGAATTTAATTTTAACACTACCACAATGGTCACTGTCTTTCAGTAACAAAAATATACCTTAGCATATACCAGTGTGAGCTGGCCCTTTCTGAATCTAATTATGTTAAGTAGAGATTGAAGGAGTAAGGAAATGCTCTTTTGTGAACACAGGAATAGACTTAATTTTTTGTATGTACATCACATCCACACCCTAAATTTTCTGAAATTTATATACTGCAGAGCTTTTTTAAGCATTTAAAATTCTTAAATTCACCTTTAGCTATCAATAATTCATCAATTAATAATCATTATAGGGCACAGTTGACCTAAATTAAAGTACTCAAAAAATCAAAATAAATTCTTCTTAGTAAAAATAATTTTGTTTTGCATTTTTTTTCAATATATATTTTTAAAGGGATATTTAAAAGAAAATAAGTTGCATTTAGGCAAAAAGAAACAGAAACACTTCTAATTCTAAAGTCAAAACTTCTTCCTACTTATAGATATTAAATAAATAAGGCAAATTATTTTAAAGTACCTACGCTGATGATGATAGAAAAGCACAAAATATCCTAAATAAATATATAAAGAAGTATCATTAGATAATGCAAAAATATAAGACTGGCCAAAATATTAATCGGAGTCATAACCTGTGGTGCAGTTCGTATCAGTGGGTCAGCAAGACCCTCCAAACACTGAACAGAAGAGTCTGCATATGACTTGTTCCTAGAAAGGAACAATCCTTCCTCTTTGAGATAAGTGAATGTTCTGGTTTTCCTGCTGCTTAGTGAGTTGTCTGGCTGTCACCTGAAGGTGCACAGTTTGGCAAATTTGCATTGATCTTTATTTTCTGAAAAGCCCAATAATTGGGGCTGGTGGAGGCAAAAGCTGAGCAGTTTAAGAATCAGAGGACAGTAAGCGATAGATTGTGAGGAGAGAAAATAAGTGGATAAAGGCAGGCTTTATAGCCTACATTAGGCTATTGGGTTTATTTTGTTAACTAAATGAAAGATGAGGAAAGATCTAATTGCACTGTATGAAGCATCAGAGGATAGGAATGCTTCAAGCTAGAGACTGCTGCTGATGGACAAATGGGCAGAAATGAACACATTTATACTGGAAGCAAGGTGAAGAATCTTCCTGAGAACTGGAGCAGGCCTCCGTGGACTCAACTGCATTAGAGTAGCTTTTTGATATCTGTGAAGGAAAAGAGAATAGCAGTGCAACTTTAAGATGGAGTCCAAGCAGCTTGTCAAAGAAATTATTTAGTTTGGTTGCATGTAATAGCACGATGATGGACTTGATGGCCGAAGGGTGTCCCTTTCAATACCAGAATTCTAAGGAGATGCCCATGATATCTGTATGTTTCATGCACACATGCATCAGAGATTCTCAGAGAGACTGCAGTTTAATTTAATCACAACATTGTTTCATACCTACATGTATTCTATATTGCTGGCAAATATTAGAACAGTATATCTCTCTTCCTAGGATGTATTTAAGTTATTTATTGTGGCCTTTACCCTTTCTGAATTTAATGGGCTGAAGCACTGGAACTCTTCTAATGGTGTGAACGTGTATGTTTTGACTTGCAAAGCGTAGTGTATCTTATCAGTGTCTATTTGTCTCTGCTACCAGAATAGAGGTTTTCATTGAAAATGAGTAGTCCATCCATTAATACAACTAAGTGATTCATATCTTTAATGCATTTAATTCCTCTGTAACTAAGCAAAAATGCCTACCTTTTGTTGCACATAACTCAGAGCAGGTTGTGCTGTAGCTGATGAAAATACCATACATTTGTATTTAAAATGCCTTAAGGATGGCAAGTTTTTCTGTGTTGTACAGCCCAATGCAATTACCCTGTTTGGTACATTTAACACTAGCATGAGAGAGACCAGCATAACCCAGTGGTTAGTCTCATTTACACAGCAGAGCAGTTCCACCAAATTTAGTCTGTTTCCTTGCTAAAACTAGGAACAAAATCTGCCTATTTTGCTGTATAGCAAGATGTTCCCCTGCCTTACCTTTGCCTTAAGCAGCTTAATTTAAAACCACACACACCTTAACTGTAATCACCCCTGGTTTGTTGGAAGGGATTACAGGATAATTTTCCTTCAGATGCTCACTGAAAGCCTACCCTTGACTCTCTGGGAATGAAATTATGCCAGAATTAACACAAAGGGAGCTTTGCCATAGAGTTCAGTGGAGAAGGGCTTAATAACTTTGTCTTACGCTACTCACAGTGCTAACATTAATTCTCATTATTAATTTTAAAGACAGATTGCATCAAGCTCTGAAGATATCTGGTGCAAATTCACTTTTTTGATGTCTGAGTTTTGCATTAGAAACACCTGTGTTCTGCAGGAAGAGAACACGAGTTTTCACATATGAGAGAGAAAAGTGAAAGCTCCACAAAGAACATTAACAAAGAGTACCAAGTTTTCTTGATGACTGTTGCTTGTGTGAATGTTCTGATATTTGAGGTAGTATCAGAGGCTGCCTACAATTGTTGCTTCCAGTTTGAGCCTTTCCTCAGATAGCTTTCCACAAACTCATGGGTTTTAAACAATTTTGAAGACCATAGATACTATGTCAAATTTAGTTAATCCCAGCTAATAACTTCAAAAGCTTCTTTTTCTGTGTATCTCTCTTTCAAGTTCACACACAGAGAAATGATCACGTAAGCCATGCTCCCTTAGGAAAATGTGCTACAAAGCCCTTGAAAAAATTTCATGCTAATAGTAATTTATCTAGATAAAAACTGCAGGACTTTGGAAAACCAACCAGGCAAGGAAAGTAAACAATGTAGTATAATGAATAAAAAAAAAAAAGATATACTTTCAAGTACATAAGAGAAAATACGGGACCATTTTATTTCAGTACAAGTTTGAAAATAGTGTTGTAAACTCATTCTGGTAGGTATAATACTTACTATGCTTTCAGATTTCTGCAGGCAGACAAGAAAACAAAAGAGATCAAAATATACTACAGGCCTGGCTCGAAATCACTGTAAAACTCTTTTTGCCTCTGTAAATTTAATTCAACTAATCCATTGCTGTGTCCCCAAAACAATTAGCAACTCAACTGAAATAGAAAATAACTTCTGTCATAGAGGTACAAGTTCTTCTCTCAGTCACATAAATAAAACATTGCAACTCTAGTTTTCTGGGATAAGTTTACAATGGAGAAGTAGATTTGTACTGATGAAACAGAGAATAGAACTTGATAATTTGAACAAAAAGAAATCAGGAACGTATTTTCTTTACTGATTGGCTTTTTTAAAATTTTCCTCCTTTTGCCATTTGTTTGTGTTTTATGGAGACAACTATTAACAATGTTGGTACACTGACTGGAGTTACATGGCAAAGAATAATATCTTTGAAGCTGCTGAGATATGCAGAGATTGTGCAGAGATTGCATACATTAACTGTTCTATGCCTCTATGGCCTCCTCCTGACCATGAAAAAATTGGAAAGAAAATATTGGAGAACATGGATTACAATTACACATTTTTCTTTTTTTTTTCGTTTTCTTTTTTCTTTTTTCCTATTTCTTTTTTCTTTTTTTTCTCTTTTCTTTTTTCTTCTTTTTTTTTTCCTTTGTTTTTCATTTTCTTTTTTTTTTCTTTTTTTTTCTTTTTTTTTTTTCCCAAAGAGAAAAGCTCATTATCTCCCATTATCTCCATGCCAAACTGCACATCAGCTTAAGTACCAGGAAGGAAACAGTCCATAAACAGACATAACATGACGAAATTTCCTGGAGCATAGCTTGGTGTGAGTACAGAACAGAATATTTGGAAAAGGAAGGTCGATCTGGATTAAAATTTTACATCTAGGTTGCGACTGATGTGCTGTATCTGGGATCCAGTACCTTAGGCACCATGTTCCATCCACACTGGGACAGTGACATTAAGTCCTGGGTTATTTGAAGCTTTGGAGCTGACCCTAATGGTAATTTACATGTCCTTGATAAAAATTCTGTCTCAGACTTGTTTGATTATATCACACTGACAATCACAGAAGCCGGATAAAAATGTCTAATGAAGAAAAACTTGTTAAGAAAACAAGGCTTCTTTCATATGGAAATATTCTGTTGGGAAATGTCAGGTAAAACTCTTTCTTTACTCTGTACAGCTGTCTTAGATCAAGAAAACATGATTATTATAAAAATTTCAAATTGGCATTTTAATATAGTTGCAAATATCTCAGGAAGTGTCACAAGACCAGAGAAACCTCTGAGCTTCCTTTGATGTGACTGTGGCCAAGCTGGGCAGATTTCTCTCCCAGCTGTAGGGCTCCCTGCCCTATATCTGCTGCAGCTTTAGAAATAAGGCAGGAATGTGCTGTTAGTAGAGACAATGACAAATGAGTGCTTCATTTTATTTTACTATCATTCTTACAGTTCTCAGGTTTGACAGAAGTGAAAAGTATGTGGAAACAGCAATGACAGCTAATGATACTGCTCTTCAAAAGACAACCTGCTTTCATAAAACCCATAGCAATGCTGGTGTAGTTAAGTAGGGAGCTGTTGATATTAATCCTTTTTCACGTTTCTTAGTAGCTTCTTATGTATTATTAATTTCTTGTTCAGGGGTGATAGTTCTTCAAAAACAGTTTCTCAGGGGAAACATTCCTGTTCTTCCTGTCTGAACATCAAATCTCAGAGGCTAAGGAAAAACAAAGGCAACAGTAACAGAACAAACATAAGACTCACAGAATAACAAGGAAAGGGCATTCCACTGTACTCATGAATCTGATCCTTCTAGATGCTGAATGACCCCAGCTAAAAGAGTTGTCCAGATGTAATTCAGGTTTTCACAATGCGGGCACTCATGCAGGAGGTCATACTGCATTTCTAACAGTCTAAAATATAGTTGGGTACTGATACTTAAGTAGAAGATCCTATTGCTCTGATTCTGCATAGTATAAAGTGATACCAAAGATATATATATTTGTCAAACTAAGTGCTGTGTTTCTTATCTGTAAATTATTTCCAGTCTGAGGATAATAATTCGACTGTAGCTATTACATCAAACTCACAGGTAAGCAAAGAAAGGAAAAGAATCTTTGCTGCAAGGATAAATTATATCCCATCTAATATAATTTATAGTACCTGACTGGAAGAGAGTTTTTTGTTTGCTTGTTTGTTTATTTGCTGTTTTTTCTTAAATGCAGAAACATTTTAAACTAGGGGAATGTTTTAAAGTAGCAGACTATCCCTGTCCTCTGAGATAAATAAACGCATTGGTTAGCAACTTTTTATGATCCAAAGACCAAAATATCTTAATATATAAAATATTGCTATGAAAAATGGTCACTGTGAGAAAAGAGCCATCAGCCAAGTGGCTAGATGGTTTGAATGATTCATTAGATTGAGATTTATTAACTGGATTTCTGCTTTAAAATCCAACCACAAAATGAGTAATGAAGCAGAGCAATCATATAGGGATCATACAGGAAAATAGGCAATGATAGCTCTCTCTGAAAAGAAGAGGAATCAGCACTACTTTTCTCAAGGGTAATATGTACAGGAGAAAGAAGAATTTGCTGTGTTGCTATTATGTGATGGGAGTGCTAACTGGAACTGAAATGGCCCTGGCAGGAACCGCTGGAGAGGGAGTCCAAGGAAGCTCCGTCTCTTTGGCTCTTACTTTCACTCATAAGGACCAAGAACCGATCTGAAGGTGCAGATCTGATCGACTCCACTGGTTGAAAAAAGTTATTTAGCAGGTGACAGAGAGGATGGAAAGATGGAAGAAAGATTAAACTGTGGACTTCCTCTTGCCAGCTGTATGGATACTAAAGGACAAAAAGTTATGGGGAGAAGAAACCTAGTTTCTCTTGCCAACAAGGCGGTATTCAGGACTATGTCTAGCTAAAATAACTCAGGCTGTTTTTTAACACATGCAGAGATAATAATTTTTCATTGGACAATCCAAGTATTTGCACAGTTTAAAGTATATCTTTCTTTATGTTTTGAAATATACTCCAAGTTCTATGTTGAATTCTGTGCTGACTTCAGTTACTTTGTTCTGAAACATGAGCGTTTCTGACCTCCTGGGAGACACTGACCATAACTAAAGAGTCTAACTGTTGAGCTCTGAATAAAGGCAGAGAGCAGAGATCCACCAGAGAGTTTCAGTGCATACTGAGCACCACAAAAAGTGCCTTCAGCAACCATCTTTTTATGGACCTTATATCCTGAAGCTCCAGTGGCTTTTAAAGGGATCTTGCTGTCCTATTCACTGCAGTTCCCCAGGATAAGGCCTGGGGACCCTACTGCAATACACAGGGTCGTCCAGCAAAACAGCATTGTATTTTTCTTTGTTTTCTTCACAGGATAAGACAGTTGGGGAAATATTCCCCAGTAAAACATTCAGATGTTACCATGGTACTTCAGTTGTTTCTTTTCATATGGAAAACATTATCCTTAGAATACCTTCCTTTTTAATGAGCCCTAAGATCACGGGGATATTGGTAGTACCCCCATAAGGACATTTCTGTATTACAATGAGGCTGGATGCCTCCTTGAGAAATTACCAGATTCATCATATGAAAATTAAATTCTGTATAGCTTCCTAGAGTCTGTAGTGATGTTTCTAGGTGTGTTTTTGAGCTGGAGAATGGTAAATATGAAACAGATGTAAGCAACAGGGTACAAACAAAGACTGAAAGCATAGTTAGGGCTTTAATTAACTTTCTAAATAGCTTTGGCCAAAAATCACTGTTTCTCTACCCATGTGGTTGGCCTCTCAAGGAAAGTCACTGCAGGGAGCAGAAGAAAACCTAAGAATTAATTTAAAGGAATCCTTTATATTTATCTCTTTTTAAAGAATGATGAAAAGGTATTATCTGGTGTTCAGTTATGAAGGATATTTGAGAATAGATATGCCAGAAAATAGTGCAGAGTATTTTTGGCTTTGGTGTTGGCTTTGGTGGTGTTTAGTTGTGGGGTTTTTTTTGTTTTAATTTTTAATATTTGCCACTAGAACTTTTCCTGATGTCAACGAGAGGCAAATCTGCTTGTATAAAGCAGGATGAGCTTCCAGGAAGTAACATAGTCCCTAAGTTACAAATGCACAATGTTAAAACAAGGCATTTCACTCCTCACCTTTGATAATGAGTCAGCATAATTAATTCAACTCAAATGCAAACCGCATTCTTAATGCATTCATAGCATGCACAGTTTTAGTTGTATAACAAAAAAAGAAAAGTTATATGAAATGTGTTCATTGTCATGTGTTATTCTTAACATATTGGGGTGCAATTTCTTAGCTACTGTGATAAATGCACTAAAATGTAACAGTAAGATACTGTTACCTTTCACGTTTACCTACACATTAAACTTATACTGAAAAGAGACCTAAAGGGCATATTGAAATGTTTTACGTTTCTTGAAATAATGATATCTAACTTATTTGTTCTATGCATATAGATTTAAAGATTTCAAAAACATAGTGTATATCAGAAAAAAATTAACATCCCAATACAAAACACTCGTTAAAATACATCGCGCTGGAATCTTATCCAACTGTCCCAGTGTGTGTAAAAGTCAGCAGGAATCTTCCCCTTGATTTGACTCTGTTTTCTTGTGAGTCTTCATTTTAACAGGAAACCTTTCATTTTTCCTCCTAGTATTTTTCATAATCTCATTCTCATTTTTGACATCAGCAACAAGTGTTCAGACTTGAAATGCACAGAGCACTTTTCATTTCACAATTATAAAATATGATGGACACAGATAAATTTTATTTTTATGAAATTATAATGTTAGAATTAAATTCTTTGAAATGAAATCTACCACTGCTCCTGAACTAATGGAAAACGCAGTAGACAAAGACAGATAACTTTTGGATTAGGACTTATTAAAATTTGGATGGAAGATAATTTTATTATATTTTGAAATATAACACATATTATGCCATAATACTTTTGCTTTCTACTTCTACCTGTATAAAGCACTAACACAGAAAGGTCCTCATCCACAACAGAAAGATCTAAATGATGAGTGAAAGGGACATAACAAACTCTTTAGTATTCAAAGATGGTCTTTTAACAACTGCCAGTGTTATTTCTTATTTCATTAAAATTTGCAGACTTGGGGTGTGGCTTTATCATGTCTTTTCTGCAGACACATATCAAGTAAGGAGTCAGCTGTCATCTTTATTGTATATTATGAGGACACTCTTTAAACCTCTAAAGGGAGTGAAGAACCAAGTGGAGCAAAGTACACAAGCATTAGCTTCTTTACAGCCAGGTCAAGACAGAGACAAGGATACACTCTTTCTTACTACACTGACAGAGTCAGGTGCTTCTGAGCAAAATGACTCTCCTCCCCCTCCTCTCTCCTCTCTGTTTTCAAAGAGAAAAGTTCTTCATCAGTCAAATAAAATATTTAAGTAAGATGTTTTGTACATCCTGTGTATCTGGATACTAAATATTATCGTCTTCTGGGACAAAATATTGTTAAAGCTAACACTGTTAAAACAGTGGAGGCATAGCTGAACAAAGCTGGAGAGATGTCATCTTAGTAGAAAAAAGTAAGCACTAAACCCCACGTTTGTATAAGAGAGAAAGATATCATCCTCCTTTGATTGCAAGTAGCACAGCTGGCAGAGCTGAGTGGCTTTGTTCCAAGTAACGTCTAGTAACAGATGACACTCAAGGGTAACACTAATGGAGATGGAATGGAGTAGAGATGATTGCACATTCAATAATTGATTTTTCAGTGTAATAAATAAATAAATCCTTTTGAATATTTTTGCTCACTAGAAATACAAGAAATTTTAGATTTCAATGTCTTCACTTGGGAATCATGCAGAAGTGAACATCAGTTTTGAATCAAGAGTTTGACTTGCAGGGATCCTTAGTCAAAACCTCTACAAAGAATGTTGAAAATACTTTATTTAATCTCCAATCATGAGTAAATGAAATTAAAAAGTCTTCTAGTAGAAAATACCTTCTACCTCATAAGCGTCAACTAAGCACTGGGAAAATGTAGAAGTATTTCTGGTATAAATGTTTTCTTTTCAGATATCATTGCAAACAAATAAAGCCAAATGCTAGTGTTCCTAAACTTCACTGGGGAATGATAACTCTGCCCACTGCATTTGCATAAGCACTTTTGACATTGGCACAGATTTACACAGCTGCTTGAGTCTTAGGTGAAGTAATTTTTTGGATTAAGAGTAAATGCCAGAGATTGCCAGCCACTTAATACACTGCATTATATAATTATACCTACTGTGTAGAAATTAAGTGCCTGTGTGTCCAAGAGCTCATTTCACCAATAGATTCCCCTCCTTTTCTTGTTCCTTGTCTTTTCAAAACATACCAGAAATTATCCAAGCTAGGCATATTAATTTTCATTTCAGGATTTGGTAACTACTGATTCCATACAGTGGTGAACTGCAATTAATTAATTTGAAACTTATTTCTGCATTTGACATATTACAGTAAGAGAAATTTCAAAGAATTTTACTCCCATTCGCCCCTCCCTCCCCCTAAGAAAAAACATATTCAATATTTTATTCCATTCAGATAGGAAACTGTAAAACTCCTGTTTTCCTATGTTTGTTTTTCTTTTCCAGCAACAAACACATTTAATTGTCTACATACACTTTCCATATACATTGTTTTATAATAGAGCCTCAGCTTTAAGTTCCAGAGTATCTAATTCATATGGAAATTGTGGAAACAATTTAATAAATCTTACTTTAAATGTATATATAAGCAGTAGGCAGCAGAAGTATTTGTGTGTTTTATTCTTTCATTTCATTTCATTTCATTTTTCTGTCCTTTATCTCTTAAATAAATGCAGAAGATATGAAAGTTAGCGTAAGAAGACAGAAGTAACAGACTATAGCTTCCTCAGAGAAACCTGTGCTTCACAATTGCTTTTGAAAACAGTGAAATCTCAAGTTTTATCTTAATTATCTCTTTGCGCTAATGAAATCAATAGGGATACTCAGTTTCCAGAATAAAATCTTATGCAGTGAAAAAAATATATATATATATATGGTGAAAAATCAACAGTATAAATAAGACAGAAAATACTTCGTTTTGTTGTTAGTCATGTAAGATACAACCACTATGCTTCTGCTTTCCCAAATTGATATAACTGATATTGATGCTTCCAGACATCTGAAGAATGTTAATTAAGATATCCATACAATCTGTTCCTTTAATAAAGTGGCAACAGTTGGCTTTGTACTGTGCCTGGGCAATAAATATGGGGTAAAGATTAGACAGGAAGTGACATGAGGAACAGCTGAGACCTCTGGGTGTGCTGAGACCAGAGCAGAGGAGCTGAGGGGAGGCCTGATGGTGGCTGCATCTCCTCACAAGGAGCAGAGGGGCAGCCCTGAGTTCTGCTCTCTGTGACAGTGACAGGGCCTTCTATAATTCCTCTGTCTTGCTTATTACTACTTCAGTTTTTTGATAGCTTGTGGGTTTAGAAAAACTGCTTTCAAGAGCCTTGAGCCCATCCCCTGTGAAGTAATATGTAAGACTTTTTCCTCCTTAGTGATGACTTAATTTTGTTTTGTAAGAGATGTGCATGTGTAACTAGAATGACCCTGCATAAAATACATTACTATTTATGATCACAACATAAAACCTGCTTCAATCCCTACTACAAGACACTGACTTGGATCTGTCAGTGAGTACACTGTTAAGAGCAGAAGCCCATTCAATTCTCCATTTACCAAATTTGAATAATATCTTTGAAGAATTAGGGATCAGGAAAAATAATAGTACATAAATTGATTTTTTTTTCTAAAACTGGCATTAATATGAAGCAAAAAATTACAGAAATCTGGATCTGGAAAGCAAGTTGTATAAGTGTAAATGGCAACAAATACAAAAATACTTAGTGCCAAGTGTGTACGAAGTCCACAAATGTACAACATAGCCTGTAGGTCTATAGGTTATTACAGAAAGCAGTTTGCTAAAACAAAACCAAAATCCCACATTGCTGGGGGAAAGAGCCAATTATTTTTCACACATTATGAACACCTGAATAGCAAATTACATTTTGTTTCTGATTTGATTGGACTAAGACTGAACACCTGAAAAAAAAAAAAACAAAAAACAAAAAAAACCAAAAAGAAAAAACTGTCTCCTTCCTGAAGTTCATAACAAGAAACATTTAATGGGCACCAATATATTTGTATACACATTGTATTAGTGCAGGAAAGGGATTTTTTGTTTTTAAAGCACGGGTTTTTACTGACATAAAGCCACAGAAGGAATGTGCAAATAGTTGTGAATAGCCTGAAGAAATAAAATCTGATAGGTAGTTGTAAGAGTCAAGGAGCATAAACATATCCACAAGTGTTCACAAACCAGTTTTTTCCCTTCTTTATTGTAACTGCCCTCATTTTTCTAATTTCAGTCTAGATGAGACTTGCCTTGTGTACTTAACTGGGGTCAGACCATGCTATTACACATGGACCAGTTCCAACAGGAATCTTTACACTGGCATCCTCTTCATAATTCTGGCCCTAATTAAACACAGCTCCTCCTTTCACTTAAACAGTCTTAAACAAAACAAAACAAAACAAAAAAACAACAGTTATTCTCTTTCCTCAGCCTCCTCAATTATCAAAAAATCTTAAAAATAAATATTTGTCTATTTTCCATGATATAGGATCAAATCAGATGATTAGCTGATCTGAAGAATGCATTCAGCTGTGATGAGTGGAAACTGTACCGTGAAAAGCAACTAATAAATATTAAATTAGTTCCAAGTAAAAGCTTAAGGCACAAAGTTATGTACTGTACTTGCTGGACCTCTAGTGAAGTGGAAAAGGCTGCAGGTTAACTTTAAATGTGTGCATAAATGGAAATTTGTTTTTGGCCTTTGTACTGCTTTTATTGCAGCCACATGACAAATCAAGTTATGCTGATGAATTTACTGAGCTTAACTTCTCATAAAAATAATACTCTTCCCTGTAGACAACAGAACAGGAAGAGTTAGCAAGAAAACAGGCATTACTTACATCTGATTACTAAAATGTTCATCATTCAATATTCAGAGTTTTTCAACAGTAGTTGCAGTCGTTTAAGCAAATCTCTTGGAAAGTATCTCCTCAGGTTTGACAAATTATACAATTGCAATGTGAAATTGGAAGTTTTGCAACTGCTTTTGAACTTTGAAATGAGGACAGGCATCAGTGCAGAGACAAAACGATGAATGAAAAAAAAGAGATCACATCTTTAAGTCTTCAGTGTGCTATCTTAGGGCTTCAGTTCTTTCAAAGTCAGTTATTCAGCTTAATTTTAACTGCTCAGAAGCATTTTCCAAATACAAATGAATCTTTTTTTTCTAATTTTAATAATGCTCTAATATATTAATTAATAACACCCCCTGTTGCAGAAGTGAAAGACTAGCAAAGAACTACTAGCAAGTTACAGGAGTTGCCTCCCACTGTTTGAAAGAGCAATTTACTGTCACTGGAAATTATACAGTTCTTTGAAAGGACCAAACTGGACGTTATTCTCTCTCTGATCTTACTGCTCTGGTGGTGTTCCGAAGGCCTTCATGCACTGTAACTCTCTTGATGCTTGCAATGACTTCATCTTGGGAGGGTGATGTGCCATTGGACTCAGCTCTTCCAGCATCAACCAGGAAGGCCTGGGCTGAGCCTGCTTCTGTCAGAAAGGCAGCTGCACTATCCTTCAGTTATTTTAGCAGCTGCATAAGCTTTAGAACAGCAGATTCACAGCTGTCATTACGACAGTAAATGAAAGCAAACTCGTACAAGAATATATCTACTTCAGACTTGTTCTTACGCTCTTCCAGTAATTATTTTTCCAGTCCATAGGCCTATGAGCCAGTGTATCCATGATTGCCTTCCTGGGAAAGATCAGGTGCAGCCTACGTAGTGCCTTGTAGACAGAGATGGGATGCCAAGGGAGCATGAGAACAAACAGAGGAGTTGACCTGTCCCAGGAGTGCTGTGCAAGTTTTGTTACCCAATGTCACCCTGAAAGCAGAACTGAACCTGACGGCAGGCTCTACAGAGGTCACTGCATGATGGAGAATGTCACTTTATAAGAATGAGAATTATTTTTTTCTGTCCCATTAAGCAGTGCAATAAATGCAAGCCTCTGTAGTCATTTTCATAACAGAAAATCCTGATAAAGCTGTTCATTAGATGGAAACATGTATTGTATATCAGTAAAGTGTAAGGCCTAAGGAAGGGAGGTGAAACAATTCTTTCAATATTTGTTCTGGGAAGAAAGCTTTCAGATAATAGCCCATCACTGGAGTGATAGAAAATATCTCTTTTTGGACTTCCTGTTTTTACGGACAGAGACACTAAATATTCTCAGCACCATCTTAATCAAAGAAAAACAACCTTTTTTTTTTTTTTTTTCTTTTTCTTTTTTTTTTCCCTTGAACAATTAATCATACTTTAGCTGAAGGGAAATTAAAAAAAAAGAAAGAAGCCCAAAAAACTCCCCACCACCCTGGCACAGTCATACTGAAGGAAGCAAATGAATCTTTCAGAATCATAAGCTTCTTTGTTTGGACTTGTTTTGCCTTAGTGAAATCTGGAGAAACACGTGTTTTCCCCTAGATATGAAATATTTCCTTTACACTTCCTGATTTCGTTCATAATATGGTCCTTATCACCATCTGAGAAAAACAGAAAGATTAGAAAATAACAAAGACTCCTTTTTTGGAAAATAAAATATCTACAGAGAGTAAAGATGGGAGTAAGCTCGATAAGGAAGTCTAAATTCTTTTGCTATCTGACGTGACAGATCAAGGTTTTTCCCCAGGTGAAACTTTTTCATATTGCAAGTGAAATATTGCTTTTCTAGACCATTCAGAATCCAGCTGTAGCCTTCAGGAAAATTTGGTATTCAATATTATGAGTCTTAATATTTTATTTTCTCCTTATCTTTAATAAGATCTCTGCCAAGAGTCTTGGAGTGTCTCACTTGAAACTATAATTTTCTCTTCTCAAAATATTTTCATATGCAGCTGATGAGATTAGGGTTCCTCTCCACTTCTCAAGGAGAAACCTGCTGTTACTGGATTGCTCCAGTGTTTTTGTTTGTTTGTTTGAAGCATGGAAACATAGAAACCAGAGTGGTGAATCTGGGGATTTAAAAGGGAGAGACTCATGTTTTATACAGTTTCTTATGAAGAACTGAGCCAGAAAATCTGACTTACTGAAAACCTTTCTGTTTCTGCAGCGCTGCCAGGGAGTCACCAGAACAGAATCAAAGGACTTGCTGCATTTTAAAGTCCAAGCTGAGAAGGTACTCAAGAATTAAGACTGGCAAAAATCCTGTACCTAAAACAAAATTTAGTGTAGAGGATTAAGTTTAATGTTTATTTATTTTTCTGAGGTAAAATAAACAGTGATTAATACAAGATGTAATTTACATACTGGGGTATAAATAAAAGAACATTAAATTGTAAAGCCGTGTGTTTAGCACTGTTTGGGGCATTCATGTGTTACCCAAGGTATAATTCATGCATGACAGACATGATTTATCACTCTACAACTTTTGAATTTATATCCATTTATTACAGCAAAGTTGCAAATAGTAGAAAGCTAATGCTGCACAGTGGTGAGTCAGTACTTAGGAGAATTAGATAGCGAGACAGAACAGAAAAAGTTTAAACAGCATCAGTATGAGAGATGAATAGCTCAGAGGAATTCTCTGGATAAAATGCACAATTAAGTAAAGCAGTAGAGATAATATTACGTGTCTGTACACACTTAGGTAATATGTCCCAAGAAACATTCACCCCTGTAGGAATCAGCCAACTGTATTGGAAAGAGCTTCAAAGTAGAAGACTACAGGGTTTAAAAAACAGTTAAGAATATCCCTAAATGTTTACCCATTCGTACCCTGAAGAAGCAAATGTTGTTTCTGCTCTTCCGTGCCAGCATAGTGTTAAGTGTAACACCAATGGGAATAAGTGGTGCCATTAAACTGATGCCATGGAAAGTTGCATCAGTCCAATGATCTTCAGCTACAAAGTTGCTAAATGCTTTTTAATTATTCATAATGACTGCTGCTATGGCTTGGCATTTAATTTACATTTACGAAAATGTGAAAAAGGATTATTCATATCAAATTCAGGTTGTGGGGCAGGAACACAAAGTCCTTTTTTTAACGCTAAAGCTATTTAAGTGTTTTTGCCCAAAGGCAAAGCTTGAAAGCTTGTGAAATTCACTTCTACAAAAGCTTCAATCTCCACAAAAAAAAAAGAAAAAAAAAGAAAAAAAAAGGTAATTTTACATTTGTAAATTTATAAGGACAGGCTCTGAAAACAAAATTTCACATTCAAATATATCACTGGCCAAGCATTATAGAAATATTTGCCTTATTTGCTTTGCCTTATAAGCTTATAAGAAGTAACCTCAAAGACTTTCATTGCTCTTCTACATCTGCAAAGTTATAAAGCTCATTGAGGAATCACATCGTTTTTATGTTGTAATTTCTACTGGCTTAATGTTCAAAAGTACACTTTGACTGAAAATGGCCATAAGGTCATAACTTCTGTGATAATGGATGTAATACACTTACAAGTTCGTCTCCTTTTTTTTTTCAGTGATTATACATCTTCCATGAAGCACTCATTAAGCAGTCCAAGACCAAAGGTAATTTATTTATGGATGTTAGGTAAACTGCAAAACTGAGGGAAGATAAGCTGCTAAAGTTTGAAGCTCCTAAAAGGATATTTTAATATTTATGCAAGTGTTTGAGTAGAAATTCACATATCTTGCCTATATTTGAGATATGAGCATTTTTTGTTTGGTTTTGTTTTTGCTTTTGTTTATCTTAATTATTATTGAAAAAAACCTTATGCGCAGTAGATGTATCTGTAAAACAAATGCAAAAATTACTTTATTACATATAGACAAAAATGACTTATTGAATAGATAAAAGCAGTGGTGCTTGTATTTCTAACAGCTGTTAGTATCAGAAGGTTTGCCTGTTATTCAGAGCTTCCCTAGTGCTGTGGTACACTGTATCAAACATCATGTCTAACCATGTCTAATCAGTAATGTTATGTTATAAAATAACACAGAATTCCATTTCTCCTCCATGCTCAAAAGCTTCCACTGCAAGTAACAGAGACAGACTTCTGAACCAGGCATTTCTCTAGTCTGTCCCAAATACTGACATTCCTCTGGTCTGCCCCAGATGCTGGGATTTTTTTGCTATTAGGCCAGTCTGAATGTTAAGTATATTAGGCTGAATTTCTGAATGTTAAGGATTTGGGAGCATACTTTCTACAGCACTCACTCCTAGAGTTAATACTCAAAGAATTCAGTACCACAATAAACTTGGAGTTGTTTGACACTTTTAGCAAGTTTGCCTTTAGTAATTATCAGTAAAATGATAGTCCTATATTTGAAACACCAGACTGGATGTGTACGTTCTGTTCTTGGCTTTCCAGGATTTTTTTCTGTACGTTTTCAAACTAAAAGGAGGAATAATATAATAAGGGTGGTGAGTCACTGGAACAGGCTGCCCGGAGAGGCAATGGATGTCCTGTTCTTGGAGGTACTCAAGGTCAGGCTGGAGAGGCTCTGAGCAACCTGATATAGCTGTAGGTGTTCCTGTTCATTGCAGGGGGGTTGGACCAGATGAACATTAATGGTCCTTTCCAACTCAGACAATTCTGTGATTCTGTGATTATGTATGATCACCTTTGTCACTGAATAGCATGAATAGTGTAGATGAAAAAAGCAGTGTGACGAGTCATGGCAACTGCTCTGTCTTCTACATTATGTCAACCCACCAGTAGACAACCTTTGCCAGCAGCTTCTCCGCTTACTTAGTAAACTTATAATCAATTAAAACTGTGACCAATCACATAAAAAATGGATAAGGATTCAGTGTTCATAAATAACCATCCATACTGGGAAAAAAAAAAAAAGATTATGACAGATTATACTGCAAAACTACTTAACCAGATAAATTCTGGTTAAGAAAATCTTACTCATAGCAACTGCTTATAATTTAAATTATCTCAAAGGAGAATGTAGAAAGGATCAGCCCTTCAGTAATTTACCTCAGGCTGGTTTGTACAAGTCTTGCAGGAAACAACGAAGGGTATACAGGACTGTAGCCCAAAAGCCTTTGGAAAATTAAAATTAAAGAAAACATGGGCTTGAGTATTTAAATGACCTGTGTGTGAGGATATATCAGTTCTTAGTTGGGGTTTAATACTTACTTTGCCTTTTTTTCCCCCCCCAACACACCTCCTGGAGTGTAAATGCTTTTGCTTTTGTGCATTTGTGTCTTTTAAACCAAAGCAATTATAAGATCCTTTGAACAGATTTTTGTTGCAGTCAGTTGGCAAATTGAAAGTCCTCTGCAAGAGTTGATATAGTAGTGTGTTCCTCATCACAACAGGCTACAGGGGAAATACAAACAGAACTCCTGCTGCCTTAGATATGCCAGACTCACCAGAAGCACTAAACAATCAACTAAATAATAAGTAGAAAAATCTGTCAAACAGTCTGTATCCATGTGTGTGTGGATAAGAGAATGAATAGTGCCTGGAAAATAACCTTCCATGTTAGGAAAACAATGACTGCTTATACAAAGATTATGAAACAAAACCACAGGACAAAAAAAAAAAAAAAAAAAAAAACTAGTTGGACTTGCAAGGACTTCTGATTAAAACGAAAGCACTGAGCTGCACTGCTGCAATTAGCTACAGCCAAAC
>JAOWBP010001760.1:25977347-25987701 GCA_028571105.1 Tragopan temminckii
GGGCGGGCAGGGGGTGGGGGAAGGGGAAGGAGAATGGGAAGAGGAAGGGGAGGGAAAAAAACAAACTAACAGGCCTAGATCTTCATTCTACATTAGAGTTTGCTTTTTGTACAAAACTTAACAGGATCCATTTATGTTTCACCTTCCCTTCCTTCATGGTTATTTTTTTTGGAAAACAACAACAATAACAAAAACCAAACCACTGTAACACGTCTGTTTCGATTAGTTTCTGTTGTACAATAACATGAATTATTATTTTTAATACTGATAAAAGATATTTGTCTAAAATTTAATCTACTTGAAAACCATGCCTTTGGAATCTCTGTCTGAAATCCAGATGTACATCACAACTAAGGACTGTAATATAGCCTTAACTTGCATGGTCTGTTAGAACTGCATATCACTGATAAGTATGTATGGCAAGAAATACAGAAGTTCAAGGTGTGAGATAGAAATCTGAAGGTTTATGTGTAAGAATTGCCCTGATATAAAAAGTATTACTAGAGCTATTTCCTCCAGACTATTTTAAAGATTCAGGGTTACCTCTGCAAATGCCTCCATGCAGGTCACAGTTCTTGAAAAATAGACGGATCATATGCAGATACTTACCATGCATAACACTCTTGGCATGCATTCCTCTGGCCTTGTCTTCACAGCTGTTTATAGCACATAACAGCAGCTGCATGCAGAACAGGGCACGACACTAGTTGGAAGACAATATGTATAAAAATGCTAATGAAAATGCATCCTCAATGAAAACATTTGTAAAAGCTTTTAGAGGCAGAGAATTAATATTCCAAGGCCTTCTAAACTAAGGAGGTCCCAGCTCTTGTCTGTGTAAGTGTCTGTTTCTGTGACATTTTTTTACACTGTGCTCTGAAGAAGATCATGTTTCTCTAAGACATATGATAGATACCTAAGGCATAAAATCATGAACAAAGTATTATCATCACCTGTATAATGGAGAAATGTGGCTGTCATTTATAGAGCCAAAAGTATGACCATCTTGTAGATTGTATATACCAGATTTTAAGAAACACAGATGTCCCTCTAAGTGACAGAGGATCCATTGGTTCCCAAGAAACAAAAAATGGTGTATCTTCTCAAGACAATTGCAAAGCATTTCCAGTTACATCTTGCTATAGTTAAGTAAAGGAAAATGGCAATGTGTGTGTGCTTCAGTATTATCCAGAGGACCAACCTATTCATCTAAGGGATTCTCAGCCCAAAGTCAGTGCAATTACAGTAACAGAATTTGAGAGTATTCAGCATATAACCCAGAGTGGGGGTGAACAACAAGCTAAAATGTTGGATTGGTGTTAATCCAGAGTAACTCCTGTAGAACTGGCAGAGATTCAGCCAAACAGTTAGTGTTCCACATTTCTAATGAAGGCTAGGTACTGTGTGTGATTGCACTTATGCCTGTGGCATTTTCAGAAGAAGTGGATCACTGTTATCACCTCTGCTTCCAGACAAAAGAAGTAAGTAGATAGTTGTGTCAAATTAGGTGTCCAGAACAAAGTGATGAGTGAACACAGGGGATCAGTGAGGGTTTTCTTGAATTGTGTGTGTGTCTCTTCAAAGAAGTCAGTGGAAAAAAAAGAAAAGAAAGAAACAACAACAGAAGAAAAGCAAAGTGGCAGAGAGGTGAAACAAGACCCTGAGATGCTTTAACCTACACATCTGGAGTTCCCATTGGTGTTGCTGCTGCCTAGATTCCTTCCACCCCACTCAAGAACACAGAGATGTGGGCCAGCCTATAGAAGAAAACTTCCTTCAGGAGCCCATAAAAGGTTGTATGGAAATTGTTAAGTCACAGCCTGAACCAGTGACTGAGCCCCTGGTGAAGGGATGTAGCCAGCCCTGGCAACACAGGTGGAAGCAATTCACACCTCCCTAACCTCATTTAAGTGCTGATTTAAGTGCTGGCCACTAGAAAGATCTCTTCTTAGAGATTGCTTTTTTTTTTTTTTTTTTTTAGTGTTTGATGAGCCTTGATCTTCAGAAAGTGGTAAGCCGTTCCTTCTGTGTTTTTGTGGTCTTTGTCTTTTGTGGATGATCCTAAACTGGTTTGGCGCAGTTATATCTGCTATCATTTTTCTCTCCAAGAGTCTTCTACAAAACTAATTAAAATGGATCCTGGATGATGCAGGACTTTGAGAAACGTAGTATCTGCCTTGGTAGTGAAAGTGAAAATCTTGCTTTCTCTGTTTCTTTCTCCCCTTAGCTGCTACTCTGAGATGTTTCCAATTGTAAAACCCCTAACTCTGTCAAGTCCTTTTTCAAGGATCTTAACTGAATAAGAGACTCAGAATTATTCTTCTTGGATAAGTAGTGAATAGGGTGCTGTAAAAAAAGAGAAATCTCTATTCAGACTTAAAACAATCAAAAGAAGCTTCTCTAAAGATTTACGTGCTCCACTACTCTTAATAAACACCTCATTGTCAACCAGACCAGTGACAACAGTACTTTCATCATGTATTTGGGCTGTGTACATCTTTACAGATTTTGCCAGGCATTGAATCTAACTGTCTCCAACAGAGAGAGGGAAATATTTATTCATAGCACTGAAATCAGCAGACCTGACAAGGTTCCGAAATGACAGATTCAAGCACTTTCAAAGACACTCGGATTTTCAGAGAATTTAACCCCCTGCCCCTCACTCTACTCAAAAGTATTTTTGCTGTCATTTGTTAAGTAATGGTAGAAAAGAAAGTAAATCAAATTCTAAAGGTTTTCTTTTGGTATTATAAAATCAAAATCAGTGAAAATCCAGCATGTGAAAGCACTTTGCGTGTGTAATATATGGCCAGTTTCTTGAGATAATGCCTATAGCATTGAAGTCTTGACTTTGGCAAGGCGCTTTTTTTTTTTTTTTTTTTTTTTTTAATAACGTTAGACCTATATAGTTGTCCAAACTTTAACACTTTCTTGTGAAACAGCTGGTGGCGTTCAGATGTGGGGTCAGGCTACCGGGTCAGATAAGTAGCTGGGCTGACCTGGTCTGACAATTCCTTTGTTACTGTACTGTATCTTTTTGATACAAAGAGGCTGGTAAGACTGTCACAGTATTTGGTCTCCAAGGCAAATGCTATCTCCTACTTAGGAAGTGGTTGCCCCTCCCCTTGGTTCCTTTTCTGTTTTCCATGCTCTGGAAGCCAGCAACTTTTCCAGAAAGAGAGGTGTCAGGCTTAACTGACAGGCCAGAAGGGATGGTGTGTTTCTTGTGAAATCAAGTTTTTGCTCAGGGTTTCTGATACCTTTTATATCTTTCCAATATGTGTAAGTATCTAATGTAAGTTTCTTTTTTTGCCATCTACATGGTACAGATTGTGACATCTGTAAATTGTTATGGTTCTTGATGTTTTCATAGCAGACTTAGTACTTAAGGGTAAATCATTCAAAGCATATGTTTTGATTACAGAAATAAGCTGATTAAATGTTGCATATTTTATTAATCCTGAGAAAATTTATGGTACATGATGATCTAATATTCAAAATGTAATTCTAGAACACTACTTAGAAATGAATACTTTTCATTTTGCAAGGAGGATTCCTCTTACCTAACAGAAAACTTATTTCAGGTTAGTCAACCAAGCTTTCTAAGATTCTCATCTCTTCATCAACTGTAGTAGCAAACTAGAAAATGACATTACATAAAACTTCTGTATTGCAAGACTGAAGGGACACGAGCCAGTCTGAAGGATATTTGCATGCTTAAGATTAGTGACCAGAGTCCCTAAGGAACAATCCTGTATTATTATTAATTACACAATCAGTGTTATCAACAGAGGTTGTTGGACTGAATCCTCAGATGACTTATGGGCATCAGTAGGGCTATGATGATTTATGACATGATTTGCCTTGTGTGTTGCAGTTAAATCTTAATTCAGCTTGGCACTTAGACCTGTGGCTAAGCTTCGTCATGAAAGTAGCTTAGGGCAAGAGGCTAGAATCTCTGCAGTTAGATACATTTAAGTGGACTGTTTCCACTTTCTCTAAAGAATTTTTAAAGTAAAATGGAAATAGAAATAATGGACTGGACAGATAGGTTCACTGATGGAAAAGTTTGTTAAATTATTTGATGTCATAACTCCTAAAGGACAAAGAAGTGACTTCCTCCAGATGAGGGAATTTACTGGTGTCTTTGCAAAAATGCTGGGTGAGGCAGAATCATCTTAACTGAGGGTGGGGAAATCATGGTATAATTAGTAAGGAGACATGAAAACCAGCCTTAGCAGAAACCAATCTGGAACCATAGCAACAAACAACTTAAATAATTTTACAGATACTTTAAAAGCATTTAGGAGAAAGAATTGAAGAAGAGGTAGATGATGAATCATAGAAAATTTCAAAGTCATTGCCTACCAAGTTATTCTGTGCAGAGCCATGTCTCTTTCTTACAGTTTATAATATTGAGAACAGGGATGAAGTCAAACATGGGAGAGTGCTGCAAGTATATTACTAAATACTTAGATATGCTCTAGGCTGAAAGTTTTGAACTGGAGTGAATGTAGAATTTACCATTGTGCTTACGTGTTCTTTTAATTTATCTAAAGGGGAAGAGAATAGTTCAACATTTCAAAAGGCAGCACTTACAAAAATATTTACATACATGACCGTAATCTACTACACAGAGATGTAAAGAGTCAGAAACTGACAGTCTGTCACAGTAATGATTAATACTATCAGAAAATCAATACTTGTCCCAGAACATACATTATTTTTCCATTCTTTTTTTTTTTTGCCTTTATACATCTGTTGGTGGTGGTTCTAGGTCTCTTCAGCTATCAGAAGACATTTTCCCCTCTAATTCTTCAAAAATCCTGAAAAAGTAGAATACGCTATATCAGAGTTGATCCAGATATTTCGGACTAAAATGAGCTTCAGAAGGCAAAATATGCTTTCTACTATTGCTGGTTAACAGTTTGTAAAATAAATAGAGATGGTTACAATACAAGTACATGCCTTCTCTGATCTTTTTCTTTCTCCAATCTATTTTAGATGATGAGAAATAGTATAGATTTTGTCAGTCAAAACCTAGCAAAAGCTCAGAAACAGAAGAGTTATGAAAGTTGAAAAATATTTGCTACATTTAGGCACTTGCATTATGTAACAAGATAAACCAAACTCAGTAAGAGCATATGAAGTTTGAAATTTAGATGAAATTTTTGTAATGTGAACCCAGCCTCTAATACAATTCTTACTATTCTCCCCCTCATGATGGGGAAGGGAAAAAAAAACAACCCATGAGGTTCCCCATTCACAAAATACAGGCCTTCTTATTTAGAGGCCTTCCTACTCACACTTGTTTAACTACCTGTTAGTAGGATGTTCTTCTGCTAGGTAATTCAGGTAATTTCTATTGAAAACATGCAAAAATAGTACTTTGCATCACTGGGTTTCCTTCCTTTTATAGTAGATTTTCTCAGAATAATCTTAGAAGCATAGAGAGATTGCAGAACAGAATGCAGGAGAAACTGAAGAAAAAGACAACTAAAATCTAATCTGATAAAACTTGAAGTGGACTCCAGTTCTTTTCTCCATCCTTAGTAAAATGCATGCTCCTTAGTATCAGAAACCTTGTTAAAAAGGTGTTCTAGATATGTCATGATAATGAACTTGATGCTAACAAAAAATTCTTAGAATAGTCTAATTACTTTTTGCATATCAGCTGTCAGAGCTGTTGGTTTGCCTAAACCATAATTTACAACGAGTTATGATTGATTAATGGACCCAAAGAAGTTTTAATTTCAGGCTATATAATGTGTATTAAAAAAATGAAAGGGGTCTGTACTTTCACAGACTGGTTAAGATTTACAGACTACTTAGTAAACAAGTTATCGCACGTACATTCGGGACCATCTTTTTGTATATTCAAAATAGGGACCTGGTGTACTTGCATATCTTTCTGATCATTATCTGTAGGAGAATTAAATCAACCTGCAAGGTAGATCTGAAGAAGAGATGGGAGAATATTTAGAATTTCTCATTACCTTTTCCTAAGATCATACCCCTACTTGCATGATGAAGATATATTTCTGCTTTCATTATTGCTAACTCTCAGTGGCAAACATGTCAGGCCTTCAAACCAATTTTAAAATCATATAAATAACATAAGAAATTCCTAAACATCCAGAAACTTAGCTTCCTAGGATAGAAATGTTCTTTTCAGTGCTTGCAGTTTCACAGTGATACTATATAATAGTGTATTACATCTGCGTAATAAGTGAAAATCATACCAGTGAAAAGATTAAAATGTAGCTTATTACTTTGAATATTAATTGCTTCAGTCCTCTTATAAACTTACAGATCTTGATGGAAGGAAGAGTCCATGTGAAGAATAACATTAAGTGAAAAAGGAGGTAGAGTTAAACTCATATGATTATTTATTGGTCACTTTTATTCAGCCTTCTACCTTCTCACTGTCCCATCAGTGAAGGTAACAAAATATTGCTACCTTAATGTGATTTCATCTTTTATTTTTCCTCATTTCTCAAGACCTTATTGATTTTGATCTTCCATTGATATGTTGAGATTGCTCCTCAGTTTGAGTTACAGTTGCTTTTGTGTCTATCTAGTGGAAACATCTCTGGCAAGTAGGAGATTCAGAGACTGAAAACACGTACTGAAAACCAGAAGAACATTTTGAAAAGTTTAGAAGCAATTAGGACTCTTAAATTCCTATTTGATTTAGCTGCAAATAGAAAGACTATAGAATGCACTTACCTGATTCAGAGGTCTGCAGTCCCTGAAAGTTGATGGGATTTAGTACATTTCTCATGGGAAATTCCAGGCTGGCTACAGCCTCCTCATGGTACTTCCAGCACCAGGATTTCAAGGCTTAAAAGAAGTTGGGGTCTTTAGGATTCTCAAATAGAAGGCAGCATGACTATAACTTTGTTCTCTGGCTGGGAAAATACTTAATGGTCCAAGTGGTGGGAACAAAGGTTTCCTGCATTAAATGCATTTAGGTGTAATTTCATTACAGAAGAGAAAATTCCAGAAGATCTGAGAGATACCATCATGCACACCATTGTTAGGGAGCTCTGCCTCACATGTATTTCACTGTTTCATCAAAACTAATTTCTACTTTCTGACCTCTGATGAATGAATATTATTCTATGGTGAAATATCCTTTCACCACATTTCTGTGAAATATTTCGGAGTCATTTAGGTTCTGAAAATACTATCCACTAAAATCTAAGATTGAGGATTTTCACGTTCTCTAATCACTTAGACACATGACACATTTTGGCTAAAAAATTTAGTAAGTTTTGCACTAAACTATCTTTCCCTTCTTATTTAAATCAGTTATGAAGAAAATTTTTCTGTTACTGTTTTCTGTATATAGAAAAAAGAAAAGAAAAATGGGGGAAAATACAGATGGTAAATGCATAGAACTGTTGAAATATATTCTGTCCCAGAAGGGGAACATTAAAGAAAAAAATACAGACTCCTGTCTTTATTTTTACTGTGGTTGTAAAAGAAAGATCAAAATGCTTTAATAAAAAGCATCACACAACAGAGTAAACAAAGCTAGTTGGTTTCTTAAATACTTTACGAAGAAATTAGACTAAGAGAATACTAAATTGATCTGTAGCTATTAAAATTAGGGTAACAAACAATGCACGCAAAATCAGTCAATCAGAATGGCTTGAGTTGGAGGGTGTATACATTTGGCTGAAATACTCTTAGAGCACCAGATTTGCCAACTCTTTCTGTTATATCCCTTACTTCCGTACTTGTCTTTAGTAAAGTCTGTGCAGTTGAACAGTTTTGGTTTCTGGTTGGCAATAGTGAATGACATCTGGTCCAACTGGAGTCAGTCCTACCTGTCAACTTGAAAAACGACTGAGAATGGAGACTCCCTGCTGTCATTGAAGGCAAAACATGGCATCTGCTCATATTTATACTATTATTTCTGCTTGATGTTTGTATAGCCATCTTTTCTGTAAAATATTGATGTTTTGTCCTCTAATGCGAATCTGGTACTGACCTCCCATTTGATAATTGACATCATAATCTAAGTAGATTTACTGGATATGTTTATGGATTTGACCTGTGTGGCAATGTATGATGTAGGTGCGTAGAGGTGTTGAGGCAGTGCAGTTACATTTTAATCAAACCTCTCAGTTGAGTATTGCCATTCTAACCTTTCTACTCAACTTGAATTAAAAGAAAACTGAAAATGCTTTAACAGCACTTGAAATATCTGAGTTTTGTCCTGCTCCAGGAGGCACTGTAGGCTTTTAAATTCTTGTCTTTCAGAGGCTCAGAAGACTATCTTCCTAGCACTTTGAGTACAGCACTGATAACTGGACTTCCGTTTTGCTTGGAAACTTGTAAATATTTGCTTTATTTTCTGCTACTTTAATATGTTTCTTCTTGCATTCAGTCACCCACATTTATTTATATTTCTATTTTCAAAAGCAGAATGTTCAAACAAGTTCACAAGAGAAGAAAATTCTGAGACTTGCTTCAAATCCAGACTTCTGTATGGATGATCTCTCTGTCTTAGTAAGCCTCTTAATTTCTCAGTTCTTTGTATGTAGATAAGACTGACATATCTTTCTTTGACGCTGCATCTTGTTTATTTAAAATCTCTTGAGTCATTGAGTATGCTTTACTAGGGATTTGTACAGTCTCTTGCTCAAGGGGCTAAGACATTGACTGTGACTTCTAGGTAGTCCTATAATATAGTACCTTGTAATAAATAAAATTTATACTAGTCGTTACAAACAGTTCTAGATTTTCATTACTGTATAGCTCAGGAGACCAATACAAAACTTGGAAACTGCTGCAGAACAGTGTGCCAGAGGAAAACGTTGTTTTGACCAAGCTGGTGCACTGTTGTATGGAGAATCTTTAAGGGTGTTGGCATTTCTGTTTTAGGAGGGGAGATGCGTTTCAGTGTTACCAACATACGACTATTTCCCATTTAAAGCTAGAGGATATCGGAATGACTGTATACCTAAGAATATATATTAGAATATAAAAATACATAGACATGAAATTTAAGGAGGATTATTTTTATGTAAAATTAGTCCCATGTTTCTTTGCATGTCTATAAATGTTCCCACTGACAATCTATCCAGTCCTATCAGGCTATTGATTGAGTTTGTATGCACTGTTCTATTTGTGTGACATAATTTGCATTTTGCATGGAAGAACAGCCCACCCCTAGGTGAGGTGTGTCAGTGAGACCATCAGAGTAAAGAGACACTGAGAATGAAAGGAAATATAATTGGAAGTAAGTGAAAAATGATAAGAAGATACATAGTGATTTTGTAGAACATAGTCAAAAGCCTCATCTGGAATGGTGGGGAGGAAAAGCAAATTAAGGAGCAAAAGAGATCTGAAATTCAAGATTTTATTTGTTTAGCTTTAGTGGGTATTGAGCACCAAAAAGAAGGTAGTACTATGGAGGGGAGTATTCAGCAGCTGTTTACCTCTCCAGCTGTCGCAAGAACTGATAGGATGATGTGAAGAGAAGTGCAGCAGGAGCACTGAAAGCCCAGTACTCTGCCTCCCCCAGAAATCCTGGAAAGGATTCTGTGCCCAGTGGCAGGAGGTAGCAGAGCTGCATGGGCTCACTCTTCTCCGTTGAAATGGAATGATATAGAGCAATACAAAGGGATAGTAAAAATGCTATTTACAGCTATTTAACAAACTGCTCCCCAAATGATATTCTCTCATACAGATGTAAATAAAATGCTGACTTTTATTACACTGCACTGAAGAAGGCAATGTGAACAATCCCATCTAATAGCTGACTGTAAGTTGAAACACTCACTACCATAAATTTTGTCCCTTTTTACTGCAGTTTAGGGTGTTCTGATGCTGACCACAACATTTTCCAGGGTTCTGTTTGTATTAAGAATCCTCCATGGATTTCAGTGAGTTATGCAGCTAGCACAGCTCTCAGAGCACCATTACTTGAATGCTTGGAGGCATCCATTAATTTTTGAAGGCTGTCACTGTCATAAAATAAACCACTAAATAATCACAGAAATATTGTATCTGGTTCAAAGAAGGCATTTTCTCCTTCTGTGGTGCAATCTGTATGTCTTCCTCTCTTTTGTTGAACAACTTATCCCATGCTGATACTCATTACATTTATTTGATATCTGCAGTAAAACTTCTAGTACCATCACTGTTTTGCTACCCAGCATGTCCATGATTTCTAATGGCCAGACCTTGTGGTAATAGGTCTAAGGATACTTTGCCCATCAGTATCAATGCATAGTCTTGGAAGGTGCTAAACTTATCCTGAAGACCTCTGAGCATCCTCGGAGATCCTGTGTGAGCAATACATAAAGAGCTTGCTGTATCTATTGACTTCGATTCAAGG
>JAOWBP010001760.1:25987801-26021564 GCA_028571105.1 Tragopan temminckii
CAGCTACATAAGTGGACATATGGAGCTGTGCCAGGGAGTACACCAGCCTTTACTGAGGTCCCTGGCTCAGCCTCCTGTAGCAGGAGGGATGCAGCTCCAGGAATCAGATGTGAGTTGAGGGAAGTTAGGATGCACTTGAATGTAGCCAAATATTCTTGCAGCATTGGGCACCATCCCACCCGCCCTCGCTCTGCCTCCGGTGCTAGCACCAGCTTTGTACTTCTGGTATTCTCTCACAGAGCATACCTTTATGCTCCTGGCATTTTGCTGCCCCTGGCAACTGCTAGTCTCTCTGTTCCATGTATATACATTTCCAGTCATGTGTGTATATTTGTTTGTCTATTTACATTATTTAAAATACGAAATGAAATATATGTCTGAACAAGATAACAGTGTTCAATACAGTGAACAAATATAAAAAGGTTTTACACTTCCAGACTCTCAAGTAATGAACTTGCATCAATCACACATGACTGGATTTGCACTCTATTTTCAAAATTATACAAAAGTGAAAATGGTTATTATTATTATTATTTCTGGGAATCAGCAGTAACACGTGTAAATGGCCAATGACTGCAGTGCCTTTAGTTTTTCCTATCCAAGATATTAATGAAGTTTAGAAATAGAAATAAACTCCAAACACTAAACAATTACACCTGCTCAGCTCATAGATTTGATTCTTCTTAGTTCTGTACATCCTCATCGTTTATCCTGTATCATATGATTAGTTGGGTTTTTTTTTGTTTGTTTTTTATCTGAAGTAAAATTTGAAAGTCACAGTCAAAAGTTACAGGGTTACAGTCAATGAAACAAGTGTAGTAATGGTTTGTGTTTGTAATGGAGACGGTTCTGGTATTTTCCTCACTGTGTTTAAAAAATAATTGTCTAAACAGAAGATAAAGAAAAAACAAAATCCAACAAATAAACATCCCAGAACCTAAGAAATGATCAGAGAGAGAACCATGGAATGAGTCTGTTGTTTATAATGTTACATTAGCCTTAACTGATTCTAAATGAAAGACTAAGTATGAGAGCAAAAGAAAACAACAGAAACTTCAAACAAACATTGGGAAGTACATGGCCAAGAATGAATGACTGGATTGGCAATGAAAGTTGAGGAAAAAGTAACAATCTTTTAGAAAATAGTAAACAGTGATGCTAAAGGAAGTACAGTGCTAAAAACAAAAAAATAAAAACGGCTGACCTTAAAGAGTTCTGTGAAAAGTTCTATTGTTTTCATCCACCATTCATCTGTTTACATTAAATTCTTACAAATTTAATTTCCCACTGTTGGGAAACTGAAATTAGTCTTCATATTGAATTTAATATGCAGACAGGATTGATTTTTAATGCTAGATAATGTCTCTCAATATGTTGTGCATATTTGTTGGTTGTTGTAATAATTTATTTCCCATTGTTTGTACTTCAGTGGTTCCCCTTGAAGTGACATCTCCTGGAAGCTTCTCCGTGTAATGTTGTTTCTCGTTTGAGTTCTGACACTTTCACATTGCAGTCCATTGTTTGCATCCTTTGAAGCACACAGATGGAGAAACTTATTCAGTCTTATTTACGAAAACATTGATGATATTTTGGAACACATTGGGTGACCAAAAAAACAGATTTCAATGTTTCTTTGTTTCGTAGTGGAGACAATAACTTAGATATTTCTGCCAAGGTATACCCTCTATCTCAAACAACATAGTGTCTTTTTGTAATGAAATAAGAGGGCGCTCTGTCATATGCCGGATCTGTCACATACTGCAAGACAACATATAGTTGTAGATGCTATTGCCTTGAAGTAGAGTTGAGGGTTTGGCCTGCCCTCAGTGTTTTTTCATAGAATCATAGAATTGCTCAGGTTGGAAAGGACCTTAAAGATCATCAAGTCCAACAAGCAAATAAAACAGCAACTACAAGATGAGAAAAGTTAACATGTGAATCTGTGACCTCATCTTCAGCCAGCCCAGAGTCAAGGGTAATAAGGCAGTACTGTGTAAGGACTTGTCATACAGACTTAGCATCTACTGAACAATCCTCTGCTGCACTCCAAATGTTCTTTCCCTGCTCTCAACAATTATTATTTTCTTCCTTCCTCTAGGTCAAATTACATTTTCACCACTTTTCAGTTTTGTTCACACTCAAGTTTCCCTAGTTAAGTAGTAAATGAAAAACTTCCATAATTATTCATATCTTTCAAGCCCTTGAAGCAATTTGTAACTAGCCAAAATATAAAGTGTTATATTGTGTTTATGCATAACCTTAGGAACTGGGGACTATGCACGGGGCACTCTCACATTTTCTGCTTTTCTTACAGAGCACATCTGTCTCTTCTCTGCTTCAATACCTTGTTTGTACCTTTGTTCATTCAGTGGCTGTTTGATATGAAACTCCAGACAAGTGTCACTTGCCACTTGGATTATTGAAATGATCTTTGCCTCAGAGTGATATTCTTCCAGGAGTCACAGTTTCAAATACATTTGGACTTAACGTTGTACTGCCAGCATCTCATTGTTACAAATAACTTTTTAAGGATATCACCTTAGTTTACCAAAATTTTTGACATTCCAGTAATTCTCCTGTCATCTGTTTCTAATCTAACTGTGTCATACTGGCTCATTTCCTACCCTCCTTTAATATTGCCTTTGGAATATCCTCTAGAGACAAACACATATAAGAAATTCCAAGGGCAGGCCATGAGGTGTATCGTCAATCCAGTCCTGCTTCCTCCTTATCCAGTAGTTGATCTTGTTTTTTAGTATTCCTTAAATTAGTTTTCTTGTCAATTCATACTCATGAGAATGAGGAAAATCTTTTAATTAAACTGAGAAATTTTGTTACAGTCTGCTGTAGACCAGTATGTCAAAGAGGGCACAGCTTAAAATAATATTTTACTGCAAACTGGTCATCTTCTTTCAGTTCTTCAAGCTCCTACTCCAAGTTTGTGATTTAAGAAATGGTTAATTTTATCCAGACGTGTACAGGAGGATGCATTTCACTTTTATTTTGCTAGATCAGCAAAAATTTTTGTAATTGCCCAGATGCGGTCCAAATCTGGAAACATTTACAAGGCTATTTCTATGATTAGCACATAATACTACCTTGCAACCCAGTACAGGACAGGCCCAAACCTAGTCAAATGAGGATAGTCTTTGCCTAAAGCACTGACAGGATTGCTTATGCTCTGTCATTTTTCCTCAGCTTTGCCGTTGGAACACTCACTAAATTTTAAAACAAGAAAAAAAAAAGGCTGGAAATAGGGACCAGAAGAAATGACTCCAAAGGGCTGCCTTACATTGATGTCTGTCTAGCAACTCACCACTGACAAGGCTGCACTTAGCCCAGCACTAGACAGCCATATTTTTAGCCTGATAGATCAGAAACAGTTGTAGCAGAGGCTGTGAAACTATTAAATTTGGAACATCAGATCTCCCACTTCGTTAAACGTTCAAATCACCATGTAGTACAGTGTGCATGTCCACTACCTCCTCTTTGAAGAAAATATTCTTATTAAAGCTTTATAAATGAAAGGAGAAAGTTACATTATAAGATAGACAGACTCTGACCTTGAGCAGGGCTAAAAGCAACTCTGAAATCAGGTAAGAAATTCCAGAAAAGAAAAATAAATAATACCTCTGTTCAGTATTATCTGTTGAATAATACTACTGTCCTTCTTAGGCAGTTTAAAGGCTTTTTCAGACACCTTCTTGGGATATCCATGTACATGTAGTATTTCTGATTTGGAAGTTTGTGTTCAAGTCCAGGGAATTCATTCTGTGAAGCATATATCCTTTCTTTTCAGGAACATTTCTTATCTACCACATCTCTTTGGGAATATAGTTCTTGCTGATGTCTGTTTCCATTCTTCCTCAAGTTTATTACAGAAAGTCTGGATGCTCATTGTATCACCTGCTTCTTTTATCTATGCAGTATTGGCTGCATCTATTGTAAATAGTAACCTCTTAGCAATGCAGTGTTCTCAACCAGAACCAGAATAGTAGCTTTGAACCTCAGGAAGTGTTTTGAGAATGTCTAAAACGCATCATGGTTAACACATCATGCTGACCTAATTAAATCTGAACAGATATAATCCGTATTTTAGATATGGTCTTTAATTTAAAAAGGTGCCACAACAGATTGTTCTCTTCTTCCTTCCAGACCTGCGTTTTGTTATGTACTACAGTAAATAAAAGTCTTTAATAACATGGGGTCATTTTGTAAACTACTTCTTTTTCTACAATTTTGCCAACAAGTTTAACTATTTTCCCAATAGGCCATGCAGAAAGAATCAGTGAAAATAGGCTTTCCATTCATGTCCCTGTCCATCTGTTGCTTTCTTTCCAGCTGTTCTTATTTCACCCAAATCAGTCTTTTCTGATACCTTTTGTTAATAGAGAGTAAGAGCAATTATTTAATTTGCTGACTATTCTCTGTTAACTTTTAAACAACTCCAGTATGTTCACAGTTAGAATATTTTTTTCTGGATAGGAGTGGATAAGGGAGAATGATAGCGTAGCAATTTAATCCAAATGAGTTTGTTAGGTTGATATTGCTATAGCAGAAAATGTCATTAATGAGGAAATATGCTGTACAATCTGAGATAAAATGTTTAATTAAGAATTACTGATGTTATTCAGATATTATTGCCTGAGATTTGGATAAAAGGAGACCTTAATATTTTGCGACTCAATAAATCTAAAATTAGAAAACTGGAGACCTTAAGGAATTTCAGCCAATCATCTGATTTTTCCTGGTTGAAGTTAGCCAGTTTGGTCTGATATCAGTCTCTTATAACATGCTGTGTCTTTGAATATTCGTAATGTAAACATTTTTCTCTTCCTGTCCTTTATTTCTATTTCAGGAACACCTTTCAATCATCACTCAAAACTAAAATGAAAACTAATCTACCTTAATTCACTGCTGTACTTTTTGCTTTTAGCTAAACAGCTGTCTGGGTGAAACAAAGGAACATGGGAAGTCTCATCAAAACTAAGTTCTTTGGGGAGGGATGAAAGGGGGAAGGAGTTTTAAAATCCCAGACCTAGAGCTCATGCACAAAGCTGTTATGGCTCATCCTGCAAAAACTGATCGCACCCTACAATGGTGGAAAGGATCTCAGCTCATTTCCAGCTGGGAAAGCAGGGTTGTTCTACTGCAAAAGTGAAATGACAGATGATACTCGTTTTCTTTTTGTAGATGGCAAGGAGACTTGTGTAATATCTTTCATTTCAAGAAAACAGATAAAGTAGTAATACTGAGGGGACTTGTTTCTACCTGAGTGAAGACAAACATTTGTTTTCTGGTTTATCTTGCATTTCAGAAAGATATGAGAACTCAGAAAGGCTGTAAGAATCTGGATCTTCAGTAGCAGGTAGGTATAGTCTACCTTTTGATGCTTATAGGAGACCTATGAAGCTGGGTTGTGGGAAGCTTGTAAGTTTGTTTTAATTTTCTTTGCTAAAGTCTATGGATCTCACATGGGGATGTGGAATTTCGTATTAGGGTTCATGTCTTTGAAGTACAGCATCTCATATAATATGGGGCAGCTTCTTACAGCATGAGCAGAAGATATCTGGACCTAAATTATAGCTGTTGGTTACCAAGAAGATAGGTGGTAATGTGTTTTGGATATGCTCTACAATAATGTTCTGTCTTCTGAATGTGTCCTACAGCAGTCTGATTTCCTTCTGCAGACAAGTAGTACTGCTGGAGGCCTCTTGTGTATTTTCTTTGTTGTTTTTTTTTTTTCCCTAGAAATAGCAAGCAACAAGATTTTGTGAGTCTTCAAATGGAGCATTTGGTACCAACATGGAAAATATAAATTTTAAGTAGTCTGGAATGCTCAGGACTCTAGGAAAATATATTTTTAAATTAAGTACAGCCTAGTAATGAAAAGAGAGTATCAAATTGTCTTCTCTATTGAGTTTTCTCTCTTACTCCTGCTTTTAAGAACTACCTTTAATTTTGCCTTTTCTTCATAATAACAGGAAAGTGTTTAGTGTTGCACACATGCATCTTAGATAAAACTTAAACAATGGCATTCTCTTTTCAAGACAAGTTTTGTTCTATATGGACTTCTGTGCTGAAATGTTGCTGTATGTATATCACTGACTGTCAACACTGTGCTGCAGTCTCTGTATCTTCTGAGTGGATATCATCGTAGGCTATTCCATAAGAATTATTGTTCCTAGCCTTGATTATGAAATGACAGAGAATCTGGTAGTAGTTTCTCAAACCATATATTTCTTTAGTAATTAAGCCAACAATAGAAGATAATCTATTTATTTATTTATCTACTTTTTTTGTTTGTTTATTTGTTTTTGTTTATTGACGTTTGTTCAGCTCTTATTATCATGGTCTACTAAAAATTACTTCAGAAGAAAACTTGTTTCCATCTTGCTGCTAAAATCTCTGGCAAGTTAGATAAATTAGGACATCCTCACAACAGGGAGGCCCTAACTTCATTGCACTCAAACATCGAGCTTAAAGAAATGAGCGGGACTTGTGCTGCGTGTACTGGCAAGTATGTGAGGCTGAGCCCAAATGCATGGAAGTTTCAAGGGGAAGTGGAGTGAGGAATTCCCAAGCATGGCTAAAGCTGAGTATCTCAGGCCAGCCTGCTATCAAAAATGATATAATGACAAAATGGTATTAGAAATCATGGATGTGTGTGATCTAGAAAGTGATTGTTTTAAAAAGAGCAGAAAGGATGTCTGAAACTTATTTTTTACAGTCTATTCTGTGCTGACTTTGTTCACAGAATTTCATGTGTGTCTTGTCACAGGCAGCAATGAATGTCAAGTCAGCAGGAACAAACCTTCATCCTGATGTTTTCTTCCGTCTAGAAAATAATAACTAGATAAATTTACAAATATTAGTACGATCTCATTCCTTATCCATATCAGAAATTAGAATGGAAAACTTCTGAAGTGCCTAATTGCATAATAGGTTAACATTATCTGTAGTTTCAAAAAATACTTATTTTATTAAGAAAAAGAAATTAGCAGCTTTCTGGTCCAGGAGACAGTGTTCAATCAAATGTGATGGTGTTTGTCTATATGTTTTTCTGAAGAGTAGTTCATGTTTAGTAAGTCCATCTGCTTTCACTGCTGTGGTTAAACTCAATTTGTAGTAGTCAGATACTTTTTGAAAATACGTAGGATTGGCTGAATTTGTAGAAAACTCTATCTAGCCTCTGTTTTCTCTGCGAGTATAACCTGCTATCACCATGTTGTCCAGTTCTGACCAAATATTATAAAGAGACTGCCAAGAACCTATGGACTTTCAGATTTAGCACAAAAATAAGAGCTAGACTTCAAGCTTAAATATCCGCTTGTATCATGCTGTTCGTCACCAAAAGCATTTTTTTTTTAAACACTATCATTCTGTACCACAAAACTTGCAAGAAGGGAAATGCATTATCTCAGCTCCAGCAATAGTTTATAATGAGAGCAAAGCTTGTTAAATATGATCTGCTTTCTACTGCATAATTAGAAGGGGAAAGTGCCAGGTTTTTAAAAGTAGCTTAACTCTGCTTTTACACCAACATTTTAGCTGACAGGAATGGATTCTACAGCTCTACAACGGCATGCTTCTGCTTCCAGTAGATAAGAAAATACAATGCACAATACATTAATTTTGCTTCTAGTACATCACAAAAATGATGCCAAAGTTGTAACAACATTAGCAGATACTTGGTATGTATGTGAATGAAATGTTCAGTATGTTGTGTGCCGTATACAGGGGAAATTACAAAAGGTTTTGTATATTATTTCTTCTCTCAACCCCTTGAAACATACAAATTCTGTGGTGGTGATATTGTCTTAATATATTTTTTTGTCCTTTTTCCTTATTTTCTGTTCTTTTCCCTTTATTCTACTAGACCTAGTTCTGTTTGAATTATTTGCGGATATTGTCCAAAATGTCACAGATTGCTGTGGTAAATTATAAATAACACACATTCAGAAACCATAAAATTGTGTTCCATGTTTCAGATTGTTTTCTGTGACCTTCTTTTCTGCATCATGACCCTTTTTCATAAGCAATTGTTTGCATCATCAGTTCCACTTTTTCTTTCAAGGTAACTATCTCTGCTTTGAGCTGGGAAGAAACAAGTAGTAGTAACAAGTAATATGTGTCTTGCTCCATGCGTGATGAAATGAGCTGAATAATGTGATATCATAACTAGTAACAACCATCTTAGCAGTTTTCCAAAACAGCCTGCTCAGTAGCTTGCTATTAATGTTGTGCAATGCTCTTCCTGGCTATGTCTACTTAGCGGTCTTATTTATTTATTTATTTATTTATTTATTTATTTATTTTGCCGTTATATTTCTCCTTGCTTCGCTTAAGGTAATAGCTACAGCTCTTTCTCGTTCATCTGATGTTCTTCCTCAACATAAACCAAAGCTGCTGGCAGTTTCTATGCAGATAATGATGCTCCATTCTTGATCTCTTCACCATCGTTCGTAATAATCAGTCTTGATCAATTAATAGAGAAAAGTAAAATCCTGTCTTATATTTACATTTCCAAGCCCCTCTCTCAACCTCTCACCAAACTTAAAGCATGACAACTGCATGGATGTTAATAATGCTGACTTATTTTCAGCAAAGAAAGAAATATGACTCCATCCTTAGAAGTGGAAAACATTTCAGCTTTTTGTAAACTTTATCCTAAAATCTTATCTGAAACACTCATATGAACTCTTCTTTCCAAATGTTTTTCCTCATCCTTGTTTTTATATCTGCTTATAGATCCTCTTTCTGAATACTTGTGTCGTCAGTTCCAGTTGTTGTTTTAAAGTACCTTAAAGATTTTCATTGTCCTTTCCTAAAAGCTTTAGTCTGAGCAAACATCTAATTCTCACTTCAGGTAGCATGTAATCTTTGTCTCCTATCCATTGATCTTAACACTTCGTTATGTAAAAGTGGGAGTTAAGTGTCTATGGCTGGAGAAATTTTTTGGAAAGGCTTCTGGAGACTCTAGAAAGATAATATGTTAACTCTTGACTTGTCAATATATGTTAACGAAGTGAGAGATATACTTGGAACCCCTCCTCTCTTCATTGGGCAAATCTGTATGAAAGCTAATAGCACTCAAGAGGCCCAACCTCTGTACGCAATCAGCTGCCTCATTTACAGAAGTAGGTAGGATGCTCTGAAAGTAATGCAAGAGAAAGCTTTATTTGCATTTTAGAAAAAGAAATATATCAATTCAAATTAAATTAAAAAAATGAAACTCATAGTTAATTAATTAGTGAAGTCAATTGGTCAGGCATTTGAAATACTAAAAAACAGTACCTATGAAAGGTTACAAAATTCTATTCAACTGTCTAATAATTCATTTTAATTCTTTGCCTGAGAATATAATTCTGTCATGGCTTTATGATCTTTGTTATCAGTATTCCACATCATAACATCATGTAAAGCACTGAGAGTTAGAGAGTTAATAACCTACCTCCATGAACCTCCAATTATCTGAATACCTGGCTCTCACCAGAGAAGCATTACATACCCCAGAAGACTCTGCGTTCAGAGGGGAAGATAAAGGTCCTGGCAAATCATGGGACTCTCTCCCTTGATGCCTGGCAGTGTGTGGGTGCGCTTCCCAGCTGTTTCACCTTCAGTTCAGAGTGAGGCCTTTGGTTTTGGACACTCTCATTTTATTTGATTTATTAGCCTCAATTCCAAATTATATTGTATTGTATTTTGTTATCTTGCTTTCCGATATCGTATTTAGTAAATTAACTTTCCTTCTCAGATCATTGCCGCTGTTCTGTTTTTAGGGCCCACCCCCATCTCCCTACCCTTCCTCCTTTCCCTTTTTGGACTGGTGAGCCTGCTGTTACCCTGTCATGGACACAGTTAGATCTTAGATAACTCCTTGACAAATTCTTATCATGAATCCCATGTTTGCATATATTTTTGTAAAGTAAATAACCACTGTTTACAATCCAACCACAATTTGTTCTCTTCCTTAATCAGTCATTGTACTGTTTTATGTTGTTGGCTTTTTTTCGTGTGTGTTTTTAGTTTTTTTATTTACAACAGTGGATCTCTTCAGTAAACGTGACATTTAATCTATTTCACTAAAATTTATTCAGATTAGAATAACATATAAAATAATTATATAAAATAAATAGATATTTTATTAGAAATATCTTGAGATTAATAACTAGGAGCTGTGATTTTAATGAAGTTCTTTCCTGTATCTGTATCAGCTTGAAATCTTTATGCAGTTAAAAGTATTGTAAATATCGGTAGGTGTATGTAGCATTTGGAGCTCCTGGTTGGGCTTTCTTTAGGTGACAGCAGATATAAATATTGCAGTAGTGGAGTAGCAGAGCCTTTTGGGGTCTTACACTGGAAAATCATTGTTCTAAGCCCTGACAGGTTTTTGAGGTGAATTAGCCTCAGTATACAAATAGTTAAAAGTCCAACATCTTTCATTAAGAGCAAAAAGAGCATCTGATGAGTTATTACTACGTAGAACATACAAATAATGCATCTAAGAAGGTGCACCATAACCATTTATTTTCCCATTTGCCAAGGAAAACAGCTAAACTTAAGAGGTTTGTTCTGGTTAAAGGTCATGTTTACTGTTGAGTTTTCTACCTACTTGAAAGTGTGTCATTTACTGAAAGAACATATGTTCTGCCAAACTTCTTCATTTGAAGGTTTTTGTTGTTTTCTGCATGTATGACAGTTTCCCAGAAGAAACTGTATCAACAGCTTTGTGCAGTTTCTCTGGCTCGCAGTGCACCTTTTTAAAAAAAAAAAAAAGAAACCTCTTTTAAAATAAACATCTCTAAAATGTGCTCAGTCATAAGGCAACATCTTCTGCCTCGTTATTAGCTGACTTTAATGCTGTATAGTTATTTATGGCGCAGGCTGAAAGTATAAATGTCTCTTCATTAATCTATGACTCAGGCTTAATGAGTGCTGAGATTTGGGGTTTGGGGACCATTAATGCAGTCTTACCATTTACCCAGCTCTGTGACATCACCACCACTTAACCATAACCTTGTAAATGAACAGTATTCTTGCCATCTATTAATTGCCTCCTGAGAGTGAAATGCCTTTAAGCTTCATTCAGTGTTGCTTTTTTATGTGTGGATTCCTCAACCATTAATCACTACACTCAGGATTCATGGCTGTTCAACATCAGAGTTATGGCCCCAGGATATGATTTTTTGTTATTATTATTTTGTGACACGTTTCGATAGGGAATTTGGAAAAATGTATGTGTCTTGAATTCCAGCTACCAATTTCCCTCCTGTCTGGACAGATAATACTATTGTCAGTAGCTAAAGAAAACATTGTTATATATTGAATAAGAAAAAAATATTTTAGAGAAGAAAAGCAGAATGAAATTCAATGACTTCTGAAGTTATCTGTCCTCAACATGATCATAATCTTGCCAGGCTTATGCTAACTACAGTAACATTAAAAATAGGTTAGAAGAGTTTTGGTTTCATAGATGCAGGGATAATTGTAAACTGTTTGGAAAAGGGATGCTTAACTCAACATATTTATTGAAAGAAAAAATAGAGGGAACTGTGTCTTTAAACTAATTGTTAGATCTGCCAAATCTCTTTGCTGTCAAATTATACTGACTACAAAAATAGAAGTAAAAATCCGAGTGCTAATAATACTTTTCATGACCCTTTTTAAAATTACCTGTTATTTTTTCAGATCTTGAGATACCAGAAATCTATGTGATATAAATTGCTGAGAAGTATCCTTGAAGAAAATCTTGGGTTTAGTCTGGAAGTTTTTGCAAAATCACCTTTTCAGCTTCCTCTCTTATCCTCTAACTGTATGCATGGAGACTGCTTCTTACCAGCCTACTCTGAAGATCACAGGTTGCTGTGAGGAGTGAGGTATGTGTTTATATTTACTTAGCATCCTCTAAATAGCCCTGGTAATTTTACATTTTCTTAAGAGATTGGCTGACTTTGTTTTGAGCAGTAGGTGCCAAAGCATGGAGATATGCAGTTAATTGCCCAAATACCATACAGTAGGACTGGAAATTGGTATCCCATCTTGAGATTCAATGCAGTAAATTAAATTTTTGAGGTCTGGCATCCCCATTGGATCAGAATATATACTGTAAGGTACTGAGACTGCTGTCTGTCTGCATTTAGTGTATTACATTTCCCAGTTAAATTGACTGAGTTCTGGTCTTTTCATCAAGGGCAAAATGGCTGAAGAACAGCGTCTTTGAATCATTTTGAACTTCTATTGAATTTCCTCCATAGAAAGATACTCACTAAAGGAATAAAAATTTTTGTATAAGCCTTAAAAATAAGCTTAAAAAAAACTGTTAAAGACTATCCTTTACTGCTGCTATATTATCTAGAAGCACTGTAGGTGTGTTACAAATGCATAATTTTTGGTGAATATTTTCTGCTACTTTGAACAATCCTTTTTTTCTCTATTTTGTAAGACGTTGAGGAAAAAATTTTGAAGACCTTAAAAGGAGAGCATAATTCCTCTGTGTTTACTTAAGATGACTTTATTCTGGAGCTTTGTGTGGGTGTAAGGTAATGACATGAACAGCTTGTGCATCTGTTTTAGTATGAGGGCTGCTCCAAAAGTAATGCCTCCTATTTTATTATGTTGACCCACAGTGTCAGAGGCAGATGGTTGTGGTACAGCAGTAGAGGTGAATCTTCCCACCAATATTCCGTTAACATTTTCTTGCTCTGTGACAGAAGGCAGCAGAGGGGCATTCTGACAAAATGGAGTCTGACATGGAATTGCGGATAAAGCAAAAGTGTGTCACTCTTGTTCATGCTGAAAAATAGTGTTTTGTAGCTGAGAATGTTCTTTAGCAATAGTGTTATTGTGCTTTTTGGATTCGTTGTAGTTTCCATGGAAATAACTAAGATGCGTTACTTTCAAAGCAAACTATGTATAAATGGCAAAGAACATGTACCTATTTTCTGAACTTTGATGGCACTGGGGATGTACAAATTCTACAACTAAGGCTGACAGTTATAAGTGTAAAAGCACCACAAAATCACAAGGCCACAGATAATAAAAAAGTAGGTAAGTTTTAGTTTGTATGATAAACCAAATAGGCCTTGGGCTTTATATGCTGTGATGAGAGTGAAATCAACCAAGGTGGGGGGAATGATATGAATATGGAAGACAGAAATGAAAATGTATGAAAATATCCCATTTTTTTAGATAGTTTATTTAGATGGTCAATTATCCTGTAATTAAAATTTTCTCATGTAATTTTATACTAGTTTAAACTTTCACTGTAAGGTGGCAAGTTTTGTTTAGACAAAATACAGTTGATTTAGGTTTGTTTTTGTTTTGTCTTCTTTTTTAAATTGTGAGTAAAGGTATTGTATGACAGCCTCCATCAGAAGAATACTTGGAGATGCAGTCTTCACAGATTGGATCATGTTATTAAAAGTAAGGACCTTCATTTTAAGCTTGACATAAATGAGCTGGTAAAATGATGGGGAAGAAATCAAATAATACTGAAATATCCTTCAGAAGAGCAATAATGATAAAACCAAAAGCCATGCAAACCTTGTAAAGAAAGGAAAAGACAGACCACTCTGTAGTTAATCATACCAGTGGTCCTGCTCCAAATCATCCTCTGTGGGAACCTACTTCTTTCTCCTTTGTGAAGAGATCCCAGGCTCTCAAAGGGGAGGTGCCAGCATTATGTGTCCAAAGCTGCTATGGTGTGAATACATGTCTATATGTCCTGGCTTCACAGTCTTTGAAATCTGGTCTAAGCTCTAGGAGAGCTGAGGTCCACCTGGGAATGCATGACTTGAGATGTGGGATGTGACAGAGGATGTGAGAACTTGAATGGGCCTTCAGGTCTGAAGTTATTTAAAGTATAGAGTACATTGTCAAGTTGTGGCTCAGATGTAGGAAACTGGTCATAGCTGTCATAGCTATAAATTATGGTCTTATCCCCAAGACAAAGCATGACATCACTTACAGCTATATCCTCAGAAAGGCTTAAAAAAAAGAAAATTCACAGGAAATGTGAAAGGAAGAAAAAAAACTTAGTATTCAAGATCTTTCATTAGTTGCATTCAGAACAAGAGAGGCTGTGACACGTGAATCACAGTGAGGCTTTTCATTTAAAATATGTTTTCTCCATAAAGCTCAAGATTCTGTCACCAGAGTTGTGACAACGGTGAGGGACAGAGAAGTCTCCAAAGAATCACTGAGAAGAGGAAAATGAGGCCAATTAAAGCTTTCTAGCGACTGGAGGGTGGTTTAGTTCCTGCTGGATCAGATTAACAAAGCAAGTGTGTTAAAATAGGACTAGAACCAAATGACCTTTAAGATCCCTTCCAATCCAACCAATCCAAGCCTTCCATGATAATTCAAAAGTGTAGTGAAGAAAAAAAAAAAAAAAAGAAAGCAGTGGGAAGAGGAGGATAAAAGAGGAAAGAGAAAATTCTGACAAGATTGTTGAGGAATGTATTAGGCAGATGCATAATGTAAAATTACTACGTTAATAAATTAATCATCACAAAACCAGTAGAAGGAGGAAGCACACAGCAAGCCATAGCACTCCTCCCTGACTGCCTATTTAAACCAGAGCTGTGAAGGGCGACAGGAAGGTTTTGATTGCCTATTTGTCCCTCACAGAGATCAAGTTCCAGCACAGCATGCTAAGGTGTCTGCTGCATGCCAAGAACTGTCTGAGAGAAAGGGAAAATGTCCTCCTTTGTTTTTTTTAGGTGAGCTAGCGATGTCCACCCCAGAGGATCTATGTTCCTAGGTCCTCGCCCTCTATCTAATGACCTGCAGCAGAATTACAGGATATCCCAGAGGTAGAAGCATGAGGCCCAGCTCCTTAAACCTTGCCTCGTATTTAGACACTTATCTTGTACCTATGTCTATAGTAGTGAATGAGTGATAACCTGAATTAATTAATCTCTCTACAGACTTTAACAAGAAATAAAAAGATCTGAAGAAATAGCTTAGGGGGATATCTTGTACATTCACTCCTTATCCTCCTCTGCTTCAGCCATCCATTAAAATTGAACATAGCTTTCTTCTCCATCAAGCGTTACAGACTAATTGTAGGTCCTATTGAATAGGACCCAGACTTTTGCTATAGTGGAACTTCAGAAGGTATAGATCGAATTTCCAACTAGGCTAGAATTTCTTCCTTATATTAGTTAGAATGTTTGTGAAAGTGTGCTTACCCAGTTTGTTTGGAAGACATGGTTAGCCAAAAAGTTTGAGGCATGATGCATGTGAGGTTTCTATTTGCCTAACTGCTATGTTTATATAGTATGCTGTGTGTGTGCAGAACACACTCTGGTACAGTTGTATAAATGTACAAGTTACTTTGCATTATGCATTCATGTTATGTGGAAATGGAAGTTGTACTTGAAAGTCCGAACCTCCATTTGGCATTTACTACTTCATAAAATAGTTCAGTGTAGATTAAATATGTGCTTTTCTGATTTCAAGGTATAATACGCACTCTTCTTCAGCCTCTTAAAATCTTATGAACCTAGAAGAAAATACTTTTAGGTTACTGATGGCTTACTTACTAATTTAGTTGTGTTTAGCAGATAGTTAACTCATATACATTGAAGCTTTTGCTATTTCCTTTCCAGCACCTCACCCTGAAATTCAGCTCAAATATCCAAGCAAGGTTAAAGCTATTCTGAAGAATTTAGTGATAAATCTATGTATTAAAAATATGTGCTGTAGGTAGCATCTACTGTGCCATTGCTTTTGTATACTTAATTTTGGAGAGTCCAGAAGGCAAAGCTGTGTGGCTCAAGGGGTTAGAGTTTAGAAGACTTTGTAACTTCACTGCTGTATGTCTGAGTATTCTTTTTCACTGTTGTTGGGTTGCTTTAGGTGGTCCTTAGTACTACACTGGGTCAATGGTCAAACTAAGTCTGTAAAGCTTAACAACGAGATCTGTATGCTAAGATTGGTCAAAATCAACAATATTTTTTTTTTTACACTGCTCTTAGCATTTTAGAAATGAATTCATTTGAGTAAAAATGTTCTGAATGCACACACAACCACCAAACAAACAAACAAAAAAAAACACGGGGAGGCTACATTTCAGTAGGAATGTTCTGATGTAATATGAGGAAAAAACGGTTCTTTCTGAAGTTAGACATACGCATCTTGTAAAATGGTAATTTCTTTAAGAGTGTGAAAACTAAATTGACACTTAGAAGATTCTTGTTATAGATTATTTCTGCCTCTGTGCTTTCCTGGATTGGTAAATGAGAACAGAAAACATCAGAATTGATCAAACTTAAGCCTACAAAAGCATCTCTCACATACTTAAAAAATGTAGGTTATAAACCCGATCCTACTGACAATAGCAAAACTGTAACGTCTGATTTTAGCTAAGGTCAAGGTTCAGGATTTTATCTGTCCTACAGTGAAGGCATTTGAAATGAAATCCTAGGGATATTAAATACATTGGCAAATGACCCCATGAATATAAAATTCAATTTAAATTTCAGCACACTTAAACTAAGTTTAAATTCTCTGTGTTCACGGACAACCGTTCTTTAGATGCTTCCAGTTCAAAGTTGCTCAGGATAATTTTTTTTTTTTTTTAACCAATATCTGTTTAACACCTGGACTCTTACCTGGCAAAAATTACTGTTAAGGGACATAGCAGTAGACCCAGTAGATTTTATTTACTTGAGTGAGAACTCTTCTGATCTAGCATCCTAAATCAGAGTTTTCAAGTAGTATTTACTGAACGTAATCTCAACATGACAGTGAATCAGGACTGGCTCATCAGGTAAATCCATTGCCACTGGCAAATGCCAACTCTTCCCGTCATATCAGTGGCATAATGAGGGTGGCAAGACAGAGAGCATCACAGACCAGCAGCTCTGAAATTGTTCTGTCTAGGAACGTGGTAGTTTCTGTGACAATTCTTTGCTGCCTGTGAAGGGGCTACAAATTAATCTGGGGCCAGGATGAATAATGTACAACCCTGGCCCTAAGATGAGGCTCTCTTTCCTGTGGAGAATTCTTTTCTTTCATGGTCACCCATTCTCTCCTGGAAACATCAGCTTGCTGAGAAAGCAAGGGAGTGGCTCTATTTTTAACAAGTGGGGTGGACTCTCACAACAACACACACAACATGTAGAAGCTCAGTACAAAGCAGAGAATGCATTTAAAAACAAAAACAAACAAACAAAAGCTTAAATGCTTAAATCCTGGCTCTTTTGAGTCAAACACACACATTTTTCATCACTCATGTACACAAAGTCTATCCACATATCCAAGCATTTTGGTCAAGCATTCAGAAACCAGCAGAACATTCCTTGGTACCTGAACCATGTACACAATAAACACATAGATTTTTGTTAGAAATTTCACTTATTATTTAGATAGTAGCGCTACAGTATAGGTCACTGTGGACTAGACAGTTATAGTTAGATAAATTTTGGGTGACTACGGTATGCCAGAAACGTATCCAGAATTATGACTTTGCCCTAGATTTACACCACAGTACTTGTACAACTATATTATTCTTATTTAAACAGAAACAATATTCAACTACTTTCTAAGACATAGTTTTTTAAAATCTGTTGAATTGTTGAAAGATGAAGTGAAAAAGATGATCAGAGGGCTAGAGCATCTCCCCTACAAAGACAGATTTAGGGAGCTGGGCTTGTTCAGCCTGCAGAAGAGAAGGCTGCAGGGTGACCTCATTGCAGCCTTCCAGTACCTAAAGGAAGCCTACGAACAGGAAAGGACTCAGCTCTTTTCAAGGGTAGATAATGGCAGGACACAGGGGAATAGTTTTAAATTGAAGGAGGGAAGATTTAGGTTGGATATCAGGGGACGTTCTTTACCAGGAGAGTGGTGAGGAGCTTAAATAGGCTGCCCAGAGAGGCTGTGGATGGTCCATCCCTGGAGGTGTTTGAAGCCAGGTTGGATGGGGCCCTGGGTAGCCTGGTCTAGTATTAGATATGGAGGTTGGTGGCTCTGCCTGCAGCAGGGAGGTTGGAGCTTGATGATCCTTGAGGTCCCTTCCAACCAAACCATTCTATGATTCTATGAAAAAAAAAAAACCTGAAATGTTTTACTTAGGCTTTGTGGAAGTTTATTACGTTGGAAGAAAAAAAAAATCAACAAAACAAAACAGAAATTTCATTTACCAAGTTGGCCAACACTGTCAATAGGACAGGACTACCAAGAGATTACTTGTAGAATACTTACTAACTAGCATTGTAAAGATAGAGGAGAGCAGCCTTGCTGTTTAATGTTCATTTGTGTGCAGGCTTGGAGAGGCTCTGCATTCAAAATGAATTCAATAAACACGGGCAATGTAATTTCATCTGATGGTATTTCAAAGTGAATACATGATTTGTGTAGTTGTACAAAATTGGGAAATAGAAAGTACAAAGTCCAGGAATCAAAAATAGAATAGAGTTATGTCCAGATTAAAGTGCACTGCAAAATGTCAGTGACAATTGGAATGTGTTACTTCATTTTGTTTTCTACTTTAGTGATAAAATATTTTGAAATTAAGCTATATATATATGCTAAAAGAAGAGATGACATTGAGTAATACAGTATTCATAAATTGATAGTTTGCTGAAATACATTATGCATAGGATACACTATAAGAACAATGAAATTATAGTCCATCCAGTTTAATATCCAGAGTAGATAAAATTATAAAGCTATATAAAAGCACAAGCACATTCAATAATGATGACAAAGATTTGTTATCAGCTTGTCATATAAATTACTAAGTCAGGTGGAACTAATAGTTGTAGATAAAAACTACGGTCTTTTACAAAGTGACAGATACCATTCCTCCTGGCTGAATTAGAAATAATACTCAGATGTCCAAAGAATGTGAGAATGACTTCTTGTCCCTTCATTTTCCTTCCATTAGTTAAGTAAAACTGGAGAAAGTCATTGCATTTAAAACTTCTGAGTTCATCAGTATAGTCTACAGAGACTTCATTCAAATCTTAATTCAGTGTTTCACTTCAAAAAGTGATGACTTCTCTACTGAATTTCTATCATAGCTGATAAGAGAGATTTTAAGGATTTCACATCCTGTCACCTTACTGTTTTTAGAACAGTTAAAATGTACTTTGTTTCCTCTTTTTCCTCCTAGAGAGTCTCAGAAGGGGTCAGGTTAGACGGAACCTCTGAAAGATATCTGGTTCAAATCTCCTTCTCAACTCAAGTAATCATGGAGAACTGTTTTCCCAGAATCGTGTCCAGGAGGCTTTTTGGTATCTCCAGTGAAGGAAACTCCACAGCCTATCTGTGCAGCCTGTGCTGTTACTCTTGACTCCTCTCCCTCACACCAAGCAGCACAGGATGTTGGGGATGGGTTTGTTCAGTCCACAGAAGTTCAGTCTGCTTTGTTTTCCTTCTCATGCTTTTGCTGTGCTCTGGTGGGGGCTCTGTATGGGTTTCAGGCTTTCAGGATAAACCTGCTTCAACGCACATCTTTTGTGGGCTGCGATTTTTGTTAAGAGGCCTGTCTCTGGTGTCTAGAGTACCTCTTCTTCCTCCCCTGACCTTGGTTTTCTCTCTCTTGCTTTTCACATGCAGTTATTGTGCCTGTGTTGTCATCTCTACTACTCTGCTCTTTGGTCCCATGCCTATTCTTTACTAGAGATATCTCCTGCTTTTGTCCAGTCTAGAGAGGAAAGCATTCTCTGAGCTGTTCCTGCCTGCAGCTCCTAGCAAGTGAAGTTAGGCACTTAAACACTTTCTGAGGGTTTGTCTCAGGGTTGCTTCAGGAAACTTAATCCTTTCTAAGAAAGTATGAAGTTATATCCTTAAATGAGCTTTGGTTCACTTAGGCCTAGAGAGTTCTCCCTTTCATTTTGATAGGGGTTTGCCTGAATACAAGCAGTAACCTCAATATATGACCTGTGCTTCTGTTCTTCTTTCAAAATTCTCAGTGAAATGTTCTCATTAGTAACTCCATCAAAGGATATTATTGCCCCATTGTTGTTAAACTGAGAGGAGAAACTTGAGAAGTGCCTTTCATTTACTTACCCATTTCAGTTGTGGAGAATAGTGCAGGATGACTCAGGCTAGTATTAGGTTTAATATCTTTGATCTTCTTTGTTTGCTTTTTCTTTATGTATAGCATTAAAAAAATAAAAACCCAGACAGAGAAAATCTGAAAAACCCATCCATTTGTTAGTCTGATGGACAATGGATACAAAAATAAAGAGAAAATACAGTCACAATTTCATAAAGTATCACAGAAGCAAAATTAGAATAAAAAATGTGGAGATGATACTTTGGATCAAAGAAAAAACAAACTTGTTTTTCAATGAATCTGGGTTACCATGAACCCACTGTGATGCCACTTTTTTAACAGGACTGAAAGGTATAGAAAATAATGATTTCTTAGCAGCTCTGACATGTGTAATCATTTTTTTTTTCTTGACTGATTTAATAACACCAGGGGTAAGAGAAATGATTCAGAAATCCTGAATTTCTATATGTTGAAAGGGCTATTGCTGCTGCATGAACACAATAACTGTGGCATTCATAATATGGAAATAGAGAATACAGAGCTGGTAAAGCCCCAGAAGTATGTGGTGATAAAAAGGTACCACAGTCCAGGGCACTGTAATGTCAAAGGGAAGAATCAAAGCCCTGAAATAGGTACGTATAGCCTGGTGATTAAGGCAGGCTTCTAGAGCACAGCAAGCATGGAGCTTAATCTCTTGTGTTTGATGGAGGAATTTAACCCCGGTCTCCCACTTGCTTTTATATAAGAATGGTAATTTTTCTCTGCTCTGTTCTTTAGAAGAACTATTCCTAGTTTCCAGATAGATAGAAATACATGCACAATGCCTTAAGAGGGATGTCAAAAGACTTGGGGAAAGGAATGGGAAGCTTTGTAGTTTGCATTCCATTAAGCTTTTGTTCCCTATTTCTGTGTGGCTTCCTTTTTAAAGATTGATACTGCGCCTACCTCTTCCATTGCACTGCACTGGGGACTGTGGCGTATGCATGGTGACAGGGCATTGTGGGAGGTTCCTTAAAGATGCCTGCCTCAACACAGACATTGACATCCATCAGTAAATGCAGTTCTCTGCCCCATTCTCCTGAAACTGAAGGAAAAGTTCAGGCTTATGGCTGAAATGTGGACAGAGGAATGGATGGGAGCCCCTGCCACTGGAAGACTGCCATGTGTAATCTGTGCCCCATTCAGAGGAGAGGGATCACTCATCTCCATTTTGCTGGCTCTGACCCATTTTTCTTAAGAGGCTTGTTGCACTGAAAAAGGGAAGCAAAAACCTTGATGTCTCCCTAGCCTAGTGACTGCAGGGAGAGAGGGATGTGATTCTGTTCTCTGCTCCCATAATTATATTGGTGTTTCATCTTTTTTTGTTTCTTTGTTTCATGTAGAACACAGAAAGCAGAATTTGAACTGTTTTAATCCCCCCATGAAAAATCTTGCCCTCTCTCTTTCGTTTCTCTCCCTTTTATTGTCACATGACAAATGGTTTTATTATCATAGAAGCAAATGTGAAATCCCCTTATGACCAGCACCCCTCACCCAGCCCACCAATTCTCTTTCTTTTGCCTGTCCCTTGTAAGTAGCTTTTTTGCTTGGACTCTTTTCTCAGAAATAGGAGATGTGGTTTATGATACCTCTGAAATTTGGAGAGAAATGTTCTAGGGATTACTTCATGGTGCAAAAAGGTGACCCTGCTGCCTCCTCCAGCAGCTGCTGATGCACAGGCAGTCCTCAGAGAAAGTAGTAAGAGGTACAGCGTGTCTTGGGGCTCCAGTATAGGAAATTTCATCTAACCATGACAAGACTGATGCCTCTTCAGGCACATGAAGAAACAATAACAGGTGAATCATGGATGTTAAACACAGGTGCTTGTGGGCACCGGATGCACTGAAGGACTGCTGATTTTGTGTTGATTTCGAGGACAGTACATTTTAACTTAGGTATCTGGATCCCTTAAAGTCCCACCTTAAGCATCGAGAACCTGGAAAAAAGGGCATGAGATATGCAAACAATGAAGCTGACATTTGCCTTGAAGATATGCACAAAGAAAGGCATAAGAGAAAAGAGCTTGAAATAACTCTAATTACCTGTTTTAAATATTAAGATGCAGGAAGTACTTGAACTTTTATATTATATTTAAATTTCATTGTATCATCTCTTTTAAAACATGGCAATGTGAACTAGGAATAAAAAGGGAAGATTATAGGTGGAAATTGGGGGTATATTCCTGTAGTCTAAATCGTAAGTTCGTAGTTACAACTCTCTATGACTTGGAGATTAGTGTGTGTCAAAGATACCTAGATGCACAAATACAGGAAATTAAATATGCTGATAGGTATAGAAAAACAGATTTATTGTCAGAATTTGCACACTGAATTTCTGACTATGAAGCTGCTACTACATCTTCTTTTTGTTGCTTACTGTTTCTCTATGAGACAGGATTGTTAATGCTATGGGTTTATATTACTTGTCAAATAATGTCATTTTGGAGCTCTGAATGGAGAAAGTCTTTAGAATATTGTAAAGCGAAAACCTTAACTAACATATATAAAATCAATGTAAGCAGAATTTTCACTGTATCTTTGGGTTATGTGGTCCCTGCTTACATGATTTGTAGTAATTACAAAACGGGTGTTTCTGCCCTTCTCATGTTCCAGGAACATAAGATTCAAGTGAACACATACGCATCACAAAACTCCTTTTTGTATCATCTTGTATTGTTTCTGTGGTCTCTGTGCAGTAGTGGGCCATCAGAGATACAGGTACAAACCATTTCGGTTGGTCATAGCTAAAGGACATCAAGAACTTAGAGAAAGCCAGCAAGTTTTAATGAAGAGGTATCATGATGACAAATGACAATTGCACTAAAACAATGACTGGAAAGGGAAATGGCTAAATGTAATGGAATAGAAAATAACACTGCAGGTATAATAATGCCTTTGTACTCAGATGGAATACTGTGTCCAGATCTGGAATAACACCATGTATTTGTGGGCAGGAAAATGAAATGCTGAGAGAAGAAATTGTTTTTATATAAGAAGTAAGTCATTTCAGTGTTATGTTAGATAAGAGAAGAATAACATGATATGGGTACATTGTGATTAGGACTGAGGTGCTTGTTTTTCTTACTCCTACTGAGAGGAGAACAGCTCTAGAATTTTCTGTGATGTCTGAGGGCACTGCATTAAGAGGAAGTACTTGTTTTCACATGATGCATAATCAACTATTTGCTGAAAAACAGCATTATACCCAAGAGGTTTGTAAGTCTTAAAGCACATGTTGATACAACTAATGAGAAACACCACTGCTGCTGAATATAACTTCACAAAAAAAAGAAGGAAAACTTTCATGCTCCAGTGCAGAGTACAAAGACTAATGAGCAGAAGCCAAGAACAAATTTTCCTTCACAAATAAGGGTGGAAACTAGAAAATGAATTTTTAAAGCTCCAGAAGAAAGTGGTTACTACGTGGTAGAGAGGAATGTTCTGAGTTCCTATGTAAAGATGATGAGGGTAGTGAAGGGCTTTCTATACAAGAAGGTATATAAGCAGGTGATCAGCCTTCAGTATATCAGGATACCTATTGAACTTTCTTCAATTAAAAAAAAACAAAACTACACAACTTCAGTTAAAGGTTAGCAGTGCTAAGCATTAGCTTTACCTCACCAAAGAGGAGGAAAGAGCTCTTGTGCTGAAATAAGGAATGATAATTGATGTTCTGATCAGCTGGTTTTAGAAACAGCATTTTTTTTTTTTTATTGTCCTCATGTTTGATCAGATCTGCTAAGCCTCAGCATTAATACAAGTAACTTATGAAAACTGAGGGGCTGCCAGAGCTTACAGAATTAACCAGGCAATTTGGCATAAAGAAGAAAGGATTGTCTCCCAGCTGTCACAAGGCCAGCACTGCTAGTTCTAATGCTCCTATTTCAAATGTCCAACAGTCATGAAAAGCACAAATGAAAATGAGATGTAGTGAAGCAAATGTTTATTTTTTCTAAAACAACAACATCTATCTCTATTTATTTGCATTTTTGCAATTCTGCCTGTTCTCTTCTTACAATGAAAGTTATGTATCAAGAACTTTTAATTGTGATTATTTTGAAATAAAAGCATTGAATCATTTTTCTTAACTGGTAAATAAAAACCTACTAACTCTTTAAAAATAAATACCAAATTGAAGTAATTTTTAGCAATGCAATACCATTCTGTTTTTTAGTTTTCAGATAAGTTTTCAATATAGAATATTATTTTTTGTTACGGGTTTTGGAGTATTTCAAGACAGTTTATGCCAGAAATCTTCTTACCAGGGGCTGCCATCTTATCACTACTCATCTCAGTTTCACGTTCTCAGAGTAATCGTTACTGACAAATAACCATCCAGGGGAAAATAGTATCCTTTCATACCATTTTCTAGAAGTCCTTAATGGCTACTCAGTATTCATTCTAATGAAACTCTTTGTCCTCTCTGGGTTGTGTGTAATCCAAAGCTGTTCATATAGTTGTATAGCTAGTGAAGGCTTACCTTACTTGCCCATCAGATATTTCTGGATATGGATGCATATTCCACTGTAGAGAAAAGGATTTTGCAGTATTTTTTTTTTTTTTAAACAATTATTTACTTGTTTGTTTGTTTTGGAATGAACTTCTCAGTTTTCTCTGAAAAATACAGTGAGCAGTTTTAATATACAAAGAATATTTTTATGAAGGAATAGGTCACTAAAGTAATTTCAAATGAATAATTAGCACTTTAAAACAACCTGGTACTTTCCCTTGCATTTCTCCTTCTGTTCAGTTTTCATTATCTTTTGAGAAAATTACCACGCTGAGTATAAGGTTTGGGAAGCACCAGCATTTTCTTTGTATGTGAAAGATGACAACAAATGGAATTGCTTTAGAATGATGTTGGTTACATGTTTTTCTCAATTGCTACCTTTTCTTAGTTCTCTGGGTGTTTGCAAAAAGAAATGCATACTTGTTTTATTGTCAACTTACATCTGGATCTTTTTTCTTTTTCCTTTTTTTAATAGATTCTCCAAATCAATTTTCTTCAAGCTTTTCTCAGTGTGTGAATAAGAGTAAAACCCTAAATTGCTTTTCATTTATATTAACATCTTTTCTCTCTCAATGAGTGCGCTTCAGTCTCAGAATCTAATCTCCTGGATTTTCATTTGTTCTACACTTCATTAAAAATGCTGTTCTGGTAGCCTCTGCATCGTTTTGGAACAAGCCAAAAGTTTTTCACAGCAATATAAATCATGGGAAGGTTTTCTTTGATTTCTGAAAGGTGATTATCAAAACATTATCAGTCATCTCCATGTCTGTAAGATGCTTATTTGGTTATTTAAAGAATACAGATAAATGAGAATTTTTTTAGTAGCTTTTTACATGCTAGAAACACTCTTCAGTGAGCCATTTTTCTTTCGATGAGAATATAACGCACTTACATTCCTATCCAGAGTGTCTTTTCTGAGCTGGACACTGCTTTTTCTTAGTTGTGTTTCCATTTTTTTACAATATGTTAATAGCATGAAACTCATAATTTCTGCTTTCCTTTTATGTACGAAGCAAACAAACAAACAAAACTATATTAATATTATTGTTCCTCTCATTAAATTTATCATATTAACAGGTGGGTGAGTATTTTCAATTTCACAGCTAATCAAATTTTGACCTTTGTGTGCTATTTGCTGATACGTAGTATAATGCATGTTAGGAATGTTGATATATAAAACTTCATTTAAATGAACTGTCCTTACAGTCCAGCATCCTAACAGAGATGTTTTTATTCCTTAGGAATCAAAAATACAAGAATATTTGCTGGACAATTATGACAAATCTTGCCCACGGGAAGAAGTTTATCTTCATTAGTTTGTACTTTACTGCCTGTACTGTAGTTAATACTGTGTGACTGGGGAACTAGTGATTTTATAAATTACTTACTTTATTTACACCAAGAGGTGTACAGTATTGCCTATGTCTGTGCGTACATGCTTTTAAAAACACTGAGCTTGAACTCTGGGATGGCACATCATCAGTTTATGTCCAAACCTTTGTCTGCTCAGTATATCTTAATGGCAAGTGATAACAATTTACATCCTTCCCTGTCTCCACAATCAATGGGCTTGTGCATCTCTTGCCCCAGCCAAGCCTTGAACCCTATTCAGAAGACACATCCTGCCTGCAGCTCTCAACCTCCCCAGTGTCACCTGGGAAAGCAGAGTTGGGGGCTGCCACTGTCCCACCATTCAAGGACGTAGATGGGGTGGTAGGCTCCAGACTGGGCACCATATGAGGGGTAGCAAGGGTGTTTGAGGCCTCTTTGGCACCCAAGAGACATCACAGAAATGTGGTCCTCTTCTCCTTATCAGCATGCTTTCCTAAATACTACCTACATTGAGCCAAATCTTCAGACCCTGCAGCAATGAGTTCTGCCACTAAATTTTGCGTTTTTTTTTTTTTTTCCCTTCAGTGTTATGTGTGCTGACTTTGTCTTGCATGTGACTTCAGTATGTTATATTGTCTTAATATATTCTTTTCTATTCATCTACTTCCCAAATTAGACAATTTCAGTCTTTGCAATCTTTCATCGCAGAAATTCTGCCATACTCTTTGAAATTTTCATTACATTTTTCTACATCTTCCTTATCTCTTTTCCAAATAGATTGCCCAGGATTGAGCGCATATTGTACCTAAAGGCACGTCACTGACATTATAATACTTTCTGAAAGACAGTCTGTCCCATGATAATATCTTATTTGTTGCTTTGGTATTTTTTTGACCACTGCACTATGGACCTTAATTGCATGGCATTGGGAAAGCAGAACCCACCTGACTTGTTCAAATAGAGGCTTAGGAAGTACTGTATAATCTTACAGAGAATTCAGCATTTACTCTGTGATTGTATTGCCTGTTTGACTCCGTAGCATTCCCTGTCCTTTCCTTCTCCTTAGGATTAATCTTATTTTGCAACATGCTGCTTTGTTCTTCATTTCAGAAACACATCTTGTTGCTATAACATCTGATTCCAAACTGTTAAAGGAGATGGTCAGTGTGGGCAGCATTACCACAGGAATTTGTGATTCAGCATTGCCCATCATAAACTTATTTTGCATTGAGCAATTCAGGTGTAAAAACCATATGCTATCCAGACACCCAGCAGCTCACCAGAACCTGTTAGCCTGGTGAACTACTTGTATGCCCGGGGCAATTGCCTGGAGATGTGTGAAGGTGTAGATGACAGTGTCAGCCAGAGCATCTGCTTTTCATGTTGCTGTGAGAAGGTATTGCTGGCTTACTGACTACCCAGGAAGGACCACATTCTTTTTCATTTCTTATAATTCAGTGTGGATATGGCATATCCTTTTTGATTCATAACTTTTCAATGCTGCTACCAAGCTGTTTCTGTCTCTTCAAGCACTTCAAACACTTTTTGAGTGTGAAAGCAATCAATTTTTAATAAAAGTAAACATTTTTGTTTTGCAAGAAATCATAAGAGCAAAATAATTTCTTCCTGTGCTTCTTAAGAGGAAATTCTGTGTGTATTTCTTTGTATGCATAAGAATTCCAGTGTTTGCCTTACTCATCTTAATTTTTGTTTCAAAGAGGTAAAATCATGCCATTTTTTTAGGGACAGTGTATGTTAAGGTTTTTGCTATACTGCAATGAATGCTGTTAACAAAAGCTGACAATGGTCTGAGTTTCTAGGAAATGTATTTTCATCTCCATGCTTGGATGCTTGAGACTAGGTATTTTCTACTTGTTACTACTATTCATCCTAAAGATAGCTCAGTTAGCTTTGACATCTCATTCTTGTAAGTGCAATTCTGAGTCAATGGGTCTTAACATCCTATGGAATGGATATGGAGTGGTTTGACATACCTGCCGATTTCTGCAGCCAAGCTTAAAAGACAGCCTTCAGTCATGTGTTTTCTTGGATGTCAGAAATGAACACCTAGCTGTGATATCCGTGTCTGTGAAAGAAGAAAACAGTCTGCTCTAGCTCACCAGAACTAAAATTCTGTCCTAAGCCTGCCTTTGTGTTGGGTGGATTTCGTTTACAGATGCTATTTGTCATGCTGAAAGTTCTCAATTCTAAATTCCTCAAAAGGAGTAGGTAATTTTTCTTAGTAGATCAAGGTTTAAAAAAAATCTCTATATCTAGAAATAATCCTGATTAGGTTTCTATTTTCACTTGCAAATAACAAGATCAAAACAGTATCATGAAAATGGTGAAGAATGCTTTCACATTTGCACCCCTTGAATTCATCCAATGTGCATCAAATTTCCTGAGGCTGAGGTTGGCATGGGTCTGGATATGTCTCTCTGACATACTGATGGAAATCTGATTTTTTCCCTGTAAAATTATTAGCTGTTTAAAGATACTCAACCAAAAAATCATAGTTTCTACAGTGTTTCCATGATCTAGATTTCTCTGCTTCATCTTGCAGTGTTTCATGGTGGAAAATGAAAGCAAACTTTGAAAAGTCCTGAAGAGTAAATGACGAGTAGCAGGACTTCTAATCCCTTCTCGGTGACTTTTAGCAGGGAGAGGTGTTCTGAGTGCTAGGGAGAGAGGTCAGTCTTACACTGCCAAAATGACATTTCAGAATCAGTTTGATGAGCATTCCTCCATTTCATTTTGCCATGAGTCGTACTGGAAAACAGCAGTGCATCTCGTGATCCATCCTCTCCGATGTTACGGAGACCGCATTATGAGTACCTATTCTTTGATTCTGTTAATTAAATATAGTTGCAGACCAAACTTTTATAATACAATCTATTTTTTTCCTGAGTTTAATGGTGAGCTAGATGTTAAATGTGAAAATCCTTCTGATATTATTTTCAGTTTGTATTAAAATGCAGGTGAAAAGATTAACCTATCTGCCTCTACACTCCAGTGGGATTCTTATTATTCAGATTTATTCATTAGAAGACTTGCAATTCATGTTTGCTCTATTTGCTTTCATTAAATGTTTGGCATTAAATGCCTTCCTATTTCATTGCTGACTAAAAAATAAATAAAAAAAAGAGTGCTGTGATATAAAATTAACATATCCAGATCAATATAAATGATGTGGGTTTTTTTGTTTTTTGTTTTTAATAGAAAATAGTGAGGAGTAAACAATAACAGGCAAATACTTTTAAAAAAACCCTTGGGAGAATTCATGGTCATCAAAGAGTAAATCTCTTCTCATGGAAACAAATATAACACAGAATAGAATAACGCATAGAATCATTTGTATTTCTAAATACTGAAATTATACACTTTTTCATTCATTAAGCAAAATTACAAAAACATAGTTAAAGACATATAAATGCATTCTGATTCTTTCACAGGCAATATAATAAATGTGATTTCCTGTATGCTAAATACCAACCTGCTCATTCCCTCTATGAATCAATTAAAAAAAATCAAGCAAAACTGTAAGGGGAAAAAATCCTTCACATATTTCTCCCCATATTTCAAGGTCTAGTTCTCTGAAAGTCACTTAGAATGTTTTCCTTTAATTTGGTCTAACTGCTGCCCTGTAGCTTGGCCCACATGTGCCAGGATAGCTGGCTCCTTTAGGGCTGCCGGCAATCATGTGAGAGTCTGTATGCTCAGGTGCTCTCTCCGTCTGCTGAGTTTAATCAAACACTTGCACTTAAAGCTTGCAGGTTTGAATATGGCTGCTCTATGGGATTCACCTTGAGGCAGGCTAGGAGTCTCCCTTTCTAGAGGGGTAGCATGGATGCTGGGATCAGCAAACTACTTTGGTGTCCCTGTGGAGTTTTGGCTGACTGATTTTTCAGGTTCTTTACCTGCCCTGCTGTCTGTCCCAGCAGAATGACATCTGTCAGAGGTTGGCTGTCCTTTACAGAGCCCCATTTCTCCCACTGTGAGGGAAGGCAGGATTTGTTGGCAGCTTACACTCCAGTCTGACTCCGGTGCAATAGGGACAAGCAGTATGCCCTGGTCCCCAGGCCACTCTGCTACCAGCAATTTCTCAGGTTGCTTGGAAGCAGTTATAAAGACAGCCTCTTCCTTGTCTTACCTGATCCTGAATTGCATGGAGAAGATCTGCTGTTATGGGGAAAAAAAACTGTGATAATTTAATTTCAGTGACAATGCTACTTGTGATGATATCTGATTTCATCAGCCCAGAAGGCTCAGAGATTTTGGTAATCTAGTACCATCTGTATGCATCACCATATCAGTTTCTCCTATTCTCCACAGTCTCATAGAACTGCACTGTCAGTGTAATTAGATGTCCCCAGTCAATCACAGACCATGCTTGAACTCCAAGGGCCAGCCAGTGCACTCAGATAAACCATTGCTGTTCAGTGAATATGTATGGGCCAAGTTTAAAATGCTATTCAGGAAGAAGAGACAAATCACGGTGAAGCTGCTTAACCCCCATTAGCTCCCCAGCAATCACCAGGCCACATTTGTTCTCACAAAACACAGGTCAAGCCATTTCTAAACAGCTTTGAGAAAATCAGCTACTATGTACAGGGAACAGGCAGCCTGTGAGTGCAGCCTGGGGATGTGATACCTGAGCCAAGGTTTATCGTAATGCCCTCAGGTTAACCGGCACTAACACGGGTGGGCTAGAACTCTTTCTTTAGAGCTCATATTTCCATAACCTTCTGCCCTGGTGCTTTCTCACATTGACTCGCTCACTGGTGAGATATATGTAGGGGCACTGGTGTCAAAAGACTTTGAACTGCTCTGCCAGAGCGAGGAAGGCAGTAATGAATTAGTAGCATTAATGAAGGGCAGGAAAATGGCATTTGACCTCTCCCCAACCCCAGAATAGTCATTAATGTTAATAGGAGTCTCCCCATGCCTCTATGTGCGGAGAGCTTGCTTAGGGAAAGCACATGAGGTACCAAGACAGCGCTCCTCAGGGTGATTGTGATCAGCTTCAATCACTGAGATTTATTACCATCAGATCAAAGGTCAGTGCAAATAGAAAATCTCTATTAATTAATTTATGTTCGCAACAGTCATTGCCAACTCCGCTAGCTATGTAGCATGAACCCGGAAAGGCCTGCTAAAATGAGGACCTTCTGTTAAATGAAAATCATTTTAAAAGCAATGATAAAAATACTTTCAAAATATCACTGTTAGTGTTTTTGTGTAATTAAATGAAAGAAAACAGTCCCTAGATTTCCTAAGTATATATGCAAGGGAGGGCAAATACTTTGGTTGCATCATTTGTGTTAACGCTTATTTGTTTTCTTTAAACAAGGTTGAGGGAAGATTGTGAGGTACTGATTACAAAAACAGAAGTCTGCTGGACAGAGGTAATTACTCAAGTTGCATACTGAGCTATTATTTCCTAGGAAAATTCATACATGAAAACATGAGCTTTCTTAAATACCAGTGCTGTCTCAGTTACTGTCTGTAACTGTTCTTGTGCTGATGTGTGGATTGGGAGACAACTGACAGTTTCACTGTGTAAGCCTATGCCTAGTATAAACAGTAATTCCTGAGGAGTACAAATATTTGCTTTGAACTTATTGATCAGAAGTCACAAGAGACATTAATGCAGATCCTAAAGACTAGTATATAAGCTCCAATTCAGTCTTAAGTCAATATTAAGTCAGTGCTGAATTATTGCCTTTTTTGTTATAATAGTTATATTGGCATCCTTGGCAAAGTGTAGAATTATTCTTATTTATGTGTAATTTATGTAATTTTTGAGGAAATCAGTGTTTTGGATAGGCATAGGTAGAATCCAGATTTTTCTGACAGACCACATATTTGTAAACTGAATGCTTCCCACCTTATTACTGCATTTCTTCCTACATCATCTAAATATTCTATATGAGGGAACAGTTTTATTACCTCCAAACTGAGGAAATATATATCATACCTTCCTAGTCACACACCAAGCATCTTTCTATGTTAACACTGTGTATGTTTGATCTGTGTTTTGCAATAACAATAATCAGAAAGAAGGTGGAGAAGAAAAAAAATCCAAGTGTCCCAAAGAAGGATGAAGGAGAGGTGATTCTGAGCAGCAAGTGCAAAATGCAAATTGTGTCTAGAAAACACAAAGAAAAAGCAAAGAATAGAAACATTAGATACTAACTGATGTGAAAAAAAAGACGTGCCCTAGGCACTTGAAGGTGATGTAACAGAAACATGGAAAAAAATTCAAAACAGAGGAGGCTTAAAGTAGCAGAAGGAAAAGAGAATAAAAAGTTAGGCAGATGGAAACTAAGGCGAAAAAATAATGTGTGGAAATGTCAGGGAAGGAGGAGGAAAGTAAAGAATAATGGTGACAAATGGCCAATCAGCATCAGCAGAACCATGAATCAATGGAGCTGCAAAGTGGTGCAGGATTGAATCAGGTGATTGCACAATCAGTGGGAATCTCAAAGGTACTGGCAGGAGATCAGCATGGTGGAGGAGCCAGGTTCATCTTTTACATGACGCCAGTGAACCTGTTTTATATGAAGGATGAAACTTGCCCCAAGAGATCAGCTGCTTAGGAGATTTCTGATCAATAAGCAACAGGGTAGATAATTGATTTGGCAGTTAATGAATGGGGATTTTATGGTAATAATAGTGATCTCTAGTAAATGAAATCATTTGTATGGCAGCAAATCAACAGCAGCAGTTGACTGTAGCAAACTACAATAGATTATCTTAGAAAGAAATATAAGAAAATCATATTTCTTTCAAAATCTATTAGCCATAAACAATAAAAGTGACCCCAGATAGAAACCGGACACAGATGTGAGACACAAATTAAATGGCAGGGTAATTAAAAGCAAGTAGATGTAGCAGATACAAGGTTATCAAAAGTGACAGACTGGACAAATAGTGTAATATTAAGCTTGAGATGTTCAAAGAAAGGGAGAGGTCCGATGAAGAGTAAGGGATGTGACACACCCTGACAGAACCAAGCCCACACCACAGGCTATTCTACACAGGCCCTGCAGGCTGATGGGCAGACAGCAGTGAGAAAACCTAAATCTGATGCCCTGGGATCTGGTACACTTGTGTCCAATGCAGTCTTGTATTTTCTGGTTGTAGGGTGATGCACGGAGGCTTGAGGGCAGTGAGGGCTTGGGTCCATTCCAATTTGGGATAGTCTCTGATTCTCTAGTTCCATACAATTAAATTAATAATTTCCAACAACCTGTAACGTTTTGTACTGAATTAAGTACTCATTACTGTTCCTTTATGAGAGGACAGAGAAGGAAGGGTCAGCCTTTAGGAAGGATGGGGAAAAGAACAACCACACATACCTACTATTGATTTGATCTAATGATTTCTGTGTTAACAGACAAACTATAACATTACTTTGCATTTTCCTGTATGCAAGATTTTGTTCCACAACACAAGATGAAATTGATAGCCAATTGATAAAATGCATAATAATATTTTTATAAAGTAGTTTAGCGTTCTTCCTGAAAAAAAATAAAAATGTCTCTGACCCTGGACATTTTTCCAAGGCAATTTTTTTCAAAGTATCATTTTTCTGTTCACATTTTTTGTCTCATTATGTACTTCCCAATGAACACTTCCATATTTCTTTCAGCTTTTTCATTGTTTGAACCCAGAAATAATCTTGTAGCGTATGGATTTGCTGTGAAGAACAGCTAAGGGGAAAGCACAGGCCACCTCACTGGTGTGCTGTAAGGCTTCTTGTGTTTGGTGTGCAAGATCCCCCAGGTCACAAGCTACCTCTGCCATATTGATCCATGTGCATGCTGTGTATGTGTTTTGCATCCAGCCGTAGCACATGGTTGGCTGCAG
>JAOWBP010001760.1:26036521-26051862 GCA_028571105.1 Tragopan temminckii
GCATCAGTTAGTACATGTGGGATAGAGATGCGTTACTGAAACCAAAACCAGAAAGGTTCTCCTAAAAACAAACAAAGCAAAACAACAGCAAAAGCAGAAAATTTAATTTTTCCAGTCTGAGAAATGTTGTTCCAAATTGTATGTGAGTTCCTTTGGGAATGAATCTTTTGAAAGTAAAATGCAAAATATAATTTTCCTACCTCAAGCAGGTAAGTTTTCCTCTACACGGAGCATGTGGGAGTAATAATTATATAAGAATATTTAATGTAAAAATGTTAAAGATTTTTCTGCTGTTTGGGTTTTCTGGGATATTTATTTATTTATTTGCCTAGTTTATTACACTAATAGGACACCATGTTGTTTGGTGGTGTTTTTCTACATCAGAAAGATATTAAACACATCATTTATTCACTGAAACTTTGTTGTTTTTTTTTCCTGAACTTCATTTTGAGAAATAAAATTTCTCTTTTATATTTGCAGTATTAAAAAAACAAGCACTTAATTTCCTTTTCAAGCTTGCCAACTTATCAGGTTGGCTAGATGTCAAGCATTCTTGTGTTTATAGAGAAAAATAAAGGCAAAAGCAAAATATATTCAGTTTATTCACAACTTTTATGGAAAAGCTGTAATAATGTGCTTCTGAAATTATTGTATTAATTGAGAAAGCATAAATGCTAATGACAATTTGAGAAGCAGCAGGTATTGTGCTAATTCGGAATTATAACTTGCCTTCAAAATAATGCTCTTTTAGAATCTAGTGCAATGTTCATTGGATTCAAAGTGAGTTTCTGAAATGCAAGAGGTTCTATTTCTTGTGTAAAAAGTGCATGCATAGTATCTGTGGAAAAGCATAAGAATGAACATCTGAGAAAATACAACCTTCCTTTTCACAGATATTCCAGTAATAAATAAAAATACATGCTACGATTTATTTTTAACCAGAATGTATTTTTCTCATCAGTTGCTAACACTTGCATGTTAGCTCTGTGCTCTTATTCCTGAAGTTGGAAATGTACGATCCTCTAGATATTTGATTCTCAAGGAATCAAGCTGGCTGATATCCAACTTTTCATCTATCAGAGCCCACAAGTCCTTCTCTGCAGGGCTGTTATCAGTGAGTTCTCCCAGCCTTATGTTTGTCCTTGTTGGATTTCATTAAGTTCTTGTGGGCCCACTTTTCAAGCTTGTCCCGACACACTTAGATGGCATCCTTTTCTTCTATTGTATCAACTGCACTGCTCAGCTTGGTGTCATCTGCAAACTTGCTGAGAGTGCACTCAATCTCACTATTTAGCTCACTGATAAATGATGTAAAACGGTAGAGCTACTTAAGTTCTACAGATGATGTCTTCACAACAACAAATCTTTATTTACATGGGAAGTCAATATTTTTGTTTTTTTGTTTTTTTTTTTGCACTGTCTTAGATACCATAGAAATAATCAGTTCTAGAAAACAGTCCTGCATTCTTGAGTGGTACTGTGTACCATTTTATTTGGAGGAGCAGCTGTGAGCTTAAATTCAGAAATTACTACAGGCTTACTGGAAGTTAAATTGACATCCATTCCTTGAAGTCCGTTACAGACGGTGGTGCTTTTTGAAATGTGAATTTCATTGACACGAGCAAGAAAAACAGCCACAAACACCCGTCTGTGCTAAAGCTCACTGTGGAGAAGTTTTACAATGAAGATCGGGTTAGTTCATCAACAAGATTTCCTGGTTTGCAACTTGTATCAAAAATTTTTTGAGCCCTTCAATGCTGATTTAGGTTAACCAGCCTCCTGTGAACTTCATTCTCAAATTATCTATTTTTTCTTGTCTCCAGATAGGTGCAGACTTCCCTGAAGGGAAAACAGGGAGGAAGAGCTGTGAGGGCACCTTTTAGGCAAGGTGTGAAAATGTCTTTTGATGGAGGCCATGCTGCTTCACTTCAGGATATAAGTGAGCTGGGCATGCTTCCAGTGGGCTTAATCACAGATGTTTTATTAGCTCAACTTCTTTCTCAGAGTCTTCAGGTCAGTCCAGCTATTTGCTGGTGATATGATGTGAGCAGCACAAGTTCTGGACTAGCAGCTGCATCCAACTCACAGTCCTCAGATGGTCATTCAGTCTTTCTGGAGATGTTTCATATCACAATCCAAGTCACTCTGCTGTGGTGGTCTTCAAATCCCTACTGAACTCTGAGGGGTTCTTGGTCAAGAAAATGTCCTTGGCTGAAAGACAAAAGGCAGCAAATTATCAAAACCTGTTGTGCATCCTTAAAGAGAAATTTTGGTGAGAAGTGATCTTGCAGGGCTGCAGTGAACACCCAAAGGCATTACTAAAAATGTTGAAAGCTTGCCTCATTTTTCAGGCAAGGGTAAAGATTTTACCTCAAGGCTATGTTCTCTGACATTTGGTTTTCTTTATTAATTTTGCTTGATTTATATACTTTCTTTTAGCTATCTTTATTTAGCATTTATGTTCTTTCTTAAGTACTATTTTATGGATAGAAAAGACCCTATCACTATCTTTTAATAGACTCTTCATAAGTTATTTTGTTGTGGATGAAACACTATAGTACAGTAATTATTTAAGTATTGTGTCAAAGCTTTCTGTATGATAGCTGGATTAATTAATAAGTAAATTTTCAGGCCACGAAGATGTGAACCTATCTTAAATTAATTTAATTAGTGTAATCCCAGTGGCTGTTTGCCTTGTTTTGTATGCATTCCTTCTGTTTTAAATTATTTTTCAAATTCCAGAGAAGCAGAGAATAAATATCTTTGAGTTACAGAGATGTTGCATTTATATCCCTGGAAATTTTAATAGGATGAACTTGAAAGGCTTACAGCCAACACTGTAGTTTGGAATTCATTTTCTAATTTATTTAGATAATGTATGAGATGAATTTCTTTCCTCTGGGGGGGAAAGGGGAAAAAAAAAAAAAAAAAAAAGTATCAATTTTAAGACATTTGCTAACATAGTTAAGGTTAATTGTTAAATTAGTTACTTAATGTACAACTAAATTGTGGGTTGGAGTAGAAACATATTCTCATATGCTTGTGCTCCCAATAGATATAAAGTTTAAATTATTTTGTAAGAAGATGTAGGGAAAGATTAGAAAGATTCTATTGGATTGCAGGATGTAACAGATTTGTAACTGTTCTGAGGATTTATCCCCCTAAGCTTGATTTATTTATTTAAATAGAAAGTTCAGTAAGCATTAAGGAACAACAAAAGACAAAAGTAACAAAGCATTTATATACTTAGAGGGGTTACTATGTGTACATACATTTTCTGAATGTTGAAAATCTGGTTTATTTGTGCAGTCAAGCACCAAATAAGCATTCAAAGTTTGACTAATTGGCAGAATAGGTCAGAATGAAAGTACATGAGAGAAGATGACAGAGTCTAAGCAGCAAGAAACAGATGTTTAAAATGCGTTCTGTAAAGATAAGGTATAAAAATAAGAAGAGAGGGAGATTTGTCAGCGTAACTACTTGACAAGTAAGAAATATGTTGGACAAATAAGACTTTATATGGACAGAAAAGGAACTTAGGACACAAGTTTCAGGTTTCAAAAATTAAATAATTGCAGTAATCATGTTCTTAGCTTGAAACTCATAAACGCAGAGTACTACAGCAATGAGAGAGGTTATCAAGAACTGAACAGAACAGCCAGCAGGTGAAAGATGCTGAGGAGAAGCCCCAGACTGAAGACAAAAGAATGATTAGGGTACAGAGACAGTTAGTAGCATTCATCAAAGTCCTGGGGATGAAAAACAAAGCAGCTATATCAACTAATCTGTTTGATGTGATATTTTAAATGTCTGAAGAGTTTCAGAAGAAAGAGAGGGAGATTGCAGTGTATCTGGAGGATTGAATATGAGTAAGTGTTCAAAAGTAGTAATGTGAGACTATTTTGAAACTGCAAGGGAAGATTGCCCTGCTGAAATGGAGAGGCAAATTGGCGGAAGGAAAGAAAGTGTGAGATCTTAGAGAGAAGAATATGCAAGACCACTGTTGACAGAATTATACTATTTAGAACAAGACAAGAAAAGTACAAGATGTTACAGAAAGCAAAGATGTTCCTAATGCAAATGAAAAAATACATGCTGAGATGATTTGAACAACTGTGAATACTGGGAAACAAATTGTGAGGGAAATAGCTACTGAATTATCTCCTCACTGCTTTTTTTAAACTGCAGTGCATGTAAGCATCCCCACAGAGAACATATTCATGGGTGCAACACCTTCTACAAACAAGAAAATAACAGAGGAAAGAACCTCATCATCCTGTACTCTGAGTCTGTCTTTCTGAAAAGTAATTGTGCTGATTATGTAGGAAGACCGGGACTTGGTTCAGTTCTCATCTCTGCTTACCCTATCTTTATTATTGTGACCTACCTGTCCCAAAGTAATGCTTCTGCACTGAACAGAGTATCTAATCAACGTTCAAATGTTCTGGTCTTTTTTCTGTTAGTGTCCTCCCAGACCGTCTCTGGGGGCTTGCTTTCAAACCTTGATGTGTGCCTGAGGAGAGGCTCCTGGATACACTATTGTCTCCTAAGCACAACTTTTCTTCTTCTCTAAACTCTTGATGTGTATGCCCTTGGGGCACAGAGTTCTCATGCTAGTCACAGAGACATGTCTAAACTGTACTAGGACCAGCCGTGGAGAAATTTCTGTCCTTGAATGTGCCCATCTGTTGACCACAAAAGGAAGTCAGAGTTTGTCTTCCAGTCTGGCAAATGCCATTTATGTTATGTGGAATGAGATTTGCTGTGACCTGCAAAAAAATACTAACAACTATCCTAATAACTTAATGGAAAAATGCCAGAGCATTGTTTTTTATAAACCAAGTAAGTGAAGTGCTACTCTTAAAAATAGAATGGTGCCAAGTGTGATGTACTTAGAAGCAGTCTGTGGCAAAATATAAATCTAAGATGAAGGGACAAAAGAGCTGGTGCTTACAGAGGTTCTTGTATGCAGATTTAAAACCAAGAAAAACTGGAAGTGTGGACCGCAAAGCTTTGAGAGATTTAGATGTGCTAACTCTTATTACTAGATTCCACACAGCTTTTAAGCCAACTCATATTTTCAGTCTCTCTTCAGCTTCGGTCTTAAATGACACTGCATATGAGGCCTGATTTTACGGCTTTTAATTGCAAAGGATACAACGCAATGTAAGGTTTTCCCTTTGCTGGCAGTTCTCCAGCAGCTTCTGGCCTCTGGAAAGAAATGTGGACACAGAGATCCATCAGAGGACAGATTGATATAGGGGAGGAGAGTTACAAAATCTGTAGCAGCTTGGCAATTGCCATGTAATCAGCACAAAACTTGTCCTGTCACCATGCTAAGAGCCATGGCAGTGCTGGGACTTGTCCTCACCACACCTGCCTGCATAGGCTGCTGGCTTTGGCACCACTGAGGGAGCGGGCAATGCGCTGTGTAAAGGACTTCTTCAGGCACCATCCGCAACAGCTGACAACTCTTGACAAAAGTTTTAGGTAAATATGAAAGCCTAAGTGTATTATTTATTTAAAAATAAATACATTGATCTTTGTTACCTATTTGAAAACACCATTTTTCTGATGTTTCTCAGCTTGACTCCTGGGTGGCCCTGCAACCACACTCCAGAACCTTAAGTGTCACTGAGCTCCTGGGCTGCTCCTACTTGAGAAACCAGTAAGGCTCCAGCCTTTACATCTATTCCATAGGAAAGTTAAATGTAGAAACAGACTTAGCACTGGTGTGCTGTCTCAAAGTAGTTACTTTTAGATACAAGCGCTGACGTCTCTGACTAAGAAAGAATCAGGCTTACCCTTTTAAAAAATTATTTGTTTAAGCAAGCCTTTGACCTTCATATTCACAAACCAAAGGCTGGAAACAATGTCGAGCTGATGCTCAGGACTCAGTTCGAACGGAGCACTTTGCAGTTTCAGGATGAATGCTCTTCTGCAGCAGCTGTAAAAAATCACCGAAAGCATTTCTCCCAGCACTCTCGAAGACCATTATTAGAGTACAGAAAACAGTTATTAGCCCTAAAGCCTCTTTTCCCTCACTTAATTTACTACCATGTCTTCCCCAGGGCTCCTGCTGCCTGTTTTCTCAACTTTTAAAGAAATAGTACACGTCTCCATAGATGTCTTTTAACTGACTCTGTGATTGCTTGTGTATTACAGCTTCAGAGCCTCTGTGCCTCAGCCCTGGATTCAAGAAGATATCTGATTTTAGATTGTTCCAGTTCAGTTGCTGCAAACCTCTCCTTATATTTTCACTTACTCCAGTTTAATCTTTGATTAAAACTTTCTCAGCTTGCATCAGGAGATTACAAAATTACACTAAATTGACTAAGCAGGGGATAAACCAGCTTAACCAGGATTGTCTTTCAGTGGCCTTAAGCGGACCAATTCAAAGTCAATTTAGGTAGATGGTTATAACATTTCATTGAAGAGGAACGCAAGTGAGGATATGCAGTAATCCTTCTAATTTGAGGCTAAATTGCTACATGAGCAAATGCCTTATGTTATCAAAGCAGAGTCACAAAGAATACTCTCTGAGCAGCTGCCATTAAATGATAGAAATGTGTAATTTCCTAGTTAACCCTTTGCCAGTTTTCTTTCTGCAAGCACCAGACCCATGGTAGTCTGCTCAAATATATTTCTCACACTGCAGTACATTGTATCTATGGAAGGGATGGTGTCTGGAAATTACAGCTGGCAAAATATGTGGGTAGAGGTATTAAGGATGTGCAACAGTGAAGAACAAACCCCTGAGTTGAACAGAGCCTGTTAAGGAGATTGTAGAGCAGTGAAGTTGTCAGCAAAGAGAAATACAGAGACATCATAATGAAACTCTTGGGTAACATACATTTTGCATCATTAGTATCTTTGTGTTTCAATATATTTCTAATAGTGTTTCATATGACTCAATTAAAAATGTAGCATCAAGAAATTTCTTCTAGAAAAGAAACCATAGAATCTCTCTGTTGCTTAAGCTTGCAGTATACTAGCTGGTACTCATGATTTTCTGCCTTTAACATTATGAGACTGTGTGAACAAGGAAATTGACTGATATAGTCCTGAATAGATCAGCAGAACAAAAAGTGTGCCTTTTTTTTCCCCCCATTTATATGATTTCACAATAAACGTGAAATGAATACAGCTTATAGCATCTACTCACACATTTTTGAGATAACTGCAAAATTGATGATTACAACATTGTAAGCTTAGTTCTTAAGATAATTAGCATAAATGGGTTTTACTGTAGATGGCAGAACTTCTTGATTATTCTTTTTAAAGAAAAAAAAAAAAACAGATATAATTCTTCCATATTGCCTACAATTCTAAGTGAATTTCTGAAAGGAGCGTTCCAGTGCCCATCTGTTTAAAATTATGTCTCAAACACTGAAGAGTGATACTTCATCATCTACTTCTGAGTTCATGGCAGTGTCCCATTCACCATCTTTATGCCACTGTTCTATGACAATTTATGGAGGGAAAGTCAAATGCAATCCACAGCAAGTAGAATTCTTTTTAAAAAAAGGGAAAATTTCATACAAGAAATCTTCAGTAACACATAATTCTCATAGAAAGGATTTATTTAAATGTGATGTTTATGCAATGACTCATATTTCGTATCTGCACATTACAGCGATCTGAAAGTTTTCAGAGATTCTGCTGAGTTTTTAGCTGGTGACTGCAAGGAGGTCCACCATGGCCATGCTCTATCACAGTGCATAAAGCCTTTGCAGAAGCATCTTCATCCCCTTCTACATCCTTCATTCAGTTCATGCAAAAACCTCAACAATACCAGCAACAAACTCCTGAAATTGTTGGCTGACTTAATTAGGATGTCCAGTGGCTCTGACCCCACAGTATTTTGCCCTGCTTCAGTCTAAGTGAGTGCAGGTGGTTTGAATGGACTCCAAATGATAGACTAAAAGCTGCATCATACTGTCTATGACTAAGAAAATAGAAGAAGGGCCAGTACATCTTTGCTTCATTTGATTATGAGGTATCATCTGGTATGGAATCCTGTCAGTCTGATAGTGTGACCTGCATGATATCTTTTACACCATACCCTGTGTAATAATTTCCCAAGATTTGCAGGATACGCTGCAATATGTAAAAATTATATATATACATTTATATGCAGTTTATAGATTTCCTATCACATCAAGGTAGAAATAATCTTCCAAAAAAAATACCAATGCAATTTTTGTTAGCAGAACACGGTGCATTTCACTTATCTCTGTAGGTGAGTAATAATAAGCACTTACATAATACTTTTATGTTTTCATTACCTGCTGCATTTCATCCTCTCTTAATGAAACACTTTACCTGAAAGTGGTGAATTGGAGATACTGGAAATCAGTAAAAAATAACAACCTCAGTGCGTCATGAGTTTAACTTCTTCATTTGAAATGTAAGCTAAATGGGCACTGTTCTGATCTCTTTTTTGTGTGTAAGATGATCCCTGCTGAATTCTACTGACTTGTATGTTATCATCACCACAGCACACAGCATTTCAGTGAACCACAAAGGGTAGATATTACAGCTCAGGCAAAGCAAGCTTGCGGTATTGACATACGCATGCTCCCAGACTCAGAGCCAGAAATGACAGGGGATCACCTGGGAGCTCTTTGTACAATAGTTCACTGATATTAAAAGTATCAGAGAGGAAGGATCCACAAGAAGTAAAGCATTTTTCAAGACTTCTGAAATCCTTTCTTTTGCTTTTTTTTCCAAAAGGACTGAAAGCAACCACATTAAAATTTAAATTAGGATCGTTTTACTTTGTGTGCACCTTCACATTACTGTATCCTTCAACCTTGGCTGCTCAAAGGCAGTTTGGAACGTAAATCACATTGATTTCAAAGAAACATGGGCACCAAACTAGCTTTGCAGATCTAGACCTCAGTGGTTTTTCAGCAGCACTGTTTGAAATGAATGGAAAGAGGTGGAAAGAGGCCACGACAAAAAACAGAATCTCAGGTGATTTAAATGAGCAGTGCTAAACTGTTGTCAGTTCACCTATTTACACACACAAAAAAGCGATCCTTTGAACACGAACTGAGTCTTCAACACTAAGCAGAATTTACTGCTTTCACTATACAGTGGAATAGCAAAAAAAGACACACAAGGAGGAGTGGGAAAAATGTGTTGTTTTAAGATAGCTTCATTATGAAAAACTAAGTCTCATAGCATTGGTTGACCTCATTATAATGTTTCCAAAAGCAAGCACGTGCAATTAGATTGGTAACAACTTGTCATTTTAAGTATGATTCTTTATTCCTTTCTACACTGTATCTGATGCTTAAACTTTAAGAAATAATTCTCAAAGAAGCATTACAAAATCTGTTTCCATAGCTGTGGAAAGTTTCAAAGGTAACAGCTGGTAATACACTACAGTATTACTTATCACTCAACTTTACATTTTAAGAAAATAATTGTCTCAATTACATCATACAATTGAAATAATGTTTTCTAGTTTTCCAAAAGTAATGAATTTATTATAACCATTTTATTAGTCTCCAGTTAGCCCTAAAAACCTATTGCAATGGGGAACCTGGGATTAAATTGTAAATGAGTGGTTGAACAGTCCACAGAACTCGTCTGGGAAAGGGTGATCTTCATTAATTACTTTTTTATCCCTTATGAGACAGAAAGTATAGAGCTCTCGGTCCAGAGGGAATGCAGCATTCTGCATACTTCACCAATTTTAAAATGAGCTAATTTGTAACAGATAATTCAGCAGGCATGCTGTAGAAGTGAGATTTGCACTGCAAGTTATTTTGTGAATAAATTCTTTTTTTTTTTTTTTTTTTTTTTTTTTTTTGTCATGACACTCTCATAAACACTGATGTGTTAATAATGCAGAAATCTTTCACCATCATTCATTATGTTGGCATTGCCCTGGTTCTATGGGGAAGCTGCTGTAGATTTTCTCAAAGAGAATGTGGAAATTTGATTAAAAAGTTACTAAATCCAACAGGATTATTAACTTATGTGGTTTCCAGATAAGGAAAAAACAGAGATTATAAAACTGCTTTATAAAATAACTCCTGCAGTTAGAGGCACTAGCAGAAAACAATCCACCAGGTTCTCCATGTAGTAGGGCCTACAGTTGCATCTGCCCAGGGAATGCTGGCACTAAGAGGAGGATTTCCTGCTCCTTTTCCATGCTGTTTCCTAACAGAAATGAAACATTCCGTAATTTCATTTTAATTAATGTTACAGAGAGCTTATAGAAGGATCACATACGCTGCGTGTTGTGTTTACAATTGGATGTGTCTGCAAGTAAAGGTTTCTGGCCAAGAATCTTAAAGAAAGTTTTCTTTATGTTCCACTCTTTCAGGTGTCTGGCAGTATACTGATATCTGATTTTTCTCCTCTTCTTTGTCAGCACTTCTGAATTTGATGCTGTGAGCTGAAGGTGACATAATGTATGGATCAAGGATAAATGAAAGTAATCCAACAGTAAGAGGAGCTTGGAGATATTAAAAAGTAGCAGCAAGCAATCTGGCTCAAAGGAAACAGCAATCATTTCACAGGTATTTACAGTAGTGTATTGTCTTCAGCATCCCAGAGGTTAAGTTCTCCCCCACAGATGACAATGGGAACTCCCTCACCATGATACACTATGGCTTCTTGTTTATAATCATACTGTAGGTTGATATGATAAAAGTCAAGTAGTATGTTTTAATTTCTTTGCTAAGTATTTTGGAAACAGGGTATTACATCAGGGAAAATACATTGTATAATAATGGTTGGACTTGATCATCTAAACTATTCTGTGCTTCCATGCAGCTGCCATTGGTAACAAAAGCAATGCTCTTCTGTACTTCTTGAGATTTTAAAAAAACCTCGAGCTTACAAGCCGTTAAATACCTACTGAGTAGCATCTGATTGGGAAGATAGAAAAGAGTAATTCTAAACCATGCCTTTGCAGTGTATGAGTTCCTCTCACATGTGGACATCCCTGCAGCCAGCTTAGATACTCATCAGATTTTACTTTAAATCCTTTGAGGCTCTTTGACTATTTCCCAGGACTGCATCACTTTTGAATAGCAAACATACATCTCTTTCCTCCATTTGCATTGTATTATCCTGTGCTGAAAGGTTACTTTTCCAATTCTGTGAGTTGTACATACATACGGTATTTGTACACCGCTACTATGCTTTCTCACAAGTGCCTTTGCTTATGAGAACCACAGGCTGACTATATGGAAAGAACCTTGAAGTTCATCTTACTTATGCCCTCACTCACGTAAAACTGTTCCCAGTGGTATATAAGTGCTCCACTCAGTTCAATTAAAAAAAATAAATCATGCAATAAGATTTCTGTTCCTTCCCTTGAGAAGCTATTTCACAGCCTACCAGAGCAGCATGTCCCTTGGACCTTATGAGCTAAAAAGTCTGTTCAAAGTGAGGAGTACAGTTCCTCCCTCACACAGGGTTTGCTTTTTCCAGTTCTATTAGCTTCCTAATCAGTTTTCTCAGTGAAAGAGCAGAAGGATCTTTGTGGCAACAAGAGAAACAGTCCTCTAGGACTATGCCTGCCCTGGTGGTGTACTGCCTGGGATTGCCTGGAGTGGGTAAAACAAAGCAAGCAGCAGTGAGCAGGTGGCCAAAAGTCAGTGTGCCTGAACCGTTCTCTTCTCCAGAACCGTATGCAGGAAAGAAACAAAGTAAACTGAGATAGCTAAACAAAATCCAGAGGTGATGAATAGAATTCTGCGTTCTAGCTCCTGGAATTGTGAAGCAGCCTCTTACCATTACCATACTGGGACAGTCTAGGAACTTCTCTAAGTTACAGTGGTAGTAAGTTACAAGGGCTAACAGCCCACTTGTTGCTGAACTAGATGTCCCCACAACAGGACATAATGTCTTCATCATTCAGAAGCTTTTCTTCTTAACGCCTTGGTTTCTCTCTCTTCCTGTCTGCAGGAATCCTCCCGTGCCCAGGCACTCTCCATTTCTGGATCCCTCTCAGTTCTCCCTGTCCTCTTGTCCACGTTGCAAACACTGTTCTTGCCAGTTCTGTCTGCCTCAGAGTCTCTCCGCCAGAGCATTTGTTGCACCAGCAGGAGCTGTACCACTGCTATCAGGACTTACCTATGCTGCATCACCATTGCTGTGGCTTTAGAGTGGCTAAGCAGTAGGATTATGCCAGCAACCCAGCTCCCTGAACTTAGGTAGATCTGTCCAAGAACAAAATTGCTACAGCCAAGGATATCATGATTATATCAGATCTAAATACATATATATAATATAATGCAAAGCAGGCACTTATTTTATGTAAGAAAGCTATTCAGATATTCTAAGCATTAATTTCACAGTGAAATCTTTCTACTAGATAGATGTGTACCTGTTCTGAAAAAGGCTGAGAAGGTCTTCACCTTCCTTAGATTAACTGTCCTTTTAGCAAATGGTGAAATTCAGCCCTGTTTCAAGAAATATGAGTTAAAATTCAGCTCCTAAATTGAAGTGTATATCAAGCTGATAAATGTAGCCACAGATAACTCACGTAAGAACTTGTGGTTTTCTGACATAAGTAACTCTAAGTTTATGTCAGTAAATGAGAGAACTGTCCTGAAGAAAATATTTTATCTCATCTCTAACTTTGATGTACTTGACTGTCACTTGCACTCAGCTGTTCCTCCATATCAGCTGATATATTTCTATATATATAAAATCTTTGAATAAGTGAGTGAAACTTCAGTCTTAGTCATATATACATAGGTTGCTCTGAAAGTAATGCCCTTGTGTGTTTGTGTGTGTGTGCGCGCGTGCGTGTGTATATATATATATAGAGAGAGAGAGAGAGATGAACGAAGTTATTTATGTTCTTGAAGGAAGGATAAGGAGGATATTTTTTCTCTCAGTTTTGGAGTCTTAGACACAACCCTCTCAGTTTTGCTAATTAGTCTTGCCACAGCTGCTAACTCCACAGGTGATGAGACACTCCGCTTGTCTGCTAAGAAATACAGCTTCTGTAATAGAGAAAAGTTTCCATCTGTGAGAGTCTTAAAGCCTCTATTGGGAGGTTTAAAATAAGTTCTGGGGACCTTTCTATGTAACTTGCTATGTGAGAATATTGGAACTTTGAAAACTTTTGCAGTAGAAAATGCTTAAAAGTTTTTTTCCAAACCAAGATATTAAAAGAGGCTTGGTTAGTGTATGTATATGCATATATACATGTATATGTGTGTATATATGTATATTTGCTACATGCCATACAGTTCTTTACCTCTCTAGCTTCCTGGAAATAGAACAAAAGAAAACAACAAAAAATTGATAAAGGCCACATTACTAGATATGTGTTATTTTTCCAATAACAGCCACAGGGAATGATTTCCTCAAAGAACTACTGTAAGGAATATTTACTGCATTATTGTTAGAAGTGAGACTAAGTGGGGATTCACACCCAGAAAGATGGCTTGATGATAAACCTCAAAAAAAACCATTGTGACATTTTACCTGTATTGATGGGATGTTTTCATTCATCTTTCACCTGCACTGTTCGTTAGGAACTGATCCCTAGCAAACAGAGCTCCAGAGAGCAGTCTGACTTGGTCTCAGACATACTGAGCAATATTTCTGGATTTTATTTTAAGCAGGCCTGGTCAGTATATTTATTACATCGGCTACTTGCTTTAACTGAGGAAAACAACATAATCTGACACAATCCCTGAAGACCTAACAGTGATGGGGCAGCTGATAGGTGGTGGTGACAGCTCATTACACTGCTCATAGCTGCAACCCTCCAACAAGTGTTTCTTCCTCCCAGTGGAAGCTCTCCCCCCACAGTGTTTCTTGGGTTTGCTTCACATTGCTGTGCTCTCCCTTTTCTTCTACTAGGGTATTAGACCTGGAGAATTTAGTGTAAAAAATGATAGTTTCATTGAATATCAAGGGCAAGCAAATGTCAAAAAGTTGTCTGGCCCATTCATGCGCATCAAGGCAGAGCCTATACCTCTGATGAGTAATGTGGTGGGTAAATGTGTTCCCTGGTTCTAAGAAGATCACTAAAGATATTTGGTGGTGTCATCAATCCTAAAGGGTATTGTATAGTAACTGTTGAGTCACAGCCTGAACCACTGATTGAGTACCTGGGAAAAGGACTGGATCAGCCCTGGGAGCACAGGTGAAGGCAATTCAGCTGTGTGACCAGAAGGAGTGGAGCCTGGCTGTGCCTCTCTTACACCTCATTTAAGGGCTGACTGCCCGTGGGGAAGGGTCTCTAATCAGAGGTCCTTTCTTTGTGGAGTTTTCTATATGAGCCTAGATCTTCAGAAATGAGTGAGCACTTATCTTTTTTAACGCTTTTCTGTTGTGCTGCTTCCTTTGTCATTACACCTGCAACACTGTATCACCATTCCATTGCGTTGATCTTTCTGATCGTTACAGGTATAGAAGATACAACCTCAGGTTTTCCTTTTACACCACGGTTTTTGAACTGTTAACCGTTCTTCTTGTTTTGCCTTTCAAAAAGGTAGTAGATTCTTCTGAAAATTAAAATAAATTGCTTCTCAAAAAGCAGTACCCAAAGCTGTTTGTGGAACTCCTACTGAAGCCTTACCTGTTCTGAGTAGTGAAGAGTTATCTCAGTGGTTTTTATGTGCTACATTCCAGTTTCTGAATTCAAGTAGGGATGTTGCCTTTCTCACAAGTGTAATGTTATTGACTCTTATTTAGTCTCTTAGTCAACCTCTTAGATCTCTTTCTGTGAAACCAATGCTCCTATATGTAAATGCTCCTGGAAACCAGTTTTCAATGGATTGTGCTAAAAATCTAAACGGTTACTGACTGTTAAACTAAAAAGGGTTCTGTTTATAGAACTTAAGACAAAGAAATTAAAAGGAAAAAAAAAGGTGGTAAACGCACCACTTTTGAACTTATCCTGCCTGCGTACTCATGCTGAACGCTTCCTTATTTGCTTACAGTGATGTCATGCTTTATGTTAGATTTTTTCTCTATCGTCATGTTAGATGACTTGATTTGCGTGAGGATGTTGCTATAAAATAAAACCCAGTTACCTTTGACAAAAAAAAAACAAACAAAACAACATATTCTCATATTCTGAGAAATTAACTAGATTCTGAACAAAAAGAATGAAATAACATGAAATATTTCAATGAAAGTTGAGAAAGCAGTAATTAAATATTGTGCTAGATCTTCACATCAGAGAAGAGATTGGAGGCACAGGTGTTTTTGAATTGATCTTACTGCATTAGAAAATCTTCATAAAAATAAAAGCAAGCAGAACCTACAGGAAGAGGTTGCTACTGTAAGAAGGGAGCTTAATGTGTTACTCTGAAGATAACAAAGTTCTCGATGAAAAGCACAAGGTG
>JAOWBP010001760.1:26071390-26085812 GCA_028571105.1 Tragopan temminckii
GTTTTGATTAACTGGGCAAAGATGAATCAATGCAATCATCAGCCCTTTGGATTTTAGGGAATTTGTTGCTTTTCTGATTATCTAAGGTCTCTCAAGTATTGGATTGGGCAAAATACATCTTGGCCTCTAAAATGCATTTTTGAAGTCCTAAGATCAGAAGTTGCTCCTCTCTTCTGTTAGGGAAGCAAATCTTTCCTCTTTCTCTCAGGTATAAGAATGAACTATATATGCCTTAGGAAAAAAAAAATCAGCATTCAAGATTCTGTGATACCATGGAACAGGTTGAATTAGACATCCTCTGGTAGACTCTCGCTAGTACCATCTCTAGTCCATGGTCATGGAAATAATTGCAAGGACAGTAAAAACCTGAGATGATGAAATTGTTATGTTTGGAGCTTTAGCTCTGCGTGAAGACAATGATAACCTTCTCCCACCCTGGCCAGAATGAATACACTCCTAGCTACCTCTTGGCAGGTAGACAGAGGGTAGACACATGCCTATAGAAATGCAAGCCAAAATGCTGAAGTCAAGTTCCAAAAAAGCAGTAATCTACAAAGAAGAAGTATCTGTAGCAGCTGCAGCCCCACTACACTAGGGAAAACATGGAAGAAAAAAATGCCAGCTTTTAGTAAAACCCTGTAGATTATGGATCCTAAAACAACTACACAGAAACATTAAAAAAAAGATAAATAATAAAACTTTGTTGCATTTAAAATGATTGTAATAATTGTTCAAGTTATAAACATCACTTTATTCATTTGTAGATCTTAGTTATTTTTCATTTGTAGTGTTGTTCACTATTAACATTAAAATTAGGCTTTCCAAATGCAATTGAATGATCATTTAATAGCACTGCAATTAAATATATTTAACAACCATTGAAATAACTTATATTTTTATTTTACCTGCTCAAAAATGGCAGTAAGTTATGTCACATCACGTGATAAAACAGAAGGCATTTTTATGGATGATAATCCTATGGTAGAAGACTACAAGGAATAATGGATTTAAATACCTTAATTATAAAAATTAGAATTTTAATGCTATTCCTTGGACATTTTTCACTTATTTATATTGTCCAATGTTTCCAGAAAAACACGCTTTTTCAGCTAAAACTTATTTGAACAGAAAATGAATCCCATTTTATAACACATTTCACCACTGTCCCGTCAGTCTTTACAGAAAAAAGAAGAAATAAGTTTTTCTATATGTTCAGTATCACTCTACTCTCTTTTCTTTTGTATTAAGATAATTAATTTTAAAGGAAAATAAAAACCATAAAGAGGACCAAACTGTCATCCTTTACTGAAATTAATTTAAAAATAAAATACATTTTACTATTCCTACACTCCTCCTACAAACAAAGAAATTATATGTAGGATGAAAACAAGGCAAGAACTTGACCTTTTCTCTCTTGTGTTGAATGCATACTATAAGAAATGGGGAAATAATGCACAGAAAACAGGAATAGATTCATTGGTCACCTAGAAGTTTGACTAAACTTTTATTGGTATGACAGACTCTAATGACCCCGATGGGAAATAACAGACTCAGGCTGGTGGTTACAGAAGATAAAAGGGAAAGCCGTTGATCAACAAGACAGTAGAGTGCTTGCCTAATCTGAGTAATGTACTAAAATACTTAACAGAACTTAATGACTTAAAATGATTAAAGAAGAATTCACCAAAGGTAGATTGCTTGTTTTGTTTGTTTTAAAGCAATAAATAATTGTCTTTCACTGGGAATATATTGGAAGTTCTTGTAACCCCAAATCATGCTTTGTTCAGCACGTAAACTGAAAAAAATGTTCCTGATTTCAGCTGTAGCTCGTTTCTCAAATGGTTGTCTCTCTTTGAAGTACTTGCAGCTGGAGACAAAGTAGCTCTTTAAAGAGAGAAACAGGATGCTTGAAAACAAATAGCCTTTAAATCTTGTGCAGTTTTGCACCTGGGGCAGCAGTATCCACTGTGCTATAAGCAGAAATAAAGGGTATTTTTAAAACCAATACAAATAGAGCATTTTGGTACTTCAGAGGCAAAAGATGCTATGAGGAGTGTGAAGCATGTCTTAGCTTTGAAGTGTTTAACTTTGTAGGACTTGTTTTAAAGAATTCTCAATACTAAAAATGAATTTTATATTTTCTTGAATTGATGGTGTGGCAGAAATGCTAAGTCATGGCCTGAAACAATAATTGAGCACCTTGTAGGAAGGCAGGGCCAATCCAGGGGACCTCAGGTGTATGCAATGCACTGAGCGACCAGAAGAAGTGGAGCCAGGATCCACCGTTCCCAGACTTCATTTAAAGATTGGCAGTGAAGGTACGGGTATCTTGTTAGAGATCCTTGTATGCCTGTGGCCTTTTAAAGGTAAGCAGCTTCTTTCCTTTATTTCTGTGCTTGCTGCTGTTGTGTTCGAGCAAATCCTCAATTGCTGTAGTTTAGGACTTTGCTGCTATGCTGCCATTACTGTGCCTTCTCTGCCATTGCAGATTGGAAGATAAACTACTGTAAATGAGGTTCAGTGTAATTTTGACAGAGATTATGTTCACAAGGTTATTATAGTCAATTTATTCTATGCTCTGAAATAATATTGCTGTATTTGTAAAATACTTGACTGCTCTTCGTACCCACAAATGCTATGAAACACATGTAACTTGTTGGTTACTTAAGTATATGGTTTCTGAATCTCAGAAAGCAATTTCCAACAAACATGCTATTTGTTTAATGGTTGAAATTCTTACAAAGGAGAACTATGCCACAGCCATGAAAGATTAGTAAATTAAAAGATAGTTCAAAATCAGGAGTTAAATTAATCAGAAGAGGAGCTATTCTATGTTCATGTACTCTTTCATTTGTCCTCTTTTTGTACTGTTCTTACTGCAAGTTTCCTTATTGGTTAAATGCTGATATTTACCTCTTATTAAAAGATATACTTGCAACCCAGATTAGGTTTTAAATTTTTTTTTACTGGAGAATGAGAAGATAAAATAATCATCATGTTTCCTTTTCAATGAGAAGGAGGAAGTTGTAGTCTTAAAAATCAGGACAGAGAATCATTCAGTATTAGTGTATGCTCCCAAGTAACTCAAATGCTTAAGAGCAGAATTCACTGTATCACATCTTACCTGAAAAAGCTGTTCATTTGCTTTCGGAAGGAGTACTAAATAACACATGATTCAAGATGTTGAAGAGTAACAGGAATTGAATTATAATGACTGCTTGTTTGTTTTATTGACTTCTGTAACATATTTCCTAATGTACGTTGTCTCTGCTGCTGTCACGAGTTTGATTTGTGATGGGTATGGAGGAATGTCCCCACACATGAATATCTGTATCTCAAGAAGTGAGATCTGCCTATGTACCTCAGCCTTTCCTTCCCAGTGAGCAAGTATAGATGTTTTTCCCAGTGTTACATTACTAATACATATCTGTAGAAGGCTCATTCACTGGAGTAGTCTGCTGTTTAAAATTGTATTTAGTTCAAGATGGAAGTTGTTATTCATTTTTTCTTGTATTTTCTAAATATGGCTATGGTAAATACCTTATTATCCATTTTATGTTTTTCATCTTGCTTTTATAAGCACTAATTTAATTCCATCACTATCAGATGTAAGTTAAGACAATGTAAAACTTAGATACACATCAGCCTTTTATTAGCATAGCTACAGAGGCCAGAATACAAGCTACTAACAGCTTTTAAAACTGTCCCCATTATCGGGAGAGTTGAGGATTCCAGGTTACAACATTATTGTGATCTTAAAGGGAGATATAATCAGTATGGAGGTCAGCTTAAAACAAGGGTGGTGACAGAATATCTTGTTAGCAGTACTTAGGTGTGGTTTACAAGTGCTAAGGTTGGGAATAAACTTGATAATGCACTTGATTTTGAAAGGCATCGTGTTCTTAATGGAAGCAGTAGTCTGAGGGGAAAAAACACAAGGGTAATAGGAGGCAGGAAGTTCTGGCTCGTCATCATCAGCATTTGCAGCACAGATTTCTCTAAAAAACAACTCTTACAACTCCAGGACATTCTGAAGGAGAGTTCTGTGTAAGCAGTATTCCTCATTCCTGAATACATACGACTTTGGAAAAGGGCAGAGGTGATCAACAAAAGTTTGGCTTGATATATAGCAAGCTGAGCTGACAATTTCCAGGCTGAGTGTAAAAATTATCATAAAAGCCTGCACATGTACATTGGGTGGACTGAACATAAGCAGTAAAGTAACCTCACAAAAATGAGGGATGGATAATATACACCTGCCTGAACTGTCAGAAATTTATTCATGTTCTCTTTCAGAGAACAAATTCAGAGCTCCATTACTCCATAAGTATTACTCCAACATATATATTAATGCATATCTGAAGAATAGGACTGGTTTCTCTGCTGGCCAATGGCTGCTTACAGTATTTGTGTTCTTCAGACTTGGGATCGCAAGTCCATATTGGTGATCTGGTGGAGACTGTTTTGTAAGGCTGGGCATTCAAGGCCAAATCAATTTACAGTAACCTCTTTGTAGCAACCCTCACCAACAGCAAGTAGCATCTCAGGATAATGTGCTGGAACCTCTGTGTGCACCCATGTATCCTGAGTGTGCCTTGGCCATCCCTAACAGAGTCCCTCACTCAGACATTCTCTGCTCCTTGCACAGGAGCCTTAGTGGGTCTTGAGCTGGGTCACAGTCTTACCTGTGACCAGACCTGTTCTGCAGCTATTGAAGTCTTACAGATTGATGCTGGTTCTTAGGTACCACCTAGCCGTCACCTGAGGATGTCTGGGTTATTGGTGGGACTTGTCATCCTGAACACTCGTCCCTGTTTGTCCAGTCCTGTTGCTGTGGAACATTGCCTAGTTTTAAGGACGTTGCCACAGACTGTTGTGGCCACTCTCAGCTTCTGGATCAGACCAGACTGCTTGAGGCAGCCCTGTGGATGTACCTAGGTTAATCTGAAAGTAATGCCTCCAGTTTATTTCTATAGAAAATATAACAGATGAGAGGAACTCAATAACGCTATTTGATGGAGCACTTCATGAGCTACCACTTTGACTCTGGCTTGTAGCTCTGACGCTACATCTCATCACCAGTAATGCAGCTGTCACCTTCAGCCTTGTATTGGTTCAGTAGGTCCTGACAAACTTGCGTATGGTGTACTTTCATTTTCTTTGTAAACATTTATAGGACCAACCTGGCAGAAACTTGGCAGTATTTCAATGTTGCCACTGTCATTTTCAACACAGTGAGGCCAATATTTAGCTCTGTACAGAGTTCCCCTAGTTGTAGTCTGTTGATTTGTGTGCATGAGCTGATTGAGATCATTTCATGTTGTGACATTTCTATGTGGCAATGTGGCTTTTCTTTCACACTGCTGTTGTATCTATTGAAATGCACCACCTACAGCCTCACTGTGCTTACTTCTGCTATTTGGTCTCCATAAATGTTCAGTAAGCACTGATGAACATCAGTTGGTGCGAATTTTTCTGTGTGGAGAAATTCAGTTGCACACTTTTGTTTACATATGCACTTTCATGTCAGATGCCATTTTGTCAGACTGCCCCTCTACTGCCATCTGTCCCACAGCAAGAAAATGTAATTGGATGCTGGTGGGAAGGTTCAACTTTTACTGCCATATACCAACATCCATCTCTTACATCATGAACCAACACAATAAAATAGGAGGCATTACTTTTCAAGTGGCCCTTGTACATTGATTCTAGGAAACTTATTCCCTCTGCCACATTTTCTGCTAAAATACATGACAGTGGTTGCTTTTTTGTTTGAAACAGTGGGGCTTTTCTTGCTGAATAACACAATAAGTGTCATTTACCTCAAGGCCACTGCTGTTCTATAATACAGCAGTGGGTTATGGGGAACGTGCATTTTCTTAGTGGACAAGACAACAAAGGTCGCTGATGAGCCTCAGTGACAGCGAGTCAATTCTCATGCTTTGCTTTTCCCTATCTCTATTCTTACTGTAACTTTTTCTCAAATAATAATTGTGCTAGGTATTTTGACTGACTGTGTGTTGGCTCCTTAAGTCAAGGGCCTTGAGAATAGATGACATGCGGGCAGTCATAAATTTTTAAACACAACAAAGAAACAAATGGCTGTGAGTTACGATCAGTTTTTCTGAGCTGGCTGCACAAACTTTCCACAGCACAAGAGTGTATGTGCTGTTTATCTTTATTCATTTTAAATAGATTTATTGTATGTTGTCCTTGTGAGAATGGCTTCCATGTATTTACCATTCTGCATACTATCCACCAAAATACTTCTGTAATAGATGGTTGTCTTCTAGACAAGGACTTTGCATTCACAAGATAAAATAAAAATACTTATAAATAATTGGGTTTGTAGAGATGACTTGCGGCTCTACATAATGCAATGTAGCAACTCACTTTGTTTTGGGAACAAAAAAACAGACATCAAGGTTTGCTTTTTAGAAACACTTGACAGAAAACAACCCTTCATTCCATCAAAACAATGGAGAGTTATGATTTCAATTTAGTTTTTCTGTTTTACTTCTGTTTCAAAACAAATCTCCAGAAAATAGAGTATTCCTAAAATATATCAACTATTTTCATCTGGAAATGTGTACTGGCATATTGGCAGAACTTAGATCACATAAATGTGGACTTGTGTCTCTTGGCTGCACACCTCAGAGGCTCTCAGAAGTTGTATTCCATTATCATTGGAACAGCTGAAATGAAAATTCATTTCTGAACGTCTCTCTTGGATAGCTTATATACTACCATGCTCGCTAACCTCTTCAAGTGCGGTTTATTGGCTTCTCACCAATGTTATGTACCGCTCTTCTCAGTGTCTATTGCTTTGCCTGCTTTTCTGCCACAATTTTTCTTCTGAATTTTATTCTTCTTATGGTCTTTCTTTATAAACCCAATTTACAAAATAAGACTTCTCACATATTTTTTAATTTTATTTTTATATCCTCCTACTGATTTTGTGGAAATGAATGTTCACAACAAATTAGCCTTCCATATAAAGCAAAGTAATATCTTGACCCAGTGGTTTGTGGATTTTCATTTGAACTGACTTTCAATCTGCAGAAAACTAAGTAATGCTGCTATCATAGAGGAAGCAATTGAAAGATGTAGAGAGAGCTCTATCCCTTTAAATATGCTGATATTTCACGTATATAATCTAAACAAATCCTATTGGTTTCAGAGAGCTATGCTGATATAGATTGTATTAATTTGTTCTAGACAGAGTGATTTTTTTTTTTCCCTTGTGTTTTCTCAGAAGATAGAAACATTTAGGGGTTATTTGTTCACCAATATGCAGGCAACAGCAGATAAACAAATCTTCCTTCAATGTTTCTGTCTTTTTACATGATCTGCTTGAGGGCCTGTCCCGGCTGAACATATCCTTGGTGATTCAATCTTATGAAATACATCCCCACTGGAGAGAGAAGTTCTTGCAGGTATTTTGCTGCAGCACAGATAATTGCCTGGGAGATGCAGGAAGAAACTTCTGTAGGCCTTTGCTGAGTTCAAGGTTCTATCATCTACTCATCTCGTTTTCAGCTGTGCCTTGGATTTCCATTTCACTAGCAAGGAAACTAGAAGTTTTTGAGGAGTGACTAGTTAATCAATATGGAAGGATTGCCTACCTCCTTCAACGTTTTGAATTTTACAGACTAAATATAGTAAGATAACCAGGTAGTAATTCTGGATTCTAATTAGTACTGTATGAAAGTACTAAAATCTTATGGACTTTTGAGGTGCTTAATCTTTGGAAAAAATGTATTTTATAATCACTTCCTCAAGCTTTAGGTTTTTGTGCAGCCTGGACACACTTGCATTAACTTGCCTCTTAAAACCTGCATTTTGAAAAGGATCTGTTGATCACATTATGACAAGTATGATAATAATATGCAAGCACTTTTCTACTGCACATCAGGTCCCCAGTGAGATGCTGTTAGGAAGGAAATGCAGCTTGGTGTTGATTTGATTCTTTGAATTGGGAGATTATGCTGATTTTATGATGGGGTTGTAATTCATATTTTTTTTCTAAAAATGTAAGTTAACTGAGGTTTTTCAATATATATAACTGCTCAAACTTTGTTTTTAAGGATTCTGAGTGCAGTCAGTGTTGTACAAGGAACTGCAGCTATGCCTGATATTTTCATAATTGTCAAAATAAAAATATTTTTTCAGAGGTTTAAGAAAAATATAACCTTTGAAGCTTCCCATACCATTCAAACACTTAGTACTACCGTTATTTCACTCACCTCATTGACACTGGGCTCTTAAAATTGGTTGTGAAATTATTTTTTTAAGCACAATCCACATTCCTTAGGTGAGATCAAAGCTATGGTAAATCAAGCTATTTGCTTGAATATTTTGCAAGGTATGTTATTATACACAGGCTTCTCAGAGACTTTTACTTGAGTTTGTTGATGCAGCTGGGGAAATAACATTAAAACACAAAGTTTACCCTCTTTCTGCTTCTCTGGTTTTGGCAATCAGTGCATCGGCTTCAACACCTTTTTATTCTGAATTACAACAGTTAGTGTAAAACAAACAAGATTTGATTTGGCCTGATTAAAGTAAGGTCAATCTGAAATGGTTTCAGAGCAGCTGTGTTATACCAGGGACAAATAAATTTGCTTGCCCAAAAATGATATCTTGCTGAAATAGCTGATTGATTGAAACATTCTCTTTGTCATCCCTTGGTAAATATAGCTTTACAGCATCCAGAAGACAGCTGAAAATTGCGGAACTGCCTGATAGGAAGTATAATTGTATGTTCAATAGACTTATTTTCCCATTATTTTTACAAGAATTTATTTCAATTTTGTTTAATTTAAAGCCAGTGTAAAAAGGCTGGAAAGCAAAAATCTAACCCATATGATGTGGTGTTCTATTTGTAGAAATTAATCATATTGAAAAAAGAAATTCAATTTATGATACATTTTCTTCTTCACAAGCACTTATACAGAAAAGAGAGACATAATTAAGCATAATTATGATGGTCTTGCCACCTTTTAGCAAAAGAAACCAAGGAAACACATCTTCCTTACTTTTTGGAAAGCTAAAAACAGAGCTGGGAGAAGTTCTTTTGCTAGTTTTTATATGCACTACTTGCCCAAGAGTACGGTATTCCAGGAAAAAAAAACCCACAAATTTCACACTGACTTCTCTTATTCCAAAGCAATTGTTCACAAGAGAGCTAGGTTATCATCTGCAGTACTTTACTGGGACCTATTTCCTCTTCCATGATTTTGTATTTCTTCTTATTGACTGTCTTCCTGGTATATCTATGAGAAAATAACATGAGGACTGAGAACAGTCTGAGATAATTCTTAACAACTTTATTGTTTGGACATTGTGTTCAGGCTTGCAGGGATCTCAAGCTGGGTTCAGGTGTGATTCCTGATGGAAGCACATCTAAGTTAATCAATTCGGGAAGGTTTAGCTTTTGCAAATCAGAGCCTGTGACAGTCACAGAGCAATTGCAAAAAAACTGTGAAACACAAGCACGCTGAAAGACCTTCTTCAAGCAGACCTCAAGGGACCTAATAGTGCTTCTTTCCCCTACATCGAGGTGAATGCAAGAGATCCAATAAAAGCACTGAAGAGAGAAGCCTGGTTTCCACGATGATCAGGCCATACAGTTTGAATTATGATATCACAAAAAGAAGGAAAAGTTTTCTGTGCATCCTCTGATGTAATTGAAACTGTAGAAATCAAATTACAGGTGTGATTATTATTCGGAGAGAAAAGAAGAATGCTAGAAAAAAAATAAAGATCAAGAAGGAAGCAGGACAATAGGAGAATAGTTGAAGTGAAAAATAGAATTAAAATATTAAATCTGAATCTGTGATCTGTAGGGTGGGATGTGTGTGGTGATAGTAGTAAGAGAGTACAGTAACTGAGCTTGACAGTATATGGAGGGTGTATACTTTTAAATTACCTCTCCAGTGAAGTTGGTCCTATCATTTCGTTAGCAAAAAGAGTAGCAGGATATTTCAAGTGGTGTAAAGGCTATATTAGCAACACTCTGTTAGTCATTACTCAGTAACTAAGTAACACCTTGTGTGCAGATGTGATTTTAGGCCTAACTTTTAAATTTAAGAAAGGAAATAAATTTCGCCTTCGACAACGCTTAGCTGCCAGACAAGCTGCTAGAGTAAACAAATATATTACATTGTCTAAAAACATTCCTGGAAAGCAAACTACTGAAGCACAGTGTATGAAATATCTGTACCTCTCTACCTTTTTCACGTTTGTAAGAGATGCATTAATACCTGCTAAAAACTAGGAGACAGGTAAGTGAAAGGGGCCAGAGGAAAAAGGCTGAGAATGGAATTACCAAAATAGTTCAGAGGTCAAGAAGATGTGGTAAGGAGTTCACAAGATCTTCTTGACGCACTCTGAAGCACTTCTTGGATGACCCCTGAACCTCCCTTGCTGACCCCTGAGGGAATTTGGTCAGCCCAAATTGCTTTTTTTCAGGTGTTTCAAATATTATTGACAATAACTTCCTCCCTCCTAGTGCATTATTTTCTTTGTCTTACCTCTGAGCTTGGTATTACCCACTTCAAATTTCCAAACCTCTAATTCCCCTTAACTTTTTACCTTGCTCACTAAGAGTAATAGTTTCATGGTTTTTTTTTTGTATGTGTGTGCAATGTAGAAAAACAGAATTCTGATCTTGCATAGGTCTTGTAGGCATTACTGCAGCAATCACTGAAGTAACTCAAACAACTTCTTCCTGATCTATACAAGTGAAATGTTACCCCATTTATTTATGGGATAGCTGCTAAGGCTTTTGAGAGGTGAAGAAACACTCTTAATTCTCTCTCATTTATTTCACTGATTGGAATTGGGAATCTGACAGTTGCATATGTTTTATGCCAGGGAGAAATGCTATGCTTGGCATAGTACTCCACGTTCATTATTTATTTTAATTGAGCTGAACTCTTGTCTTTCTTTTGAGACATAAGATTTAAAAGGAAAAGACTAATTGAAGGATACGTGAGCTATGAAATGTCAGCAGTAGCTGTACGAAAAGATAGGAACTAGAACATCAGCTATTAGCACTAGTTGCTAAATGTTTCTGAAACCATATTTTAGAAAGAGGTATAGCTACCAGATATAGCTGATCTAATAAATTCCACTTGAATTTTCATTGTGATGCTTCAGTATGATGTAAAGTGAAAACTCATTCTTTTGACTTATTGATCATCTCTAATGCTGTGAAGCTGGATTTTTATCAGGGTGTTTTTCTGTGAAAATACTGAAGTAAAGAGGTTGTATCTGAGCCAGGTGTCAAGTCTTTTACTTCTTAGACTTTTCTCTCATTTGGGCTTGTTCTTTCTCCAGACTCTCAGATCTTTGTGTTTTGCATGATTTTTACATGTGTTGGACAGAAACTTACTGCATTCTTTTTTTTTTTGTCTAGTTAAACTATTATGTGTAAAAGCTCGAATCAAAGCAAATAGGGATAGGACTGTCAAAAAATGACCTTTATCAATACCAGTAGTACTGACTGTTTGTTCTGTGGCCAGACAGTGAGGATTCATTTTAAACTTGAATGCTAGGAAAATTCTTGTTAGCTAGAGTTCCTCCTGGATGCAGTGTTTGTCCTGGCTGTGTTAGTGCATGGTACAGCTTGACTCAGAGCCACTGCATGGTGTGCTCTGTCAAAGTTGTGCTGATGTTCTGCACTTGTAATTTAGAGAAATTTCAGGATTCCTGCAAACCAGTGTTCAACTTCCTTCTGCTAGATGGATAGTCCACAGATTTCAGAGTCATGCCCAAAAATTTTAGGTGCTTTTAAAATGTACAGCTGTAAGCCATGAAAGGTAACTTGCTGTGCTGCTAGGATCTTCTGTTACAGCAGAGGCAAACAAACCCTCAATGTCCATCATGCTACTAGCCAGTTTTTGTGATCTGGTCTATGTTTAGTGTAGGTCCAGCTGTTTTGTCTCATGGATACATTTCTCCCAGTATACAGTAGCTAAAATGTTTAGCAGTAGCAGAGGCAGAAACCTAACTTAGTATGTCAAATAACTGATTAATAAAACTAATAAAGTTCTTTTATTATTATTACAAAAAACACAAAAACACAGTTTGAAACATTTGCATGGTAATTTTCTTTAAAAAACAGTCTATTTTCTTGTAGAGCGGAGTTCTGCATTGTTTTTTTTTTTTTACAATGGGCAATGAGATGTTACTATACGTACACATTAAATCTAGTTCATAATTATGAATATAAGTTATGTTACTGATACAACATCGGCTGCTATTTAGGAATGTGTAAAATAGAAAAGAACAGAATGAAAATTGTCCGACTTTCCTTAATGCATGCATTCTCATATGATCTGTGATTATTTTTCCTGGAGGATCTCTGCCTTAGCCACTGGCACATGAGGTTGAATTTGTACTACTGGAAGCAAAATCAAGCATCAGACTCCTTGTTTCTGTCTGTTCTGTGATTCTTTTCCTTAACTCCTACTCTCATCTTCGGTAGTTCCAGTTTTTTGTTCTCTGACCACCTTCATGGCAGCTTTATTTGTCTTTCCCGCGTTACAGAATTTTTCTAAGTTGGCATGAGTGCTTAACGCATTGTGGTCTATGACTCTCAGAACTGCTTTTTTCCTTACCCATGAGCTGCAGATGTTATACCCAATTTAGGCTTTGTGCTATGCTTTATAGGCGTGTAGGGATATGAAAATCTACATCTTTTAGTGCAGAAATCTTTCCAATGCTTATAAATGCTTATAATTTGCTTATAACTTACTGTGAACACTGAAAGGAATAGGAAACACAGAAGAGAACAGGAATCAAAGAATGTTTCTTTGCAGAATATGAACTCTTGATTAAAAAGTATTCAGAATTATGTACTGCAACTCAAAGTTTATGTAATTTTACTTGATTTTACTTTATATTCTCTGAATGGGAACTGTTGAGTCATAGCCTGAACAACTGATTGATCAACTGAGGCAAGGACTGGGTCAGCCCTGGGAGCACAGGTGAAGGCAATTCAGCTGTGTGATCAGAAGGGGTGGAGCCTGGCTGCACCTCTCCTAAACCCCATTTAAGGGCTGACTGCCAGTGGGAAAGATCTCTTTCTGGAGATCCCTCCTTTTTGGAGTTTTCCATTGTGAGCCTAGATCCCTCAGATATGAGTGAGCATTTCTTCCTTGATTGTTTCTTTTTCACCACAATAATCTTCCCAACTATAACACCTGTAAACACCTAACTAAAACACCTAACTGTGCTACTCTTCCAACTGTACATTCTCCAAATAACATGCTGTTCTTGTAATGTTATTCTCACTAACATCTGGACAACTTTGTCAGTTTTTTTTTTCTTAGAAAGAATTAAAAGCACAGCTTGAAGTGGCACATAGGATTAACTTTTGACAAAAATCAAGAAAAATGGTATCTAGTAATGGGAGGAGGTAGCCTTAGGGACAACATGTACCAACACCATAACTTGTATTTTCTTGTAATTACATATCTACATACATAGGAGGATAACAGTAGTTTTCAATATTTAACATCAGTAGTTGAAATGTAATTAGAAAACTTTCTTGGTGTTAAATGTTCCCAGAACTTTAAAAATCTTTACTCCGTTCAGTTATCTCCGTGTTGTTGTTATTACTGCTATGAGCACTCTAGATCTTGCCTTGGAGTGATTATTGCTTTATGTTCATTACATAAACAGCTTGTCATGCAATATGTTGAATGAGTACATGAATGATGATCATTTTTGTTTTTTTTCCACAGTATGAATGAGATAATCTGGTCAGTCAGATAATTATATCATACATATTGTTTAATTGCAGGAAAAATAGCTGCAGCTTAAATCCTGAAGTAGCTTTAGTGATTCACTTCAGCTGATAGAGACGGCTTTCACAACTCTGTTGCAATGACAATTTAAATTTATATTGCTCTGCTCATGACTGGGCTCCAAAAGAAGTAAGCAGTGGAAAAGAAGAACTGAACAATTGAACACTGAGAAAAGAAATAATTTAAAATTGTCTTTAAACAGAACTGTAGCTCCAAACTCCCCAGGCAGCATATTTGACAGTAGGCACTGAGATGTGAAAGAATTTACAACAGCTCAGACCTGAGCACCTAATCAATAAGACAGCAAACAAGTCCAAGGTAGTTAACCACAGTACACATCACCTTCCCTATCTGTAGAATATATGATTTAAATTTAGTAGAGCATATTGCAGTCAGTTGGTTATCACAGTGTTTTGCCCTACATAATCATTCAGCTGTTGCTCTGTGTTCTCTGTTTACTGTTGCAGTCGAGTTAATTGAACTCATTTTAGTTTTTATACGTGTCACTGAGAGAGAATATTTCCAACAATGAGAAAGCAGGATTAGCCACACACTCTCCTACTCCTTTTCACAGAAACTTTGCCCATAGACTGCCTGGGAGGGCA
>JAOWBP010001760.1:26095182-26107586 GCA_028571105.1 Tragopan temminckii
ATTAAAATCACTGATTGTTTACTTTTTTTTTTTTTTTTTTTTTTTAAGTAAAAGATAAGGTTAATGAAGTTCATGAATATTTCCCTTCTGGCTTTAGCAAAACTTTGTGGTAAGGGCTGCCTGTTGCTCAAAAATTTGAGCATGCCTTCTGGGTAAATAGAAATATATTGCCTCATCTGAGAAGAATGATTTAGAAAACACCTTCTGTAAGAAAAAATCTGTGCAAAATGATGAGGCTGAAACTCCACCAGAGCAGGAAGCATCTAGTTCCTCTGCAGGTATGCAGAGGTTTAGGGTTCAAAAATGTTCTCCATGACTCATGTTCTGCAGGTGATTATAGTCACTGAGGCTGTAAATCATTTATGAAAAAACATGGTGGCAACCTGATTAACACACACTGAGCAGGGAGAGAGACATAAATTATGTAAACATTCTTTTCTGAGTCGTGAATGCTTAAAGCTACAGCTGAAGCAAGGTTGAATGTGATCAAACAAAAGTTCTATTGTAAGGGCTTTGTGAAAACTCTTTTAAGCTGTTTAAATCATTTCTGAGAAAGAATAATAACAATTCTCTGTTTGTCTACGTGCAGATGTAAAAATAACTCAGTAAATACAGATCCTACTTCACCAATTTTTACCCAACCTACAGTTTCAGTTAGGCAAAGAAAAATAATTGGAGGGTATCACATTATTTGCATTAGCATTTGATTAAGACATTTCAAGTTAACTTGAGCCTTTAGTGAACAACAGAAGAATTGGTTTCAGAGCTGAGTATTTTCCTCTAAAACAGTATGCTCCCAACTCATTAGACTCAACAGTGCTATCATTAAAGCTGAGGAAGAAGTGGTTAGTGGTTAGTTCACTGAAGAAGTGGTTGGTTGACTCTTCCGACCAGATCCTAGTTATGCTAAGTTCCCAGTATTTGATTCTACAGCCCAGTGAAGTCAATGGGAAAGCTACTACTGCGTTAAGTGTCTTTCAGCTTCAAGAACAGAACTGTTTGTTTGTTTTTGATAATCGTATACTGATTTTGTGAACTGCTGAGTAGCCTGTCCAGGAATAAGCTAGTGTGGAAGTAAAAAGATCTCAAAGAGCAGAGTAGTATAAATAAACTGGACACAATGGGAAACAAGATCTCATACTTTTAACAGTGAGCTTGAAAATTTGGAAAGGAACTCTATATACTATTAACTATATACTATACACTGTACACACTACTAACTCTGGTGCTCCAAACCATAATACAGCTTGGCTGTCCAGGAATGTCCTACAAGGCAATTTTTCCTAAATGTTAAAGGAAAAAAACATTCAAGGGTTTTATCCAGCTCCTAATGGAGACTATGTAAAGAGTCCTACTGGAAGAAATAATAAGAGGAATGATAGGGTCACAAATGCTAAAGGATAATTTGCAACTGTATGCTAAAGCTCATGGGCCACATCTTTCCAAGATAACACTCCAGCCTGTTAGTAATTTGAGAGAAAGGGTTATCCCAGTCTGCTCTGCTATGGTGTGCCCTCACCTCGAGCAGTGTGTGCAGTTTTTAGTTACACTGTGTTTTCCAATTTCTCCTGCTTGTTTTCCATACAATGTGTGTTGGTTTAGAAGCTCTTCAGCTGGGCTATTGGCCACATCACCTTTTCAGAGGAGCCCTCCCTAATTCCTCTGGGAAAATTTACAGATGTTTCCCTGTTGCTTCCTTGTATTCCTTGGCATCTGAATCAATTTTAAAGCTATGCTAATAAGCCGATCCAGCTTGCTGCTTGGCACACTGTTGTCCCACTTGATCATTTGTGTTCCATCTGGCATCAAAATTCTTGACCTCTTGATGGTGCATCCAAGATCACAGAATCCAAACCACTGAGCATGGAACCATCGACACAGCCAATCACGCACCTGATCTGTTTGCCTTCTTCCTCCTGGATCCCAGTCTCCATCTGGGAGGACAGAAGAGAACACCACCAATGCTCTCAATCTCTTCAGCATCTTTCCGTTTTGATATTTCAGAGTCTCCTCATTTGACCCTAATTGAAAGAGCTTTACCAGGTATAGTAGTCTCTTTATGGTATGGCGTCATACATGCAGACCCCCAGCAGACAGCAAAACTCTCTAGAGAAATCATACAGATAGCAAATGGCTGCTTCAGTGCCCCTTGGTGAGGAATCTCTAGTTACTAACACCCCTTGCACTTCTTAAATGGCACTGTTCTAACATAAGTGGTTGGTTGGATCACATTTTTGTGGTTGTCCTTTCATGGCCTTGACCATTCAATGCTCTTCTTTTTCCATCCCCACTCACAACTCTTCAGCCTCAGTTACGAAGCCTGCCAGCTTCTGGCAGCTATCAATGCTCCCTCAGGTTTCTTTGATGCAGTAACCCCCCTGCATACTGCAATCCCCTGCTCCACTGCAAAATGTGCCTGCACCAGACCAGATCACCTCAGAGAGCATTAAACAAGTCATCACAAAAGTAATTAAATTCCCTACTAAGAAACACTGTGAAACTTAAAGAGAGGAACCATTCAGTTTCTGGAGGCTCTGGCTAGGCTTGCTGAGTGCACAAGCCAGTCTAGGATAACCAAAATTTACTGCTACTGGGTATCTATACTGTTTGAATATGGTATATGACTACTCAACACCATCAGTGTCAACTGAAGCTGATCTGAAGGAAGAAAGCTGAGACATGCCTAGTATAGAGCTGCATTCAATGTTCCACGTTAAAGAACAGTAAAAATGCTTGCATTTTCTAAATGAGCTATTTCATCTTAGTCAATCATGAAGGAGTTTCAAAAATAAGAGAAATAATTGGGCACCTATCCAAGTTTCAAGAATTTTTCCCTACATATTCTGGAGCAGCTTTCTTTCACAGCCCTGTTTCTAGACCAGCTAATTAAGCACAGGTGTAAGCTCAGATGTTGCTCGATTTTTTAACTATTGTAATGCATTCTAGCTGACTGGAGCACAAAAAGCCACTGGTGTTGTAATTAACCCATGGGCAGTTGACAGAGATAATGAAAACTATAGCTGCCAAGCTGTTCACAACACACCTAACACTTTTTCCTGGTAAATGAATGACCTAGGGGTCATAGGTTTTCCATCCTCACGGATTGAGATACTTCCTTTCCCCTCTCTCTTTTTCATGTCTTAGACCTATTTCATATTTTGGGCAAAACTGCGGATCAGAGAATCATTCACAAGAACAGAAGGACAGATTCTCAGCTGCTCAAAATCAACCCTCTTCTGTCCTGTGGAGACCTCAGGCAGGCTTAACATCTGGCAGAAATGCTTTAATATCTGAAAGGAAACACGGCCTCTACATCCTGCAAGGCAAACTTTTTTTTCTCCAAGAAATTCCAAACATATGTGGTATTTCAGATATGACAGGTTGAAAATGATTTACAGGTTGTCTAATTTCTTCACTGCTTGCAATTACAGGCTGTGGCACAGGAACTCTTTTATTTCAGTTTTATTCCAGTCTTCTCTTATCTCTGACTAACACCTGCTTAAGAGAATACATACTATCACTTTTTTTCCCCCTTGCTTTCTGGTTCTTTCATTTCTTTATCTTGTCTTTTTTGTTATAAATATTTTCCTATTGGGGTCTTAACTCTTAAAAGCAAATCTGATTGTGAGAAAATGTTTCTAAAAGTTATCTGGTCTTTTCTCTTTGTGTTGAAAAGCAGCATAAACAGAAAACTAAATGCTTCCTAACTAATGGCTTGCTCACATTTTTGAATGTTTTCTTCCTCTTTTGTTCTACTCAGCAGCTGAATCAAGAAGTTTCCCAGTGAATTTTATGCGGGCTACTTTTTACTGGGAAGTCTTACTACAATGCATAAGATAACTCCAGTTGTTATGACATAAATGCTTTCACAACAACACTGGCTGATAGAAGAAAGCATCTGAGTACTCCCAGCATGAATCAATAAATAAGAGAAATGCTTCCTTTTTCTTCTTCAAGAGCAGCAATGTGTGTTATCTAATAGTTTGAATAAAAGAAATGCAACAAATGATAGAATGAAAATCTGCCATTTTTCACTTACCTTGTGCATTCAATAATTCTTCAACCTGATTTCAGTAAATTTGGCTTTTGATGACTGATATCTCTTCAATTAGTTTACCATGAACCTAATGCAATTCTGGACATGACTTAGCATAATGACACTTCTGTGTTGCAAGGTGAAATTTTGAGACAGACTCCAACAAGTCAACCTGCTGTGACCAGGGAAGCTGGAAATGACCTACACTGTTTTGTATGACTCTGTGAGTCTCAGTCTTGTATTTCAGACACTGTGCCTGACCTCTTTAAATGCAGCAGTACATTTTTATCAGGAACCTGTTTACCACTGTAATGGGTCACCTGTTTAATCTCCATCTGCATGGCAAATCCCCAACCATAGGGTTGCTCTTCAGAACAAGTACAAATAGTCCTTGATTTGGTCTGTTTTGATAGTCCAAAAATTATTTAAAGAGATGTACTTCAAATGAAACTCCTCCCCTCCCCTCTCCTCTCCTTCTTCTTTTATTCTCTTCTTCCTTTTTTATTCTTATCTTTTTTTTTTCCTCCATGTAAAACAGCAAATTTTTTACCTTACATTTTCATCTCAGTGTGAAAGAAAAAAATTTCAATTGTTTCATGGGCATAGCTAAGAAACACAAGCAAGGTGAAGTGTGGTCCTTAATAACATCATGAGTGTTTTTTTTCCCTTATCCCACAGCCAGAGGCTCAGTCTTTCATCAGACAGGCTTCACATCTTGGAAAAATCCCTCTGATGATGCTAGAAAGTGAAAGCCATCCATTTAATCATTTTTTTTCTGGAGAGGGCTAGAGCTCTTCTTCTACTGGAGTATGTTAAATCTCAGGGTTTAGAATTATTCAAATTTGTTCTTTTTCAGTACTTGGCAAAATTCACTGAATTGTCCTAAGGAGGGCAATCTATGGGATAAAATAATCCCTAAGACGATTCAGGTATACATACACTCTGCTGAGGTAAAGTGTATTCCCTTATTTGATTTTATCTAGTCTCCCAAATACATACGTATCTTTAAAGCATCGAAACTACACTAAGAGTAGTTCTTAAGTGTATAATATGTAAATGGATGTATAAACAACACTGATGTTACAGAGGAAGAAAGTGACATAGGTCCAGAAGCTATGCTGTTGGGAAAAGAAAATCTGCTTGTGATGACAATAAACTCTGGCAATAATTCCTCAATTTATAACTCATGATAGCAAAGAGTATATGAGTTTAAATAGCAAAAGGAAAAGCATCTATTTCATGCAGCAAGTGTGTGATCCAAAGAATATTGAAGTCAGCGGGCATCTTTCCATTGGCTTCAGCAGACTTTGTCAATGATGTAAAAGTGGTTAAAGGGATTTGACTCATATGTTCCAATATTTACCCTCTGGACTTGAGAGCAGCTGGAAAATTTCAGCCTAGAAAGAGGATTAAAAAAAAAAAAAAAAGATGTGCAGCTGAAAAAATGTGTGAAAATTATCTGCAGCTGAAGTGATCACAACTGAATAGAAGTAACAAAAGAAGTAGGTGCTGTTGTGATACTAGTCCTTTCAAAGTAACTCAGTAGAAACAAATATGATCATGGCAGTTTGATCCAAGCAGAAATAGTGAAAATCACTTTGACTTTGTGCAAAGAGCTGCCTGCTGGGTAAGGGTTAAGGACAGCTAGCATCAAAGGTGCTAGAAGCTGACATTACTTCTGCTATTTAGACGCTATTCTGCTATTTGAGCATGTTTCTACTGCTGTGCGCTGTTTGCTTTGTTATTGTCATTGTAGGCTTTACATCAGTGCCCTGATGGATTTTAACAAATTATGGATTAGACTCTGAATTAACTTTCTTACGTGAAATATATATATATGTATATAAATATTTTCTTTACTCAAGAAATTTTAACTATAACCACTGCTAATTAGTGTGTATACTTTAAGCAAGCTCTCAGTTTACTGTAAGAAACCAAAAGCACTGAAACAGAAAGTATTATAGCCAACCTTTTGCAGATAACGTAGCTAACTTTTGAGGTACACACACACGGCTTTCTACAATATTAGGAAGAGTTAATTAATATTAGAGAAATATTTTCCAACCAGCTAAGCATAACTCATGGCTGAAGCATGGCCATTAATGATGGTTTTACCATTCACATGAAAGCTATTGATTCAGCAAAATGTGGTTTATTTTGAAACCACTTATGAAATCATTCTCTCAATGCCAACAGAAAGGAAAAAAAAAAAAAAACTTTTCCTTTCTTTCTTTTTTTAAATTTATTTTTTTTTATACCATAACTTCCAGAATACCTTTAAGCAAATTTTCAGTGTTCATAATTCATAAAATGTCCAACATTCATAAAATAAAGAAATATCATATAGGTTTTTCACATCTCAGGGGACTGCAGAAAGTAATACTGATACCTCATATCTTCACCAGCAGAAGAAAATAAATTAGTGAGTACAGTAACGGGGCTGTTCACAGGATTGAATTGAGGGGAAAGAAACCAGAACAGTAATCCAGAGCAGCAAACAAAACCCCTCCTTTGAGGGAGCAGTGGGAAATGACAACATACTTTTATTTTCCTACCTCTGGGGAAAGACTTGCAAAAGTTCTGGCTATGATATCCAAAAACTACATTCAAAGTAAAAGTATATAAACCACTGTATTTAAATTGCATTAATCATCTGTCTTAAGCTCACTAAGGTAAGGAAATTCAGAATTAGGACCATAACTCCATACTTAACTCACACCTTTGTAGTTAGTGCATATGGAATGACAGATCATCCACTGTTTAGAAGCCCTTGCAACTCCAGCACTGATGTGCTGAACTGGATCTCAAATGTTAAACTATTTGTTAGTTTCCTTCCTCCCTTCCTCCCTTCTTCCCTTCCTTCCCCTTCCTTCCCCTTCCTTCCTTCCTTCCTACAGCAATTTGAATAAAAGCAACTAAAATGTATACAGATTGTATATTTTGAAATGATTTTTCTTTTATTTTTTCTAGTCTGTATTTTTTCCAATGATCAAATTTGAAGAAAAATTAATTATGGGAAAAACATGCTTATTTATTATGATCTCATGCCAATTTTCAGTCCACAGCAAAATTTTATAGTCATGTGAACCCCTAAAAAGAGAATTTTATAATGGAAGCATTGACAAACCCCTAAGTACAGCAGTGCAAGTAGGTGTCTCTATAATATGATTCAATAAGAACCTTGTAACAGCTCTCAATAGAAGGGGGAGGTATAGGCAGATTGAAGGATTTTCCTCCATGTGATTTTTCTGGCATAATTTGTGCTGAAAATTTTCCAGAGTCTGTTGAGGCATAACCACAGCTTACTTCTTCAGTAACAAAATACTAATGACAGAACTGCTCACTAGTCTTCTAGAATAAAGTTCTTTTCTGATCAAAACTATATTTTATTGCTTGATCTCCAATTATAGCTGAAAAAAGCCTGAAAATTCTCTGATTTGTGAAAATAGTTCTTTTCTTGTGACAGAAAATTACGACATTTCAGCAAGTCACACTTCATTCGAAGGACAGAGGTTTTGTGGGCTTGTGTTGTGTAAGTTCAAAATCTTCAATGTCAAGCCCTTTGAAACTATTCTACTTTACCAAAATTGAAACAGGTATAGAGACTTTTCAGTGATTCATTCAGTCAGGCTATCCAGTTGCAGCTTCATCTTTAAAACTTTATGGCTACAATCTTCCATCTGTAATTCTTTCCATGTTATGTTTAAAGGTCACCCTCTTCTACAAGAATGTGTCAATCATTATCCAACATCAAGACAGTGCTCTTATAGCATCCTCTGGGGGAGAATAACCACCAGAACACTCCTTCCAAACAGCTTTTCAAAATGGGACCAGATGAAAGAATTTGGATCTTCTATAGGATATCTCTCTCTAGGATGTAAAGGTTGGGAGGAAGTGGAGTGGTGAGGAGGGGGTGAGGCAAAGGAGAGAGATCATACAGTAATTTCATATACAGAGTGACATGGAAAGGAAGGTTAAAATTAGCAGCAGAGTGGAAATGGACAGAAATATAAATTAAGGCACTCTGGTGAGGTCAAAGACTGTGAAGGGAAAAGGCGTAGGCTTTTGGCAACTATTTCTGAAGATGAAGGTTCTTCTTTCACTTCACACTAATGGCCACTGTACTTGGCCCTTGCTCAGGTTACGTTCCCATTATCCTGACTTGGAGCCATACATTTTCCATACTGTCTCTGATTTATGGCGCTTTAAGTAAACTGAGATTAGCTCCCCTGAAACCATGAGAGCTTTATGCTAGCGTAAACATGATGTAGCTGAGAAGGCAGCTCCTCTTTGAGGACATTAGGATTTGGCTAAAAATGAGAATATTAAAAAGCCCTCAAATTAAGTTCCTTCTGTCCTTATATGGAAAAGGAAATAATGGAAACCCTTTATAGGAAAACCAAGTCATACCACTTCAGGTCCTGCTCTACAGGCTTGGTGTACTTGCCCATTCCTAACTCATGCAGGCGCTCCTTTTTCCTCACTGTTGAAACTCAAACTTCCCCTTCTGTTCCTCTGTGCTGGATGAAAAGCTGGCAATGGTGTAAAATGAAGGCTAAAAGCCTCTAATCCAATCAGGAAAAAAAACAAAACAAAAAAAAAAAAAAACAACCCTTGGCAAAGGCACTGCAGAAGACAACAACTTCCTCACCAGCCCTGGTCTGCCAGAGTACCAGAAGCAGCCGTATAAGCTGAGACTCTTGTTATGATTGGCTTCAGAGCTGGTGATATTTTGCCAGATTAAGTTGTACACTCCGGAGGCTGTCCCATGATGACTTAACATCTTCTCCACCTCACAGCCTTGTTAGGGGAGGTTTGCACCTCGCAGCAGTTCTGCAACATCCTGAAGCCAGAAGGGGCTGGTTGCTCTGAATGAACTTCTCTGCCTGGTTTAAAAAGGTTATGAGCGGGTGTCCTGCATTGCTGTTCCTGTATTCTTTGGCCTCCAAAACTGTTGCTGAACTACTGCATGTTTTTTACTGTCTACATATTCTTTTGGGGTGATAATATGAGAGTCTGTAAACGCCCATGTAAACATCACATATCTGCAGGCATATGTGGAAACATGCTGGCTATATTATGATCAGAAAGGTAATAAATGAACATGCTGTGCTCACTTCCCTGAGATCAATGGCCCATCTATTTTTTCAGCTGTTATTCCACCTATCTTTATTTATTCCTATCTCTAACTGTAAGTGGAGTTTTTTCTTTGAAAACAGAAGCTTTTTAGTACATTCTGTCCCACAGTCACATATTGGATAAGTATTATTTAACTACGATCTAGCATCTATTAAAAGGTATTAAATAGTGATTAGTGAAGGAATAGCAAGAAGTTTGTTGTGAGATGAGATAGATTGTGCCTGTGTTTGTGCTCATTAGAAAAGATGTTACACAAACCCTGAAAACTACTCAGAAAAACAAGCTTATGGCATTCATGGACAGTGCTGTTAAGAGTTTTTCAGGACAAAAATAAAGTTTTGATAAGGGACCCACAGTGGAAGTGGCCAAGCTACTTTTTATTATGGTATGCATCTCTATTAAACTGAAAAAATGTGATTTCTACTCAGAAGATCACTGTTTATGGCACGGAGACTCAGAGGTCAGATCATTTGGGGCCATTTGATTATATGAATTGAAGAGATCAGGCAGAAGAGATCTGTGCAGCTGATAGTCCTGTACTTCTAAAGAATTATATATGTTCCAATTTTTGGCTTTATGTGTATCATTGCCTTGTTTCTTGTACCACATAGTTTTGTATGTGTACAGATTTTGTAATGGTTTTTATTGTCGCTAGAATCCCAGGAATATTTTAGTTTGGGGCATGTTATTTTCCTATGCTTTTCTCAATCCCTTTGACAGTGACAGGTTTGGTGAACAAGCTCTAGCCTCCACAGCTACCTTCCAGTTTTTTGCATCTGAATCTCATTAAATTGTCACTACTTTTTCAGTGTTTTTAAAGTGTATGTACTTTCAGCCGATTAAAACAATAAGGAAGGCTCCTCAGAAGTCTGGATTTATTTATTTTTTTTTAAATTTGGGTTCAGTTGCGGTTTCCAATGAATGACAATGATCTGTTAGAATATTGAAAGCATGAACAAATTTGAAGAAAATGGTCCTACTTCTATAGGCCACCTGAGAATCCATCATAAGCTCACAGGCACACTTACATTTGGGGCTTGATGCTCATTTACCTCCAGGATGGTTAATACCATTTCAGCACAGAAATGTCAGCCATCCCTTTGATAAATCCAAGCAGAGTCCTTTGAGTTTAAAATGTCAGGCAACAGAAATGGAGAAGAGTAAAGTCCAGAAAATGATTTCAACTCAACAGCCTGTACAATGGATGAAATTCATTCAACAACAAAAATGTTTATATATTTATCAAAGCAGAACAGAACTGAAAATTTGAAACAAGAATTGCAATTCATTTGTAGTTTTCCCTTTTCACATTATGCTGTCAACACAATAATATATATATATATATGTTTAATGTGGAAGACTTAAACATTTGACCTTAATACTATTTAGATTCAAATTTCAACAGCTGTAATTTCTCCTGAGTATTCAAAAAAGAAAGAGAAGAAAGACAAAGAAAAGTCATAGTAGAACTGGTAAGGACATATCATGAACTACCACCCACAACACAGAGCAACAGCAATTGTGCTGTCCCCACAGACTTGGTCTCTGGCCATGCCATAAAACGTAATATTACTGCAGACTGTGGATTGCTGTAGGTCCTCCAGCACATATGTATAATGTTGTTTGACACCTCTGCTGAGTCACAGCTATCACCCTTCCAGGTCTTCCTCAACTCCTGTTGGAAGGCTCTTGCTTGTTCAAGACAGCTACCGTATTTGTCTGCATGGGACATGTGCTCTTATAGGTTCGTAGTGATGAGGATGGAGATGTGAGAAGAGGAATTTTCCTTCACAGAGAATTGAAGCAATATGAGAGAATCAGCTTGAAGGAATGGGTCTGTAAGTAGGCAAAAATAGATTTTGAGTTGATAAAAAAGCTTTGACTATCAGCATACCTCAAGGGAGGCCAAAGAGCTAGGTAAGGAGAAAAAATGAATGAAACATTACCTATCATGGACACTTGGGTAGAAGAGGGAGAAGTTAGTACTAATTTTCTTACAAATCTATAAGTGATATCTAACTTCTCTGTATGTCTCTATGATAAACTGAAAGACCAGTCTGACTGGCATTATTTCAGGAGTAATGCTAATTGAGTTTAAAATTTCACAAGAAGATAAAATAACAGTGATCTAAAACACCTCATAAAAATGACAATAAAAAAATAAAATTAGGAATCCATAGATCTTTTGAGGATTAAACTTTGAATTTCTGGCAAGGAATGAGGGAGAAATATCTGGAATCTCAGCTATCTATTTTTTATATAAAAATACTATAAACTATGCTAAATTTAGGTAATTCTTAAAATTAGGAAACTGGAAGGGTCTGTGGATGCATACTGCCAAAATCCACAGCAATTCCAGTTCCTTAACTGCAAAGCTTTTAATCACTCAGAAAATGACCTTGTTTCATAAAATAGCAGCAGAGAAGTCAAATCAGAGAGCAATCAATAATGTAGTGAGGTTGAAGCTTAAGAGATTCCACATCTGTTAGCAGAGAAACGGCAAAGAAGAAAAAACACCTTAATTGACGCTTCTCCTTCTACATGAGAAAAAAAAAGTTCGATGAGTCAGGGCACTGGGTTGCCTGCTAGATTGTTGCTGCAGGAAACATCACAAGGAAATGTGAAGAGCCAGAAGCTGCAGAGACATTCTTGGGAAAGCTACAAAGCGAATGTAAGTTGGGCTCCAGTACAGATGAACTCACTGAACTTGGAGAAATACCTTAATACTGTTACTGAGCAATGAAAATGGCTAATTAGAAAAAAAAAAAGAAGAAAGAAAAAAAAAAAAAGGAGAAAGTATTACAGGTGACAGGACAGTTTCTACTACTGTCAGCATAATTCATGGTATTATTATAGTGATATCATGATATTGTATCTCAGAAATACCTATTCCTTTCAAGTGACTATAGAAGGGTTTCTAGCTGTCTGCCTCGTGTAAATATTTGTGTTGTATGTCTGCAGTTAGGGGAGATAAATGCCATGCTGGATCTTCAGCACCCTTCAAAATTTATGTGTGCTGAACTCTAGTCAGAGTCTGCAGATCAAATCTTTAGTCTAAATCAGAACACAGACTTGAATTTTGTTCTCCCATACAAAAGGGAGTGCTAAAAATGAGAAGGACATATCATGAACTACCACCCACAACACAGAGTAACAGCAATTGTGCTGTCCCCACAGACTTGGTCTCTGGCCATGCCATAAAATGTAATACTACTGCAGATTGTGGATT
>JAOWBP010001760.1:26127749-26141516 GCA_028571105.1 Tragopan temminckii
ACACAGACTGGCAAAAGTAGAGTAGCACTGCATCCAGAAGCATCCCTGAGGTAAGTGCTCTGAAGTGCCATCTCCTTGAACACACTTTCTATATCTCTTGTCTTACTACTTCATATACTCATTTCTAGTCATCAAAGCCACATTAGTTAATAAATTAAAACATTGGCAATATAAAAGACTTATCAACCTTGCACAGACAGTTATTAGCATATTTACCCTGGCTTAATTTTTTCACTGATTTATTTCCAAGTCAAAAACAATTTCAGCAAATAAATCAGCATTCCATCTCAACAAAAAAATGTCTTTATTTCCTTCTTAGCCAAAAATCAAGTTTATAATGTTCTGAATAATACATTAGCTATCTATATCCATCCATCCATTCAACCAGAGCTCAGTTATCTCTAGGCTGAGCAATGTTTTAGGTTTAAATTTCCCCATTTACATTTCTGAAAAGGTAAGAAAAAGATCTTTGCAAGACACTGTGATTCAAAGGGCTCTATTTTTATTCAGCATTGGAAAGGGAATTCTCATTCCCATAAGTAGGGAAATTTGTATATTTTAATTTGCCACTTATATCTGGGTCCCTTAAGCTCTTGCATTTACTCCAACATCTATTTCAGTATTAATCACACTACTTGCTTTTTGCCCGCTAGGCCTCCTACCACTTTGATTTTACAGCATTTCCTATTTTTTACATTAGCATTAAGAATTTTTACTGCCCCATAGCGCATTCAAGGCTTTGAGTTTTATTTCACTAATGGCTCTTTTTGAAAGGGGAATATTACTCAACTTCTAGCTTTCTCTATTGTAGAATGATATGGTACTCCATTTTTCACCCATGTAAAAGAAATTATGAAGCTTTGTTGTTGTTGTTGGGTTTTTTGTTTTTTTGGTGGTTTTTTTTTTTTTTTTTTGTTTTGTTTTGTTTTGTTTTGAACAAATATAACTTATCTGGGCTTTTGGTCAGCCGTTACTTCAGAGGCTGCACTTCATCACTGTAAAGAAAATTCAGTAACCTGTGAGAGGGTTTTGGGGCAAAACAAGTGCAAGCTATATATCCCTGCAAGGTGAGGGACTTGCTTAGCAGCAGCTATTGCTGATCCCTGAATCACTCCAACATTTTCCATAGAATAATCAGCTCTCACATTAGAAACACGTTCAACTTGTTCATGTTCTGAGTGGGATCTTTCCTAGTGTTCCCAGAGGGTTTTTTCACGATTGAATTTAAGTGCATTCTGGCTGTTTTGGGGCCTAAATGCTGAAAGAAGCAGAATTTTAAAATTATTTTTATTCTCCATTTTGTACACAAGTACGCTTGAAGTTAGGACAGGGCTCTCTATTATCCATCAGAGCATAGACAGGTGGAGAAATCCTATTTCATCCATGGCAATGAAAGGATGCTACAGTGCAGATAAGTACGTATTACAGCTCATATTTTCTGTCTTTTTCCTATCTCTTTCTACCTGGGAGTCTAACTCTTCATACTTCATGTGTTTTTTACTATCCTTTGGAATAAGAAGTGTGGAGTGTCTGCTGCTAAAGGAGCTTTAAAGTGGTTTTCATCCAGACCATGTGAAGGATAGCCATGTGAGGCTAAAGTGCCCGTGTCTGCAGCTTGGGCAAAAGGTAAGGCTGGGTTTGAGGCTGAACTCTGAGCACTTAGATGGGCAGCACAGGTAAAGACAGAAAGGCCAGAAAGCCCGACCAAAGTCACATGGGGAGTTGCAGTTCGAGGAGGAGCAGAGCTGAGGCCTTCTAGGACATCCATACACAGTTACTTTCTGGGCCATCCTTCCTTACTGCAACAGGAAGTGTGCCAAGCTCTGAGACTCAGGGAAAGAGAGAAAGCAAAATTCAATACATTCAGACTCTTAAAATATATGTGTATGTATGTATAGCTATTTCTTTCAAGAATTAAAGTGGTAAGTGCATATACATTCCTATGTTCTACTAAGAACTTTTCCTTGCAGGAAATAACTCTGAATCTCCAGATTTTTGTTTGCTGAAGCTAAATGAAAGAAAGCTAAAATGTAAATCCTTTGATGTTGCAGCATGCTTACATCTCAGGAATGTACTAGTAAGTGAATACAGTTTTCATGTGATTGCAGTTATGATAAAGAATAATGCAGTGTGATACCATTCTAGCTTGTTTCTACAATAGATTATTGTAGCAGGTTTTCAATCTTTCTTCTTTTTCCATATTTTTATTTTTTAATATCTTAGGTAACATTGTAGGTAGAGCTGGTAATATGCAATGTATATTGACAGTTAGCAATATAACTTTGGAAAGCTTTATTTTTCACCTTTAAAGAATGCTAAATCTGGTCATTTATAGAAATTTTAAAAAATGTACTTCTTGTAGATTGTATGAGTAGTGCTTCTGAGATGCTTGTAAATTATATTGCCATTCTCCCCTAGCTCCACTAAAATTCTTTACTGTCTGTCTTCTCTGTGCTTTTCTGCAGATTGTATTCTACATCAAATTTTAAAGGAATAAATTTATATATTTAACACTAGTTTTTGTTGTTGTTTATTTTACTGCTGCTCTATATTGAATCTTACTGTACTTTTCCAAATATTGCTGAAACTCATTAAAACAATCTCATTCAATTACTTTTCTTATTTAATCAAATACGATTGTTATTAGAGGTCTGACATTGAGAAGTCAGTCTCCTACCCATGTAGTAATTCATGTACTTCTTTCTGCTCTCTGAAGGAAGAGAAAGTATCTATCCTGTTCAGATGGGATAGAAAAGTTTTAGAATTTCAGAGCTCTAAAAAATATATATCTTTTAAACTTGTAAAAGTAAAGAAAACAAAAAGGAACCGTGATAAAATTTCATGTCCTCATAGGCCTGGTAAACTTACAGTTTAGCATCTTTAGCTCTGGAGGCAATGTGAAAAATCAGAAGATTTCCAAAGCAAAAGGGAAGTGCCTACATCCTTTCACCTTCTTTAAAAAAAAAAAAAAGAAAAAAAGAAAAAAAAAGAAAAAAAAGTGCATGTGACATTACCAAATATTATTAAATGAGCTCTCCATAGCAAGACTGCTGCTGCTTCACTGCAATAATACCCCATAAAATTTGAGGAACTACTGACTTGTATGGGACAGTTAAAGCACACATGAGTAGGAAAATATTTAAGACAGGTATTAACCCCAAACACTTTGAAAATAAATTCATAATCACTGGTAGGAGCAATCGGTGATTCACCAACTTACCATTCATTCACTTAAGTTCCTTTGAATATTTTGCCAATAGGCAAAATATTTCTTTGTAAAAACCTGCAAATTCATAGTTTGCACCAATCTGTGTGTATAAAACTAGAAGGTCTTTCATACAACTGTAGGTGCGCAATTCTGCAAAACAAGCACCAGCATCCATCATCTGCCATTCATACCAACAAGTACTTCCAGTACTTCTCAGTCCAGCCTGAGAAGCCTTTGAAAATTTAGTCTGCCACACTGCTAATAAGTAATAAGGGTGACATTAATTTCTACGAAAATGCAAAGTTGAGCTGTGCTTCATCCTTTTCCAAGAAACGAGAAAAAGACTTTCAGGGCTTTAAAATGTATATTATGCATGTCAGGGAAGCTGGACTGTTGAATATTTTATCCAGTAGAGGTTGTGACTCATTTAGTCATAAAGAAATAACTGTATGAGTTTGTGTATATTTATAAGCAGAATCTCTTAGAAACTAGCTTTACTAGCTTTTTCATTCTATTCAGACACCTCTTCTGCTTTCTTTATCTTTCTTGTTGATAGCTTTACATCCTGGCTGTCCTTCATCAGGTCTCTCTGCTTACCCAAGAACAATTTATTGACAAAAACTTACTCTTTTATCCTTCACACTTCTGTCTTTGCCCAAGGGCAAACTGCCATTAGCCAAGAGGGGAAAGCACAAAATGCAGCCCAGTGCATCAAACCAGACTGTTGCCTTAAAAAAGCTTCCCATTAGTAAACATTTTACTTTTTAAAAATTCAAATAAATAATGTATATTTGTGAAAGATGACGTATATATATTAACTAGGTGTGTAATTATTTATAATATTTATCTGTTTTATCTTTCCTTGTTAAACATCAATATTGTTTTTTCTCTCTGCTGCCTCATGCATCGAAGAGGCCCTTTGATTTACGACATTTATAAATCTCTTCACCAGTACAGAAGCCACAAATATTTCAGAAATGAGCTCAGTCTCTTTGCTATGTCTATGCGGAGGAAAGAATGGGTGGTAAGGGAAAAAGCAGCTTTAGTCATAGCTCTCCATTTTGCTTGATAAAACATCACAGGATATGAGGCTAACAAATGAGTGGCCCTTTTGTTGTATACTAAGCATACCAGGTTGTGCTAGCAAGATTCATCTGTTGCCCATTTGTCATCCTTTCACCACAGTGTGGGGGCTCTGAATTGTTACACATCTTTAAAGCAAGTTTTAGGCATCAAGCTGGGCACATGCACGATGAGAGATCCAAAAACCAGGGTCGTTCCCCTTTCAAGCACTTTTGCTCCCTCTTTCTTCCTCTTCTTTCAGCAGAAGTCCTGTGCGAGCAAGCAAAGTAAATCCCCACCACTGCTGTCCCAGAAAACTGCTCATAGACACGGAGCAGCATTTGCAATGCATCTGGCTACGGAAGCTGCATCTCTTCAGATCTCCTGACCATCCTGCTGTGATCACCCAGCATGTCTGGGGAGCAGCTTCTGAGTACCCGTATTCTGACAGTTAATTCTCACCAATTGCATTACGTCTCACTGCTAATCTACTGCTTCATCTTCTTACTTGTCCATTTGCTGACTCGTCTCTCTTCCCACTGATACTTGACGTACTGAATTACTTAGCTAACTCTTTTGCTGATACTCTCTACTTATCTTCTGAACAAGTTTATTGGTGCTTGTGTTTTTCTTCCCCTAGGTAGCTGACTTAGATGGTAAATTAATTGATTACCTTCCTTTTAAACAGATGTTGCTTCCTCTGCTTCCTCAGTTGATAATTTCATTTTGTGCACTTCTTCCTTTTGTCAGCTGCTAAACCACCCTTTTGACAACTTGATTCCCACCCTGCATGCTCACTACCAAATACATTTGTTTTACTGTCATCACCCTTAATCTTTTTATTGCTTTTTCTTCCTTCTGTTTGTTCCTTCCTTTTCCATACTTTCTTTCATGGCATCTGTCACTCATACTCTCTTTGTTTTCTCCCTTTGACTACCTGTACCACATCACACTCTTGAATCTACCATTTTGCTAGCAAGATCAAAATAGATTCTTATTTGGTTTTATCACCCCATTGTTAGTCACCACCATATAGAAAGACAAGGAAATTACGTAAATCTTGTAATTATGCTTGTATTTTACATAGGATGGAATGTTGGTGGTATGAGCAGCAATAACTACGTAATTATTAAACCTCAATTATGTCTAGCAGGAGAGCTAGAGTATAATAAATCAATAAAAGTATATTAATCCTTAAAAAATACACATAGAAAAACCTAAGAAAATTACTACAGCTGATGAACAGATTATTGTAAACACATCAAAATATCCTTTTACACCAGGCTGAAAGCAAGAAGCTTTTGCTCTTGGACCTCATATTTAAACAAATTTTTGTCCTGCTTTGTTTTTCTTTTTTTCTTTTGAATTTTCTTTTGTCGTTGATTGTAAACAACAAAATAATCAAGTTTCTCCCTCCCTTCCCAGCCTCTGTATAACTTCTTAAAATGCTTGTATGTTTTGAAAGTTAACCAAGGGTGTAAGAAAGTTGGCAAAGTTACCACTTTGTAAATACTCCGAAAGTGATAGAAAACTTTCAATGATATGAAACCCAAGAGTCTAGCAGATTCTGACAAATAGAGTATTCTTTGTGAGATTGGATTTGTTTGATTTTTTGGTGGTTTTGGTTGGTTTTTTTTTTTCATCTTAAAAAGAAGAGAATTATCAAAACCATAAGAAATTTTTATTTTGAAATTACTACTTTTTTTTTTTTTAACACTTTTTACTGCAATGTAGTAAAATACTATGAAAGGCAAAAAATGCATTTAAAATGTTAAGCAGCATAAACAAATTTTAATTAAATTTTCAACTGTAGAGATTTTAAAAAAAAAATGGGATTTCCTCTTGTTTAGGGACAAGCCATTTTAGGAAATTTCAGTACTCTTTTTATAACATATTATTTTCATTGATCTAATGTTTCCTATGCTTTTACAGAACATTTTCTTTGTCTTTTCTTATTCCAATGCAATTTTTTTAAAATCCAAAATAAAAACTATTTATTGCATAAGGAATTCTACTTTTTTATTTTTTAGTATTCTATGCAGATCTGAAGTAGATTCTCTACTTTCTGAAATTTTAATATAGAATAAAAATAGTTGAAAGAAGGTCTTGAGCAATGTTTATGTGCTTTTTGGTTTTATAATAAACATAAAAATGTGATAGAACTGCTAAACCTTTTAGCATGCTGTCTCTTCTTACTCTCAATTAATATCCTTTACTTTTGACAACCCATATTTACTACCATAATCATTTTGCTGGATGTCATAGACATTTTGAGAATGGATCCAATTTTTGCTTTCTAATTATTCTCAAGACCGATAAAAGCGTCCAATAACAGAAAAGCTGAAGTTCCAAGGAAGCAGTATTTTCCTACAGAATCCATATTTCTTTGACAGAGCACTGATATTACTTCTTTATTGATAATACTTAAGCAAAGAATCAGCATTTCTAAATGTCTAGTACTGTCATTCACTTATTGTGACTTTGTTGCATTCTTTAAGGAATCTCCTTCTTAAGTAACTAAGAAAATACAGAAACACACAAAGAAAATCTTTTCTTATTTTTCCCTCAATTTCAGATTCCTTACTGATGGCCTTGGCAAACATAAAAGAATGTCTGTCTTGGTGTTGATTCTATATATGAATAAATTGAAGAAAATCCTATGTAGTGTGAAGACACCCAGCAGAGCAACCATTAATGCAGATAAGAGAATCTATTATTGCGCTAGCGTAAATCAAAGAAATGTGTGATTCAAATATAGATAACAGCATCTGAGTGGTAACTAATGAGATAAAATTCATTCTGACAGCAGATATATTGCAACTTGGTCCAAGATGCCTGACTCCAGGATACTAAATCCTGATTCATTTATACTAGACCCTCATCAACCAACTCAATATCAAAAAAGATTTTCCTGTTTCATTCACAGGTGGAGAGTCAGAAAACTTCTGCTGTAATCACAGTACACATGAATAACAAGTCAGTACTAAACACCCTACAAAGGTGTTCCTACAAAGACAGGCTGAGAAAGTTGAGGCTGACACAGGCTGCCCAGAGAAGCTGTGGATACCCTGTCTCCTGGAGACATTCAAGGCCATATTAGATGGGGTCCTGGACAGTCTGGGCTGGTGGGTGGCAGACCTGCCTGTGGCAGGGAGGTTGGACCTCCAGGTCCCTTCCAAACCAAGCCAGTCTATGATTCTTTGAAAATGCAAACAAGTGAAGTGAATCCTACCAAGTGCATGCTGGTCATTGCAGAGTCTGTTGCAGAGTCTTTGGGTCTTGAAGAATTCTTTGCGATCCTCTTGCTGTTAGAATTCATTTCTGCTCCAAGCTACTTACCCTGAAATCATACAGCATTCAGTTTCTGAGTTTCAAGTTGCTGTGCAGTAATACCTTCCAGTGTCTGTAACAAAAGTACAACTTTTTGTTTTCTTCTATTTTGTCAGGGGTAAGGAGGTAGTCCTGCAAGTTGCCAACAATTTTTCCATTTCTTTTTCCACTGGGAGCATAGAAAACTAAGGAAAACATTTACATACATGGACACTCCTCTGATGTCATTGATACTCATGCAATGACATATTTGTTATGGTTATTTCAAGATACGTTTGTTGCTGCAAATAAGATAGGCCTGATCTCTGGCTCATGGGGCAAATAACCTGGCACAACTTCCACCTACAGAACCTAAACTATTTCTTTCTCTAAAATAATCAAAAAGACTGCATCAGACAGCTCATTGGGTACAATCCTACTAACTTGTAACTACCTGAACAGTTTCCATCTGAAAACAGCTGCCATCTGAAAAACAAGCAGAGGCCAGGTTGCAGGGAGCACATGAGCAATTAAGCAATATAGACAATATTTCAGTATTGCAGCCCATGTCTTGGGTTACCACAGTAAGGCTGTTATCTTGGAGTCCACTGAGGCTAGATATGCCTAGAGTCTCTTTCTTGTCTTGTGGTCATTTAGAGATAGAAGAGAAAGACTTGCTATGGTCTGACCTGTGCCTTCAAAGCAGAAATGAAATCTGTCCTTTCATCATAAACCTGTGCCTGAAGAGCTACAACAAGCAAATATTAGTTACTTGAGTACAGAATTTGGGCCATGATCATCTCTGAGTTCATTAAAAATTGTCAGTGTTTATTAGACTGAAAATCAGCATAACTAGCTATCCAGATGTACAGATGAAAAAATCAAAATCTGAGGGAAAGGAAACAGTACTCTTCTGCCTTAATCCTGTGGGCTATACTCACATCAAGAATTCTGCTCACAGCTGCTCATTTGTTTCTGTGCTATACAACAGTCATATGTTTTAGGCTACATAGTCCTACTGCTGATTTCAAGGCATTCCAGCTGCCTCTCCTTACTAGCATGGTAACTTACTGCTGAGTGTGCTTCCAACTAAGGGAATTCCAGTCCTCGTGTGCCTGTAGAGTGTGCCTGATGAGATCTTGATCCCATTTTTCTCAGCGTGTGTTTTAATTCTTTTGTGCATCTTGGAGTGTTATTTGCCAGAGTAGTGAGTAAAAACTGCTTGGAGGACTGCACAGAGTCTCAGCATTTCTCCCAGGCCAGAACAGCATGGACAGTCAGAGATGTTGTCCCAGCTGCCTTTTCATAAGCTGTAATTTACAATACTTCAAGATCTTCTGAAATACTGTAGAAAAGTTTGACATTACTGTTAGTTTTATCTCTGTGAAGAAATGTGCACTGTCAAATTGTGATAGCATGATTGTAACTGCTCTGTATTTTAAACACTGGCTGCAGTCAACATACACCTCCTCTGAATACCTGTTTCCTTCTATCTACAGTTTTTGTATGCTTGTAAGTAGCTGTGTAACAAAACAGACACCTTATTCTCCAAGTACTGTAAATTCTCCCCATTAGAGAAAAAAGAACAAAATTTTTCTTTTGTTGCTGTCTTTGTATTTTCCTAGCAATGTTGTTATAATCTGAACATTTTCCTTTCTTGTCATTACTTGACTATTCGTATGCCCACTGTATAAACGTGAGCATTTTATCTTTATATTATTTTGTGGTTTAATTGGGAAAAATCTTCATTCTTTTTCTCAACACTTTTCTGCTTTACAATCCTATACTCAATGTTGTAGCTATTTGAAAGATATATTTTCTTATTCAAAATCTTTGGGATATGATTTTCAAAAACATCAATTTACTTAAGTCTGCAGTCTCTGACATTTACAGAAGAGAAGATGTTGGACACCAGTAAATATTCCTGCCCTTGGACTCTCTTAGAGCTCTGGCACCACTGCAGATAAGGCCTTTCTTTTTTTTTTTTTTCTTTTTCTTTTTTTTTTCAGACTACTTCACCTGAAACAGAAGAGATGACACAATAATAAAATAATCAAATCCCATGCTCCTATTCACTGTGTCCTCAGTGATAAAGACTGTCTGAATGTTTCCAAAGTCCATTGTGTTGGCTGCTTGCAATACTGATCTCTGAGATTTTCTTCAGGAGCAGGATAATGTTATTTCAGCTCACGTGCCATTCAGGCAAATGTCAGCTGCAACCTTACTACACCACCTAGGCTACTTGCACACAGCCAATTAGAGATGATACACTTAGGATTCATCCTAATTTGTGAGGGTGTTTCATGTTTACTTATACCAGAAAATGACATGTCTGTCTGCACTTACTGTAGAGGGGCATTCAACATTGAAAGCTCATTCTCCTGCTATGTCCTACACCAACAAACTACTACCCCTAACGCGTCTTTCACAAATGATATATCCAAGGTTACATCTGCAGCATCATTTTTACTAAGCTTCCATTTACAATAGAAGCAGCCGTGTACCTCCAAAATTGTGCATCTACAGTAAATAATAGGATAAAGCATATGCTAATGCTATGAGATAAACGTGAATGCTCAGGACAGGAAGTATGAAGCAAGTATGGTCATTGCTATGAGGATACATGTAACACATAGAGGCCGTTGGAGTGCAAGTTCCTGTATGTTTTGTAATTTGGATAACCTGAAATAGACCATAAATAGCAGTTTATTGAATGATTGATAACTTTGCAGTTAGTCCCATGATCCAGCATAATTTTAGAAATCAGCTCAACAAGGTAGAGGTGGGAGGCAGAGGGCAATATTGCATTAGTTTCTAATGACATAAGAAGTCATTCAGTAGAACAAGGAGAAACAATAAAGACATTGACCACGGATTGCAGGTTGGAAGACTAAGGCTATATAGAAGGAAAAACATTTTTTACAAAATGAAGGGCAGCTTTAGACCAGATCACCAGAGAGGTCATAGATTCTCCATTCATGGGAGTTCTCATACTCAGCTAGGCAAAGCCTACGTGACCTGGTCTTTTGCTGGCTTAGAAGTCTTGCTTTAGAAATCAAGTAGACAAGCTTCAGCGCTCTCTTTTTATTTCGAAATGGACATGCAAAAGATACCATAAGTCTATCTCATGTAAAATACTATAAGGTATTAATTTGCTGTTAATTTGTGTTTCATCTTCATGGACAGCTAATGGAAAACATATGTAAGATTAAACAACCCCCAAACTTTTGACTCTGGAGGGAATCCTTTCACTGAAAAAATGTCTAACTGGAATATACAACATATTTTATTGCAAATGTAGTTGAAGTATAGCTCTTATTGCTCCATGTTTCCAGCTTACTGAAAATATTCCATAGCATATGACTCATCTTTTCTTTCTCTACATCTGTAATTTATTGAAGAATCTGAGGCATTCAGAAAAGAGATAGAAAGCATCATGTCACCTTTCCTTTTGAACAGCTTTGAATTACTTTCCTGTAATCATTACTGCAGATTAATGCCATCAAAGAGCAGTTCTGCAGCAGATAAAATGAACAGCTTCTGATAAATTTATCATTATAGCAAATCACACCAAGCAGGATTTCTCCCCTCAGCTTGCAGAATGTATGGATGAGTTTTTTTTCCTTTAAATTTTAAAGGACTCCCTTGCTGGCAAGGGCAACCTGAATGTCAGTATGAAAGTCCTGAAAGCATGCTCTGCCAGCTATGTGGGAGAAAAAATAACAAAATACATTTGCCTCAAATTTGGACATCTGTATTTTATCACTGTGGTGAAATAAAACTCATCTTCTTTAGAGAAAACCTTAATACTTAAAACATGATACATCTGGGAGCAAATAACATTAAGAAATTCTGCATCATCTTTTGGTTTTGTTTTGTTTTATCCTAAGCCATCATCATCTGAATTAAGTAGGATTTTTCAGGTTTCTGGGTTGCATGCTGAAAAAAACCAACACAGGAAGGGTCATCAAGATCCTCTGCAGACCAAAATCTGCTGTGCGTGCTCATCTGTCTTTTATCTCTCAGTCATTCCTCTAGCCATTAAACATTAATGACTATTGAGTGACTCAGAAGAAGGGCAGGGGGCACTTCTGGAAGAAGTTCAAGTACTCTGCTGATGAGAGCAGTAGTAGCACCTGAACAGTGTAGAAGATATGCTAAGATACATATTCAGTCATATTTCTCCTTTTATATAGAAATAGGAAATAGAATACTAAATAAAAAAGAAAGAGTGATCATTTAGACCTGAGGCAAACAGGTGATGTAATCTATGATGTTGCACTATTAAATACTATGAAACTGGCACACAGCACTGTAAAAACAAAATAGAGGTATTATGGGAATGAAATTTGAGCTGAAAGAGAACACCTGAAATAGCTCTCATATTTGCTTCTGTGCAACCTCAGTTATACAATGTATCTGTTGATGACTGTGGAGAAGTGGGCCTGAACCTAGAGGGACCTTCTTCAGCCCATGCTTCATCTTCCCCATCAGACACATATAGCAGTTCCCCCCCCCACCTTCCTGCTGTGCCCCACTCTCTTAATGACCACTTTTTTTTTCCTGATATGATAGACAAGCTCATTATCCACCAAAGCGTTTATTAATCTATGTGGCTGGCAAGAGATAGAATGATTATTACAGCGTGTGCAGAGTTTTATGCTAAGTTGCTGTATGGTAACATTAAAGAGGCAGTAATTAAGCAGCATTAAATACTTTGTTATAGTATTATAGTTTTACATTTTCATTCCAAGCTTCATGTTTCAATCCAATATAAAGAAGAATAATTTTCTCTGAGTTTGTCATTGTTTTACTTTTATCCATGTTTATGGCTTAATTGAATTGGACAGTTCTGTCAAAAATATCTCAGCCATTTTTGATCTATCCTCAAACATAGTTAATCAAAGCATGCTTCATTGGCTTCAGAGAAATAATCAAATAACTGCAATTTTTGTGATTAGACCACTCGAATTCCTTTCATAGTTGTCAGGTACATTGTCTTCAAAGAGTGTATGTCATCTTTATATGTTGGAAGACAGCTGATTTTCAAGGAGCTGAAGGTGGAAAATATTTCAAAGACAGTCTTGTAGCATTACTTCTTGTATCATCAGGAGAGACTCTGGGAGAAAATGGGGCAGAAGTATCTTTGTTTTATAAGACTGAGTATTAAATCCTGGCTGTAGCATTGAATATGTGTACATCCAGGAACAAATTATTTTACCCTTCAGTCTTCATTTTGCCTCTATAAAATGAGGGCAATAGTATTTACAACCCTTTCCTGACTATTTCAGAGGAATCTTGGGGATGTTAATGAAAAAATATATAGCAAGACACTGTACTCTGAACAACTAAGGCGTCATAACAGTGTTATAAAAATCTTTCTGAAAAGAAGCACACCAGTTCCCATAACAGTGTACGCCTTTCTAATGATCCTATTTTGTTATTAACTCAGTTTCTGTACATGGACACTATGAAAACATGGGAATAAGTAGGTGAAAGCAAACAGGAAATTTTCAGCTATAAGAGTTGTTCCAGCTTTTCTCCCTTTCTCAGATCAGAGTTTTAGGTGATCACACAAAATTTTGAAATTCTGCTTTCCAACTTTTTGTATTTGTCCATTTCTCAGCAATGCAAGGCAAAAGAAATTTGGTGAGCAAAAAAAGGCTTTTGCAATTATTCTAATTCAACAATTTTTATCATTGTCTGCTGCCTTCTATTCCTAGCTAACCCTACACATACGCATGTTTACCTTATTGTCTGTACCAAGTTTCAGTATTGTCGGTGGCTTCTGTTTCACTGCCATATCCCCCTGCTTTTTATTTTGTTCCTATTTCAGTCTGTGTCCTTGAAGATTTCGTCTTCCTCTAATTGAGTCCTTGACATTCTGAAAGATAAAGAGATCTTAGGCACGCTGTAAATGTTCTCAAATTTACTTCAGGTAGTTTGGGAAGTTCTGGGAGGAGAATTTGAGAACAGAATTTACAGTTTTGGAGATCTGGTATCCAGTGAATGAGGAAACTAAGTTTTGTCCAGATGGTGAAATGAATTATTTTTCAAGATTTTATCTTCCTCTTATGCACTTTTCTCACTCATAGTGTCCCTCATGACATTAAGATTAGGTTACTCTCTGTGACCTGACCTGATCTGCTGTGGTATCTTTTCTTCACTGCCTTTCTCTTTTATTAACA
>JAOWBP010001760.1:26159892-26192625 GCA_028571105.1 Tragopan temminckii
GGAAGTACCTAACACAATCAGATGAATGGAACCACAGACAATCACATTGCAGTCAACAAGTGAGTGGTTGTTGGAATTGCTGTTGCTACTCCTTCCAACACAGAATGCAGTGTTCTGGAGAAGGATAAAAGGCACTAATTCATGTCTATGGGGCTCATGTCTATTTCTTTTGATGCATTCCAGAATTTTCCATAGCTGTAGAGATCATCACGTTTTCTCCAAACTAATTGCTCAAAAAAGGACAACAGGAGGATTCCAGGAAGAAATTCTCAGTTGACCAAAGAATTATGTTTCCACTTTAAAGTTCATCATCATCTTCTTCCTATTCATTTTTTTTTTCTCTAGCCTAGTTCTTTGCATTATTATTTTTAGATGATTTTGGCACTTTTACCCTTTTAATGTCTGATTTGGCATCATACTCTCCCACAGCAATAACCTAGCCAATCTCTATATGTTAATTGACTACTAGCCCCTTAGCCACATTTGTCATTCTGCTTTAATTTCCTTTTTAATTATCGTAATGATATTAGGAAGCATAGATATGTTTCTGGAGTTCCATGTGGAATCACACTAAACAGGCTGATATATGCAGAGAATTTACTTTCCAGATAATGTCTGTAAGCTTGCCGCAAAGTCCTTGCTTGTTTGTGATTGCCAGTCATGCATTTATTTATTGCTTGGAGCCTGGACAAAGGCCTGCTGATGTCAGTAGAAATCTTTCTCATTATCCTGTTGATGGTCTGTGGTACAATTCAGGAATTAGTGGCAGGACGTAATAAAGCCTTAGAGCTATTAAATATTACTTCATACACTTCACGTGCCCAGAGCTTTTTCCTACAGACGGCTACCATGTCTCCCTGCAGGATACAATGGTCCTTCCTCAACAGACATTTGCAGATGCCCTAAAATCCTGAGGAGATCGAGTCTTTACTGGCTGGCTTCCTCCTGCACACATTGCTAAAACTCTTCTGCCATTGTTCTCACTCGGAGATCTTCCTCTTTTTGAGAGGCTGATTTTAATTTTTGTTATTCTCTTCCACCTCCTCCAGTTCACCTGATTAATTACTTTGCATTTTTGCTTGGTTAAATCTATTTCTTTTTTAATTATTACTTTCTGCTCTTGTTTCCAGTAATGCTTGGGGAATGCTTTTCTTCTCACTCAGAGGAATCCAGGCAATTAAGAATAGCATTTGTAACTCCTCTTAATGAATTTTATGAACATTCATCCAGTAGGGGAGAAATGAAAGGAAAACATATGACATATTCCCCTAACTTTCATCTAGATTCACTAAAGAGAAGATTATGTCATAGCTGATATATAAGATTAACAATATGGAAAACTGCCAGAGTAAGATGACTGAACTAGAAAATGTTTTTGTAAAAGATGATTATATTATCTTAATGAAGGAAGCTGAAATTCAGGTAAAAGGGAAAGAACAAAGTTATTGCCAAATTTGATAAAATGAAACACTTAGATCTTCTTTGTTATACTTCAGTTTTTGGAAGCTGGTGTATTGTTGCAACGTATGAAGTTTGGTGGAGTCATTAAAAAAAGGAATCTTTAAATTTTATTTATTTATTTTCTGCAGATCACTGTTTTCTACAAGCACAGTTATAAATTTAGGGCTGTCCAAGAACTGAAAATAGTGTGGTTCTTAGCTGGAACATGTTCTTATTACTGCAGTGGCCCTTCTGTGACCTGGGCAGCACTGAAATGTTAGAAGAGGGCCCAGAATCCAGGGACACCATGAATTGTGCTTATCATAGAATCATAGAATGGCTTGGGTTGGAAGGGACTCCATGGGTGATGGGGTTCCAACCCCTGTGCCACAGGCAGGGTTGCCAACTGCTAGGTCAAATACTAGATCAGGCTGCTCAGGGTCCCATCCAACCTGGCCCTGAGAATCTTGTTCTATGTCTGGTGAATGTTTTTGGAAAGTGACTCCTCACTGCTCTCCATAGTGCTGCAAGTGATTGTGGTAGCACTGAGGAAGACAGCAGGGCACTGAAAGGCAGCAGGACATAGCTGCAGGACACATAAGGGAACAGAATATCATGATTCCCTTTTGTTTTCAAAAAGGTCCAAGTGACATTAATATTTTCTATCAACATCTCGTTGCAGATTTTCATTTTTTTTTATTATAATCAGAACATATCAATGCCAAAAAAAAGTGAATATTTCTATGATATTTATAGGGAGAGAATGCAGAGAATACACAATCTGCCTGTTGTCTCTTAGGAATTTATACATTGTTAGTATGGAAATTTACATATATGAGTAAAGTGACATTAGTCTGTGCAATATATGCCTGTGGTTACAGAATTTCTGCCTGACCTGGTAATGCCAATTTCTGTCATGCAAAACATTTTGCAGAGCAGGGATTTCCATTATCTTTTTGTTTCATGTGTATTGATTATCTTCCTACAAGCACAGCCAAAGGGATAATAAAAGGGGAGAAAGGGAAAACAATCTCTGATTTTGAGATCTGGTTAACATGTTTGTTAGTTGGGGTTACGATATATGGAGTCAGTTTGTGTCTGTCATACTCAGTTAAGATCTTACATAAAAAGTTCAGTGTCAGAGATCATTCCTTCTTTGATGTAATTGAGACCTGGACAGAGCTGTGGCCCATGTGAACTTTATGTGTGAACATGTCCCCATGTTCACTATATGAAACAAAAGAGACAATCCACCCTTCAGACGTAGTAAGTGATGCTGTGTTCATACTTGGTGTGATAAGAAGTGGAACAGGAAAGGTAATGACAGCACATGTCCATGGAAAGACTACTTGCAAATTTAAGCAGGTCCTAACATTGAGACAATATGAAGTGTAAGAGATTACTTGGGTAATGAACCCCCACAAAATCTCTAAATAATTGCAGCAGTAATTATTTTGTACCTGTTGAGTCAGAATTCATAACGGTATCCAATCTAACACCTGCAGTTAAAATCACTTGTGTATGCATGTACATGATTGCATCTGTAAATCAAATAGTTGGATGTTTAAGTAAGTTCAGTGATACCTGAAAAACTGCAGGAAGAAAAACACAGTCCTTACTGAGACCATACTGGACTGGAAGTTTGACCCTCTATGACTTGACTGTAGCATGCCTCTCAAGAGAAAAAAACCACTGCTATGAAAACTGATGATTTATTCCTTCAGAATGAAAATGTAGCATGAAAAAAAGAGATGAAGGCACATGACAACTTTAAATTTTTTTGATAAATCTTCATTCTACCTAATAGCTCTGACAAGGTTTGTAGTACTATTTTGCAAAACCACGGGGAGGTGAATCACATCCAATGTGAGAGGAAAGAAAGACAGTGTTCAGAAAGCAGAAGAAAAAAAAAAAATTGTTTTTCAGGGTATTATAATCTTTGTGGGGCTTTGCATTACTTTTTGCAATAATATTTTATCTACTGTGCATGTTTTCAGCTGGTTTTCAATTTAGTAAAACTTAAATTTTCACTGTCATCGTTCAGTTTTTATTAAACAACAAGCCCAGTAATTTACATGCCATGTTCTGGAGGATATGCTGAAATTTATCAAAACAAAGAGTACTTACAATACCTTTTCATATCATACCAAGTTTTATTTATGAAATTCTTTCAAGGAAAGAAAAATTCTACTTTGCTGCTCCTCTAATTCTAAAATGGGCATGGGCATTTCTGTTATAATTCACCTTGAACAATTTTCAAGACTTAAAGTGATCTTCATTAAGAAAAAAAGAGGATCAAATTTGAAAGTGAGGTTTGATAAACTCTATTTCATGATAAAATTTTCACTTTAAATGTGATTATGAGTAATTAAATTCATGAGTTTCATGGTAAATTGAAAACTTGAGTGACACATAGTTAATTTGCATGATTCATGAGAAACTCCTCTGAAATCAAAGATATTACTGTGGCATGAACTGAGCGCAGGGAGTTCATAATCAAAATTGTAAGGCACAAATATTACGCTGAGGAATATTCCAGTTTTACCAGGCATTTCTATCTGTCTGTACATAAGGATATTTTCTTATAGCATACAAGGAAAGAGGTGTTTACTTAATTTTTCCCTCATCAAAACAGCTATTGAACAGGTATCGACATGTGCTTGCCCTCTTAAAATTGCACAGAAAATCATTTTTCTCCAGACATTGAAAAGACCTTGCTGCCAATTTGTTCTGGGCTTTGTACTCTGATAGAGACCTGTAATTACGGGAACTTTATGGGTTTTTAATATGGTATATGATTTTTTTCATACCTTTGCTCTATAGTAGCTATAATCAAACTGTGATCATTAGGAAACATATGGAACACTATGATTAATTTAGTCAGGAACAGGATGTCAGGATGGTAACATTTTTGCTGAAAGGATGAGAAGTAGGCACTGGCACTTACTCCTTCAACATGCTGAAAAGTGACAGTAGTAATTGCACAGTGTTACATGATTCTGTGTTACTACATTGTGTAATATCAATCCTCCATCTTTCTTTGTGGAGTGCATGCTTGAATACCCAGTAGAATACTGCCAACTATATCCCATGTGACTGTGTAATTTCCTGCATTACTGAAAGTTTGTTTTAGCAATGCAAAGATTGAGCAATTACATATATTCTTAGCAGTAGCGCTGCTTTTTTTTCACTACATGCATTTTAGCATAAGGCAAAATAAAAGGAGTAATAACCTTAAAGTATGTACATTGTGTCTAAATATTTGTGAAAACATTGATTCAGCAAGGATGCTAACTCACCTATGGCACTTTGGAAGTAGGAATTTTGATGAGATGAGGTTTTGTGCGTATACTCTTCAGTCATTACCATAGCAAGTAACCTTGAAAGCGTAAACTAAGTGTGCTCAATGTACTATTGTCTTAATAAGTCTACAGACAACCTGAAACAGTAGCCCTGAAAGTCATGATCAGCCCCATCCATTTCATTGGGCTGTTAAGCTTGAGACATAAAGATGAACATTTGAATGTCATCATTGTTAATTATATTACCAGTGATTATTTTAGCAGGAAAATCCAGCTAGCTCAGAATCCCAACTACTTTCTATACCTTCCACATACTAAAACGTCAACAGTAATCCATGCTTCCCCTGATGACATCTACAATACTGTGAATTATTGGGACTTAACAAAGCGCAGATGAATTAGAAAATTTAAACAGAAAGTGATGGGGAAAATACTATCACATTTGCTAGTCAGAGAAGCAGCCCAGTTATGAGACTGTGATTACTTTACTTGTCTCTATAGCTAATTTACTAAAAAAAAAAAAAAAAAAAAAAAAAAAAAAAAAAAAATTTCAATGCCATTATCATTATTCTTTGGAATCCAGCATAAATAGCACAGAGAAGTCTGGGTCCTAACTTGACACAAAATTCTTCCCTGCACCTAACAAGAAAGTTGTGGTTTTTAAGTCATAGTTGATAGAAGTATGCTTGCTCTAATCAGGAATCTTAGTTGCCCTTTTAGCTTCCCACCCAACACATGCACTTACCTGGCTTTCTGCATCAAGGACTCGATGTAGAGGAAAAGAATTTCTCCACAGTCACCAACACAGATTGATAGGTATGAAATCCATGTGTGTGCCCATAAAAAGCTCTGCATTTAAAAAAGAGGAGGAAATGCTGGATCATCTTGGCCGACATGCATTTTGCAGATCTTTAAACTTCATCCTATTACTTTTTATTCACTGAAGCTGAGCTGTACTGGCCTAAAGTGTGTTGCTCATGAAGCAGAAACAAATGGTTCTGACAGACAGATGGTACTTGAGTGAAACTGGAGGGCCAAAGTCAGTATCACCTCGTTTAGGCACCCCGTTCACTGAGAAGTGATGCCTGCCAGGGGCAGAACGGCTGAAGTATTGCCTGAAGCACTGCAGTGCTTAACTTGGCATGTTAAAGCAGGTTGAAACCACAGTGAAACCACTGGAGCAGAGCAGAATCTCTGGTAAGCTTCTGCTTGTTTTATCTGCTTCTACATGTAACATATAATGCTGCTGAATAACAATAAAGCCTGACAGCTTTGCTGTTGATATTAAACCTGATTGAACAGCCTAAAACGGGACCCTCAAGCAGTGAAACTAGGGAAACATTTGGCCCGTGTGCATGGAGAAAGATGTGTGCTCCACTTAAAGATTTCCCCCTCACTGAACTATCCATAATGCTTCCCTTCCTTATGGGTTCCCTGCCTTTAAGGCAACATATGGTTCAGCTGGAAAGAAATCCTTGCTTTTAGGATCTCTCTCGGATGCTGCCAGATTAGGTTTCACCAGGTTCACCTGAAGATTCTGACTGAAGGGCCAGGGATTGTGAACACCGGTCTTTGGTGGCTTCTCTTCCTGTGATGGAGCTGATCCAAGAAAATCTTAGTAGAGGAAATATCTTCTTCTCTCAAGGGAAGAGCTACCAAAGTAACAGTGCTGCTCTAATGAGAGAAGGCCAACACCATCCTGCAAAATGTGTAAGTCTTCTAGACTAGTGTGACTACTACCAAAGTCTGGCCATATGTCTTGCTGTTTTATGTAATTGTTCAGTAGCCTAAGCAATTCAGTTAAGAACTTTTGAGTTCCAGTTAACTATATAGAAAGAAGGTTTTATTGCCAGAAACATTACTTTTCTGTAAGATGATCTTGTAAATATGTTGATCATAGTGCTTGTTCCAAAAGCAATTGCAGCAGTACTCAGTTATGTGCAACTGTGTAATGCAGCAAACTGAATTTATTGGTACTTCTGTAATGACCATATCTACCAGTATGTTACACTCTGACAAGCCCACCCACTTAATAAAGATTTTTATATGCATATATAAAAGCTTTTCAAAGTTTCTGTTCTACCTCCTCAATGAAGTTTTTGATAGAGGAGTTAAAATGTGCGTATCTGTAACAAAGTTGTAGGAGCACTAGAGCTGAATTTGACACTGTGAGCCATTTCCAAGGATGTGCAGTACTTCTGATCCGATATAGTGTCTATGACTAACTAAATAGGAAGTTTTGTGATATCTACAAAAATGTATATGTCAGGAGAATATTCATTATAGAATTTATCTGCCTTATTCCCTTCACTGGCTTTACACTATATTTTTTTTTCCCATCCGTTTCTGACAGATTACTTTTATGCATGTTCACAATATAAAGTATCATTCTAATCTTTCAGAACCAGCAGAGTGTTTTAAGTGTGACTGCTAGTTTGTATTACAGGATCTGTCTTTTGTTAGGAGGGCCTTGCAATGTGCCTGGGCCTCCTCCTTTTTCTGACAGGCTGATGTGCCTTGGACTGACTGAAAGGCTGGAATAAAGGGTCAGGGTTTGCCTCTGCAGTTCAGGACATGTTAGTCCAGGGACCTCTCCTACCCAAGATGACTAAACTGGTGTGTCAGCAGCTTGAACACTTATCAGGCCTCTGAAAGTTTGCAATGCAAGTTTATTTTAACCCCTGCTCCTTAAGCTCTCCCCAGTGGCATGAAGTAATACTTTATGATGCCATGGAGATGCTGAATGGACACCCAGTTCAGTGGTTAAGACATGTGTGTGCCAGTGGAAGCAGAGCAACAGCTTCTATGCTTTGCTCTCCCCAAGAGTTAGTTTGTGTCTCAGTTATGTATCCATGGTTCAGTAAAAAGAAGGCTTAATTCAGAAGACCAGAAGTGTGGCATCCTCTAAGTTAGATGTGAATTCAAGGATGATCAATCAAGTGTGGGATTTGAACTGTGATTTCCTGCATACAAGGGGAGGATAAATTATTGTCCTGTGCTATCACCCACAGCTTAACATAGACAACTGATAAGCATTAAAAATGGAAACCTGACCTGTGCTTATGCTGTTGTTCAGAGCTATGCTCAAACATAGTTTTCTATAATGAGAAGCAACCTCTATACTTGTGAGGAAGTCAAAGATGATGTCTGTCCACCAGTTCCTCTCTTCTCAGTTGCCTTTTACTTGAAGCCTGGCTCCTGGCCTGAACCAGAGAAGAATCCAACATTCATGCGGCACAGGCTGTGGGGAGGGCAGCTACACAAGTTTGCATTTGAACGCCCAGGCAATACTGCAAAAAAAATTGCTGGGTACCTCACCCAGACGGGCAGCAGCTGCCTGGACAGAAGGACCTGAAGGAGCACTGTCTCACTTGTGAATAGAGCTAGACATGCCTGTGTGATATAAATAATGTTTTGTTTTTAAATGCAGTCATGTGAGAGAGACTGTTGTATATTTTGGGAAGACGATACGAGTGCTATGCCTTTCAGTCTTTATGTGATATTGTCATGTTTAAATATTTATTGTCTGTGAAAGACAGATGAGATAGACAGCATCTGGAGTAGACTGAAAAAGTCTTGCCAGGGCAATAGCATTTTACAGAATTGAAATTATCTGACAGTGACCTTCATTTCAGAGTCCTCTGTAAATGATTTGTTGATGTCAAAACACATGTAGTTCTTTCTACATCCTGGATCATGTTTCATATTTATGTCAGATGCGTGCCATGTTGCCTAGGTTGCTGTTCATCCCTGTGTTGGAAAGAATTCAGCTGTTACTTGGAAACTGGAAGGTGTTATTTGGAACTTACAGAAGGACTATCTCCTACTTCTCTGTGAACTCAGATGACTAAAAAAGTTGGTGCAGAAGCAAAAGATAAAATGTTTAGAACAAAAGAAAGCCACAGTCTAAAAAAAGCCTTTCTCTGCTACATGAAACATAAACTTGGTATGGGAATGATATCCCTGATCATCACATATCACTAGACACACTGTTCTAATATTATTATCCCCTTACAGTCCCAATAAATCTCATCCAAAAATGTCTGTAAGGGTAATATTTAGGCCTTTTCTGCGCAAAGCTGAATTAACTGGATCATTCTCAGGGGGTAACTCCACAGCAAGGAGCTTCAGATAGCCCTCGTGCTACCAGGCCACAGTAGCTACTTCAGTTCCTTTATGTACCTGCGCACATAACCTGTTCAAAACTTGTTTTAGATGATCCCTTTAACTGAGGGCAACTCTAACACTCCTCCACCAAGGAGTATCCATTTGTTGGTTATGAGAAGCAGCATTTATGTTATCTTTTATTAATTCTGAGATTCAGTCAATAATGTGATTCCCTGAGGTTTATACTATACTCAACAGAGAGATGTTTTTGAATGGAAGAGGGTTAATTTTGGGAACTTAGTCTGATAATCACTCCAAAAAATGAGCTAAGAGAAAGTGTCTTTGTAAGCTCATGGTTAATTTGTGCCAGCCTTCGTGAACAGAGGTCAGGGCTGTGAATGGGAGATACAACAGCTGTGGGATATGTTTCTTCGGGCTGTTAATTGGAACAGTACTCTCCATAGTCTACTATGCCTAGTTGAACCTACTGATGCATGTGATCCTGAATACCTACAGAAGTTAGCAGGCACACCCTGGGGACTGAAAGTCATTGTCTTGTGATCTAGCCGTATTCGTCCCTTGCATGCCACTGGTTATCAGCATACACAGAAACTGAACAGGCAATGCAGTCTATGGTCATTCTTTATGCACTTTTAAAGGGTGATACAGAACATTTCTAAAGGGTATACAAAAAGTGGAAGTGGAGATGTGTAATCTGGGAAGAAATTTAGGGTCACTGCCTAAGCATGTGGAGATGGTATTAGGAAATCCAAAGCCCAGCAGGAATTGAATCTGGTGAGTGATGTCAAAGGCAAAAACAAAGGCTTTTTAAAGTACATATGTTATAAGAGGAAGTTTATGGAAAATGTGGACTCAGTACTGGATGCAGAGGGTGTCTGGTGACACAGCACATGGGAAACAATGAAGTACTGAGTCTTTCCTAGTAATACTGGCTTTAGAAGTCAAAAAACCTGAAAATGAGGGGAAAGGTCTGAAGCAAGACAGGGTTACCTTTGGTGAAAGAGAATCTGGTTGGAGAATGCTTAAGCAAACTGGACTTATATCAGTCTCTGAGTGCTGAGGGAGCTTGATGTCATGGCTACTCTTTGTTATCTTTGAATGCTCATGGTGACTTTGAGAGGCTTTTGAGAGCTGGAGGAAAGCAGTCCTTTTGACTCCTATCTTCAAAAATTGCAGGAAGGATGATCTGGGGAACTACATGCTGGTCAACTTCACCTCGATCCCTGGGAAGATTACAGAGCAGCTAATCCAAGAAGTTATTTCCAGGCACATGAAAGACAAGTTAGCATTGCACCACCAAGGGGAAGTCAGGTTTGACAAACCTGATAACATTATACAATGAAATGGCTGGCTTAGTAGGTGAGGGTTAAGCATTGACTACCTTGACTTCAGAAGGGTTTTCTACACTGGTCCTTTACAGATAAAGTAATGAAATATGCATTAGATAAGCAGACAGTGATCTGGACTCAAAACTAAGTGAAGTGTATTGTTGAACCCAAGTGTATCATCAAGTCATCAACAGAGGGTAGAGTCAGTGCAAGGTGAGATAAAGACATAAGCCATGCAATTAGCAAACTCTTCTCCTTTTTTTTTTTTTTTTATTTTCTCCTCATCACAATTTTTTCATGTGGACCACAGCCTACATGAGTCCTGTTTGTTGGTCTCACGAATTTTTTGACTTATTGTAATGTACAAGGACCAATATTTGATTTACTGGGAAAAAAAAAAAAAGTTTTTTTAAATTTGCCCTTTCTCAGTCTGCACTGTTCAGTACTCCTAGGATTGCTGCAATTGTTAGCAACAGAGAAATATCCGTGCGTGTAACTGATGAGGAGGATATAATGTTTTAAAAAATTGAATAACTGTGGTATTTTGAGACGATATCTCCAAGTTAACTTCCTGCTGAGACAACACATCCTGGAATAGGAAAAAGTGGAGTCAGCACAGGCTCTTTGAGTTTATGAGACAGAAGATGACATAAAAGATTGTGACTGCCCATTCTTCCCCAGAAGATACCTTGAGAGAAGGTGAGATCCTGTAGTTCATTTTAAGAAACTATAATTCAAATTAAGAAAACTCCTCTTCCAAAATAGTGAAATGCTTATTATTGTTTTGGGGTCACTGAAGGCTAATCATCGTTTTAAACATCTCTCATTTCCATAGCATACTTCATCATAGTAGAGATTAAGGAATTATTTCGCAGTACAGATAATTTTAAAATGAGTATCATTTTTTTCTTTGTTTTAAATTTTATGGGAAAATGAAAACAAAGCTTTTAGCATTAACAAATGTTAACAGCTATAAAAATAACTAATTTTCATGAAGTAGTATAAAGGAGATTTTGTATCTCACCTTCAAGCTGTGTCAGGATCTGAAATTTATATAGCATTTATCTGTCATCTGAATCTGTTGGCTAAGATCTCTGAGTGAATTACTCCTGCCATTGCTGTCACTGAATAAACTTCCATTTTTTCTAGTGGGACTCTTAAAAAACCTTTCAAACAAATTGAAAGCAAATGTCAGGTATACCTAAGAAATAAGATTTTTTTCTGAAGACAAACTGTAAAAAATGAAATATTTTAAAACTATTGTGGGAAACAACTGTATTTTAAGTCTTATTTTTTTGTTTCACTGTGCAATTGTGGACATACAAAGGCACATGAATTGTTTTCTGACTGCAGAGACAGTGGAAGTTTTTTCCTGCTACACTATTAGAATTTACGATTAAGTGGAAGAAGACATAAAGAACAAGCAGAACGAATAAACATATATTTTTAGTAAGAAAAATTGTAAAAACAGATCTACCACAGAGGTATTTTCAGAAACATGTAGATGATTAATATGATCCATCTGTTATAATGAACTGCTGAATGTTTGTGTCTCTCAGATCATCGTTGGGGTTGTTTAAAGATTGTCAGCTCCATGGACAGTATGTAAACCAGTTATGTGATCAGAAAGGCTTTCGTACAGAATAGTCATTTCTTTCTTACATTTAGTATCTGCAAAAGTATTTATGTTTAGAGTTGAGAGATATTTGAAGAGGCTAAGAAAGTTCTTTCTAAGCAGCTTTTGAAATACCAGTATTCTTTTTTACACATACTTACATTTACAGAAAAAGAATGTGCTGCTGATAAATAGAGTTGGCTGATTATGACATTACTTGTACATCCTTTTCAATTAGAAGATCTCAGCTTTGGACCTTAAGTCTTCTTGAAAGATACAAGAATTTTTGGATACAAAGGCTATGTGTTTAAAATTATTCTTTCACATTAAAAAAAAGATAGAAATAGCTTTGTTGGACAGAACTGTTATGTTCTGGAGAAAAAGCAAGAGCACTAACACTAAGCACAGGATAGATTGTAAAGCTGCAGCATATCAGCTGTTCAGTGTATTCATCAAGAAAGAATACAGGTCTAATTTAGATTGGTAGCTCCCATGTTCTTTGATCATATTGTACACACATAATGTCTGAGTCAGTGTTTTCCATTACTAAGGAAAAAATCTCTCTAACTGTGTTACAGTGTGTGCTATCTCTGACTTACCTGAATATCATCAACAGCAGACTTTCAGCAGGCTCCTTAGATCACCTCCAACTCTAGTGACAGAAATTCTGCCTTTATTTCTTGCCGGGGACCCACAGGCAAGTAATAACATGCTAAAATATAAAATCTTATTGATTTTTCCCTGTACCATGAAGGGATTTGTTAGTAACCTCTCTCAAGTTAGTTGCTATTATGATTGTTACAGATCTACTGTCTTACATTAACTGAACTCATGATAACAGGTGAAACACTCTGACAGCGACTAACCACAACAAAATGCACTTTTAACTTGCACAATTCCAGATTTTCCAAATTCTTCATTATCTCTGATTTTGTACTATACTAAGCTGTCAGAGCTACTGCCAAGTCTTTCATACCCTACTTGCCTATTCATATTATGTTCTTATTGTAGTGGCAATTCCCTTTCGGAAAGCACCTACTGCCTCACCTTGCCTCACTTCTCCTCATCTCACCTTCATAATAGCTACCACTGATGATGTCTGTGGTGTCTGTGGTCTTGGTTCAAGTAGCGGCTTTCCAGTAACATGGGATGATGACTTCTAATCCTCATGGGGCAGAAGGCAAAGAATGAGATGGAGCTATGGGGAGGAGAAAATCCTTGTTTAGTCTTTTCCACCTTTCTTCTGTGGTTTGGATGATGAGTTTTCTGAACCAGAAAGGCTTTGCCAACATTTACATTTATGAGATAATTATTAAGAATTTAGTAGTCTGGGGATCTGTGATCGTTTCGCCTGCCTCCTTTGCATGATATTTGAATTTAATTTTTGAACAAAGTCAAAGTTATAAACACACACAAGAGTATTGGGAATTAATTTTTTTTAATTTTTTTTTTAAATTACTCTGTGAAGTCCCTAATTACGCACGTCCTAAACCCACAAAAGACCCACAGAATAAATCACAGTCCACAACCTAAAAGTTATCTGCACCCTTTTACAAGTTCAGACCATACTTGCAATAAACACCTGACCACTGTTGCCATCACAACACCCAGATAATTTCAAGTCTGCCATCTGTGATACACCACAGAGACCAAAGATCCTGTTACAACTTTTAGTTAAAAATGTGCATTTACAAAGTGTAGAATATGAACCTGATCTGAAAATTTCCTTTAATTCTTATGTATAACTGATGATGTCAAAAGCAGGATTATGCCAAATAGAGAAATCATTATATGGCAAATTATCATGCTTAATATCAACTTGACTCATCATACCAAATTAATTATATTAAAATGAAAAGACATAGGGAAGATTATGGATTACCAACAAACATGCAGATGCAGCTTTTTTTTTTTTTTTTCTTTAATCACTTAGTTGTGTTTTTGTGAAGAGTTAGGGTCCTTTTATATATTTTCACAATAATTCAGATTTTTTAATGACCTTCTTTTTTTTAATTAAGCTAAATCAAGTCTGAGATTCCATATCTTCAGTCAATCAGTGAAGTGAGACATGGCTGTGGAACAGGTGGGCAAGTCTCATTGGTGTCAGCAAATTACTAAGGACAAAGTTAATCAGACTAGAAGATCATCCACAGGGTGTTTTCTCTCAGGGAGTGGCTGACAAAGCAGTCAGAAAATGTAAAAATGAATTCTTTAAAAAGACTTTAAAAAGAACTTTAAGGCATTAAAAGACTTTAAGGCTTTAAAAAGAACACTGTAAAGAAAGACCTAAGTTGCAGGACATTGCAGTAGGTGCTCTGTAGCCAAGGGAAGTGAGAGATGGAGATAGGTCTTGGATATATTGGGAGGAAGAGGTGAGTAAAGCCACCAGAGCTGGTGTTTATGAATGCTATGGTTTTCTCTTCCACACCAGAGTACTCATGTCGTTATGTCCTTAATAAGCAAATACAAACAGAACTGTTCTGAAAATGTCTTGTCTTTGTCACTGAAAATATGCACTATAAACACATGCTATTTTCAGTAGTCTGACAGCAAGACTCCAGGAAAAGTCTCATGACTTTTTGGAATGATCTGAAACAAATATAGTGAGAAATGAAGGTGTGGAAGCAAGTGATAATCTTGGAGCTGCAGAGTGCACAGCTGTAAAAATTAGTGTTACTAGTACTGCCAGCAGCCTGGTATTATGTATTCCCCCTCTCACGGACATACACAGACGTTAAAGACACTGAATAGTCTGTGGATTTGTGATGACACTGTGACCTGTAGAATGAAAGATATCTGGTTTTATGTTATCTAGAACATATATTTTTTTTCTAAAAGAGTGATACTGTGCATAATAAGAATTTAAATTACACAGTATTTGGAAAACTGGCTGGAAAAACTGTCTGTGTGAGCAATATGCAGGATACCGCTCACTACCACTGAATGCTTATTGTACAGCTGGATGCTGATTGTATGTGACAGGTGACAAAAACAGTTCTGCCAGCCAAATTTAATTCAGTTGTATGCTATAATTACAGTGTTTGTTGCATGCTGATATTTAAAAATTGTAATTTTTTTTTTCACGTAAGTACAAGATTGCATTTCTTGGCATTGTAATGGAAAGAGCTGGGGCAGAAGCCAGCAGCAACTTTCACAACCAGCATATGGGAGTCTAAAATTATGTAAAGGATAGCTCCGGAGGCTTCAGGGAATATAGCTGAGATCACGCAGAATTGTAAATTATATACTTTACACAAACAGCTTGGGGACACACAATAATTAATAACTACTGTATTTAAGTAGTTGGGAATTCAGTTTCATTTATTATTAATTATAGCTTTGTTTAGCAAATGTTCTCCACGGTAATTGCCTGTTTATCTTGTCTGTATGTGATGTTAGCAGATAGCTTGGATGAACAAACTGATTAGAAGGAGTCTTAATTGTATTGCAACAGTTGTCCCTATTCTAGCAGCTAATAGAAAAGATATGAAGCAGATAAGAAAAGGTAAGTTGCACATTTCCAGCCCTGGCACACACCACTGATTTGTCTGCTAGAGTATTAAGGTTAGGTTTTGAGAGTGAGTAACAGTAAGTGGGAGGTTAGCAATAACTTAGTTCTTCCCTCAAACCCTATAAACTACCCAGTGATCAGTGGGAAGTCAGTGTGAATATGTAGGAGGTGCAACAGTGGATTTTTGTAATGTACTCCTAACAGTAGCTCGTAATCACATCTATAAACCCAGAAGGAATTCTCTCAAAGAGGACAAATGAAAGAAAGCACATTGGTAAGCAATTATTTTCCGGTGTGCCATCTCTGCAAATGACTACATCTGTACTCACAGATAAATAGGCTTCCTTCCATAGCGGCAATAATAAGAATTGGCTGGATGAGCAAACAGAGGGGATATATTAAAACTGTTTTATAGCAAATCTGGAAAAAATAAGAATTTTTATAATCAACTATCAAACATCCACTGCTTGTTGCAGGCTTAAAACACTGATAAAGGGCTGTAGAGGATGTGGATAGAGATTAGTCAGCTGTGGATGAGGTCTGCTTTTTCCCACTGAAAGCATTCTGGAAAAGCATTTGCGCACTGCCCAGTCTATTGCTGCTCTGGGGCTCTTCTTTTTTGTTCTGAGTGGAGAAGTCTCAGAAAAAAAAAAAAAAAAAACAAACAATGTTTGCATGAGAAGTGTTAATATAAGTTGTACCTAACCAGTTAATAATCTGTAATTGCTTCAAAACAGAAATACATATAGCATAGGTACACCAGGAACTGCAGCTCCTTCTGTGTGCAAAAACCAAAATGTTGCTAAATGTGAAGGACATAGCCTTCCTCTAGGATTTTAATAACATGATTTCATGGTGATTGACCTGAGAAATTAGATTTGAGTAAATACAGCAAATGGACAGCAATCTGAATCACTAAATATTACTGTGAACTTTCTATATGTTTCTGCATTTATTGTTCAAAATTGTTGTCCAGCCACTTTCTTTAATATGCTTTAGGGTGTTTTTGTTATTATTGTTGTTGTTATTATTATTTCCTTTACAATGTAAATAATGATATTCTACTTACGGACATTCTTTAAACTGTCAGTGACAACTATTTTTTGCAATTCTCATTTGGCAAAGGGATTAGACATATGCCCAAATTTGAGCATATGTTGAATATGGTTAACTTTGAGGGCACTGCGCAGATTTAGTGTGAACCTAAAATGTATAAATAAATGCTCTAATTGAATCAGGGTTCTAAAAACTGAATCTAAATAGGGGCACTGAATTGACACTTTGACCACCATATTTGGGCATCATAAAGGACCTCAACAAACTCTCAGCAGCTGCATAAACATGCGAGCAGTCGTTATTCTGGTAGCTGTGCCAAGGTCATGACGTCACCATCATGAGCTAATTTTTAAAGCTTTCTGGAAGTCCTTAACTGTGTGACCCTTCAGTTTTAGGACCAAGGTTGCCCTCTGAAAGTCTGGCTGTGTGGCACAGGGTATAATAATATAATTTGGCACTGATGAAGGTGATAGAACCGCATTGTAGCTGTGGCTCTTGATGTTTGAGTTCTGATTTAACACACATCCCACAAAAGCCTAGTGACTCCAATGCTAATGCCCCAAGAGTGAAAACCCAGACACCTGGGCAGGAGGAGGAAGGTGTATTTCCTTTTGAAGCTACTCTATTTTACAGAAAGGAATAGAAAAGGGAAAGAAAGGCTTGAATCTTCTGCCAGGGTGCTAGGGTATCGATGTTGGAGGTAGGAGCAAAATGCTGGACCTGTCTGTAGATGAATTTCACTGGGAGAAATCAAGCAAGACACATTTGGATCCACCAAAAGGAAATCGTTTTGGGAGGCAGGAGACCAAGATCCAGGTCCTGCTATTTGGCTAGCCAGGGCATGGCACTGGTGGCACATAAGCTCCCTGGAAAACCTAGGTTCAAATCTCAGGTCTGCACATTCAGCTGGGGCGGGATATGTTTACTTTACAGCATCAGTTGTCTCCTTCAGGTAGTTTAGGCAACATGAAAAGCGATGGCATCCTGTTTTGTAAGAGATGTTGCTGGCCTTAAATGGGGACATCTCTTATGTCTGTAAAATTATGATGGAGTAAGAATCATTCCATGGACTTTGTTCTGAGGTTTACTATACAGCTTTAAACTTTTTCCATAATGAGCTGAATCCCAAAGCCAAATTAAAATCACTGTAATTGACTACATTTGAATTTGGATTTTCAGTCTATTATTCAAAAAAGACTTGGATCTGAGATTTCTGGTTTGGCTCGTTGCAGAAAGAAGATGCCTGGGCCGGCAGTTATGGTTCTGGCTGCCCGGAGGTGAGTCTAAGCACTTCTACAGCAGAAACTAAGATAAAGCCATTGTTACTGGCTGTTAAAGTCTTGAAGCTGTCTCTAATCTGCACGTAGCACTGTTATTGGTTGCAGCCAACTTGGACCTGAAGAACTGAAAACTGTCAATGGAAATCGAAATACAGACTGGCTGTAATACGTTTGAAAGATGAGAATTTGCCTTTGCCTTTTCTCTCTAATCTTTCAATCTCTTTTGGTGAGCTTTCTATGGAGTAGTCATCAGAGCACTGGAATTTATTTCGTTTGAAGTGCATCATTACGATTTGACCACTGCTGCTTTACTCTAGCAGACATACCTTGACTGCTACAGCTGTTTTCATGTATCTCTGATTTTACAGGCTGGACGGCCATAATTTTAAAAGAGCTTGAAGTCACAAAATGGCATTTAATATCTCTGAGACTGCAAAGACAAAATTTGATTTTCAGTCACAGTTGGAATAGTGGCAGAAAACAAAGAACAAAGCTGCAGACTGGGCTTATGGAAATACCTGAGGGCGGTGAATCAGTGTAATTCATCTTGATGGTTAGCCAAAAATGCATGTGTATTCTTTCTGAATGTCCATAATGTTTGAATTTAGCAACTCTACACGTCAGTTGCTTTGTGTAGACCCTACTATATTTTTAATTCTAAATTGGTCAGACTTTTGATCACACCTCTTTTACATTCTTCCCTAATCTCCACCATTGGGAACTGCTATTAAGTTTTGCAGAATCTAGAAGAAATTTGTTTTTGTGTAGCTGGGGCAAACTCATGGACCTTATTCTGCGTGTAGCATATGCCAGCTTTTCAACCATCAACTGTCACCAATGTTAGCTTAATTTTTTTTCCCTTCAACTTCAAGGCAGAAAAAGGTTGTTGCTCTGATTCAGCACAAATTCTGATGCTTTCTGTGTTGTTTGAGCAGAGACTCATGAAAGAATACTCATTAACTATTAAAATGCTCACAAAGTGTGAGTATGAACAGCTATCGCCAAAATCCTTAACACTTAATGAAACCATCTGCCACCTTTTAGATTTTAAATGGATATGTCAGTTTGATGGAAGAGCTGTCAGCACCTTTCAAAAATGACATGGAATAGGGTGCTGTAGGAAAGAGGGCATGGATGCTGTGTTCATGGGTTGAGGGGGAGGGTGAAACATCAAGGCACTGAGCCTTGGTCACAGTGGAGAAAGCCTGCAAAGTCATGGCACCTCCTCTATATGACTACTGCCCTCCTCCTGACTCTTGCCAGACAGAAGCTGAGTCACCTGGTGAGATTACGGGTACCTGAGTGCTGTCAGCACTGGAGAACCAGCTTTCACTTGATCCTGAACTTCTACTTTTTGAATTTCATTTCTGGGGGAGAAATTCATGGTAATTTTAGGCAGTACCTGCTTACAGAATGCGTGGCTAGAAAATGGCTATCAAAAAGTAGTTTTCTCGAGACTCCCCATTGCAGAGAGTGATGCACTTCTTATAAAAATGTTCATACTGGCTCACAGCTGGGGCATTTACTATGACAAATATGAAAATTATTTCTTGAATCTTGTCATCAAGATGTCTATGTTAAATGCCTTTGTCTACGTTTAATGTTAAAGCTCTGAAATATAAGCTTTTTTGGGGATAATCCAGCCAATGAAAATGCCATCACTCTTATTGATGATCTGAATACTGGCAAACAATAGAAACACTAATACATGAAATCTCACACGATTGCTGAGATTTGTAGGACCAATAGTAGTGATTGTGTGGTGTGCCAGGCTCAATCTACTAGCTCTTTATGGAGCCCCTGAAGAACTGCCATCAGTTAAGAAGCTCATTTATTTCACTCAGTCTGTAGAGATCAGTGCTCATAGGTTCAAATCCTTCTTATGTTCTGAGCATGATTTGTTATGCTGCCTTTTGGAGGAAAATTGTCTGTTGCTACTGGCAGTGTATAAGGCACCTTGGCAAATGGTACTGGGGATACACTCTGCTAAGAGGGAGCTGAGAGTATGTAAGGTTTTCACTCAGCCGTTTAAAGACTATATTTACACAAACTGTTACTTGAAATATTGTTGTTCCTGTCTGATCAGTTACCATGCTTCAGGGTTTTTTTTTTCCATTGTATTGATAGCCACATCATCAGTGTACAAATGGAATCTATATCTTCAGATGCAGATTCAGTCTGGGAAGAGAACTTGATATCTTAAGTCAAAAGAAAACCAAAATAACAACCAAAATAAACCAACAAGCAGTAACAACAACAAAAAAACAACCAAGAGTAGAAAATTTGAGAACAGCATTGATTGCAGATCTGACTGAAAATTTTGAGAGAACTATTTTCTGTAGGTCTTCTCCTATTGACCCCAAACATTAAAACTTTCTCCAGTACAGGAACATGTTGATCATGACTCTGATATTCCCAAAAGTGTGGCACAGTCATGTGGTGTACTCTAGAGTCCTTCTCATTCCTAAAATAATAAGGGATATTCCAGGGTTAGGACCTATTTTCTGACTCAAATAGGTCTTCTCCAGATGACTAGTGAATCCTACATCCCCCTGACATCTGCAGATCTGGAATAAGCAAGTCTCAAGGAGTTTGCATAGAATGCATCTTTAATATGGTGAGAACCTAAAACCCAACAGGCAGGATACAAGGCTACCACTGGTCCTTTTTTTTTTCTGTTTAAAATATAATCTAGAAGCAGTAAAATATTTTTCTTTTTTTTTGTCTTGGTATTTGGGGATGATAGTCCCATGGACCATATTTTTTATTAGCATTTAGGCAGTTGAATGTCACTGATTTATCTGGGAATCATCTTTCTATAACCCTTTCAGAAAATAGATCTTTGATTCAAAAACAATATAGATTATGAGTGCGCTGCACTGTGTATCCAAGAACATTTGCCCCCATAGCACTTCTGAGCGGAAGTGCCAGGCAACAGGAGCAATGCATTCTTGCCTTTGGAAATAATAAGGACTTAAAGACCAAAAAGTATTTTCCAGTTCACAAATGAAAGTTTTTTTTTTTCCACATAGCTTTTCATCTACTTGTGACGAATGGCCTAGTTACAGGAACAAATTAATACATTTTTAAACTTGATTAAATGGGTTTCCTGTTCAGGGAGATTCAAGTGCACGCTTGGTATTACATGTTCTTGTAGAAAGAAAGGTGTTTTCGGGAATGAAAGCCAATGAACAGATGTTGGGCATTCCCCAGACAAGAAGTAAAAATACTAACTGCATGCAGAAATTTGTTTTTAAAAATCTATCATTCTGTAAGAAAAAGTTGCTACTTGTAGCTACAATTTATATTTTTCTTCTTTGTGCCATCTTTCACGATGGGGGTTAATTAACCATTCCAATTTTCTTATGAAGTTCCTTTTTTGTATCTTACAATGCTTTCATGAATAAATGTCATAATTCTGAAATCATTTACATAAAGGAACCAAGTCAAAGCATTCAAATCCAGTGGTACTCACAGAGACAAAAGCATCCACAGACAATAAGGTGAAATCCAGATCATCTTTTATGGATGATTTATCCAGATACAGAGCTATGACATAATCAAAAGGCAGGGAAAAAAAAAAAATGAGAGAAATGAAAAATGGTGGTGACAGAGGGTGTGATTGCAAGACCTTGAGAGGGAGTAGAAAAACGTAGCCATGACCTTTGCTCCCTGTAAAATGTAAATAGAGCATAAAAGATGTGAAGATTCACCTTTGATGTATATTTTAATTACTTGCTCAGTTTTAATAAAGCATGATAATTAAAATAATCAGGGAAAAATATGTGGCACTCTGTGGGTAGATGATATGTTGTTGAGATACTTAGTGCTCACTGACAGAAACTATTAATAGTTGTATGCATGTAATTTAACCTGAAATTAGAGGATGCTCTTGGCATGAGTAAGAGGTACAAATTCACTTCAGTTTTAATTGTGTTCTTTTTGTCTGCTGGGCTATCTCTGACTTTACTGTGGGCCATTAGTAAATTTTGTCCTGGAAAGGCTACAGAAATAAAAACAAGGTGCCCGAAGAAAACATCAAGAGCACTATTAAACATTTTAAAATGTGGCTCCTAAAAAGCTGAAAATAATTACCTCTGTATTTTTTCAGATCATAATTGTTTATGAGTTTTTCCCGAGAGGAATACTTTGTCTTATGTGTTTTTTTATGCTTTTTTTTTTCCCCTGGGATGCATTAAAAATAACAAGACAAAAAGGGCAACAATCTGGAGCATGACACAGTAATTCTCATTTATGAGCTATTTTATATCCTTCACCAGACTTTCCATGAGATGATGGACAGTTTGGATGCTGTAGGTCTTCTGCCACTGCTCCATCACAGGAAGAAGGATAAGGTGGGTGTCATTACAGACTAGGCATTTTGAAGCATGACCTAAAGGAATAGCAAGCTACCTGGGGACACAAAAATTTCTGTTTGATCTGAAATGACGGGATTCATTTTGATTTACAAACATTTTAAAAAAAATCTGAAAAATAACATTTCAATTTTAGGTTACAAAATGAGGCCTTAAAAATACTATTAAGACTATTAGTCTTAATTTGACTGTTAAAATTGCTTTCTAAGGATGAAAAATAAAAAAGAATGTACAAAATACTTCCATTTCAGCTAGTCTGAATTTTCTAGTGGGGAACACGTGCTTGGGAGACTGCTGGATGTCAACTGATGGCTTTGAAGTGATTCAACATTTCTTTGAATTATATAAAATAAACACTGAGAAAATCCATAGATACCATATGCTGTAGGACAGATCAGCAAAGCTCATCAGTAAAGGGAATGTGACAAGAGTCTTCTGCTTCTGGGACAGCCAGCTAGGAAATAAAATGGCAAGAGCAATGAATGAAAGCTGTATAGATGAGGTGGGCAACTTGTGAAAGTCTGACACTGAATACAGGATGCAGGAGAAGGATCAACACAGCAGGAAACACTGTGTGAGCCCGAAGATAACGGGGTTAAAGAGGCATCTACTTTAATACACTCTATAGCTCTGGTATCTGTGTTTCCAGAAGACTGAGAAAGCATTTGGGAAGAAGCATGAAGGTGCAGGAGATTAAGGAGCTCAGTATGCTTAGACTATCCTAGCTTAGGTAGGCTAGGCTGATGGTTTGATCATAGGTATCTAAACAGTATGTGGAGACAGAAATGAAATGACATGCAGCCCAGGAAATAAAGACATAATAGCATTAGGTGGAGAGGACTATAAGTTAGAACAATTCAGACCAGAATTCCCCCAGCTGAGATAGAAATGAATTCAATAAATGGTTCCATGTGATATTTCAATGCTTCACACACTTGCTTCCTCCAAGCTGCCTGATGCCCCAGTCTGAGAGGGCAAATCCCCTTGAGCTGACTTTCTCCTCATCTGGAAATTATTTGCTGCCACTATATGTACACAGTTTGTTCATAATTGTCTTTTGACCTTTTATTTTAAACACAAACAAAAACAAAGTTGAGATTTCTTTATACATGAATGGAAGTCATCAAAATGTGTTCTTCACAGTCCATGATTCATTTGAACACAGGAGGATTATGACTCAATTTAAAATATTTGCCTGTAAGTTACTTTTTGAAGAAGTAGGTGTAAGGAAACTACACCAGTTGTCCATTCTGATGTCTTTATTTCTGGTTCCTCATGCTAATTAGGATTACTTTTAGATATTAAGCATTCTTGGAGAATTCTGGTGTTGCTGCCCTGTCTGTACAGGGAGATGACCTAGCTTTTGGAAGCCCATCAACTTTTTTTTTAAATTCCAGTCATGGAGGCAAGCCTAATCGTTAAAATTTTCAGGTAGTGTATGAGTGAGACTAGGGCACAGTACTAGAAAAATACATTGTGTGGAGTAACAGATAGCTGCCAGACTAAATTATCTTTCATGAAGTTTACTCAGGAAGGTTAGGGGAGTGATAAAAATGGAGCCAACAAGGCAGAAGAGAGGCACAAAGTCATTCACAGAGCAAAATTTAGAGCATGCACTGACTTCTCAAAATCACAAGGGAATTGTGATGGAAAATTGATATCCTCTGGGAAGGATTGTTTGTAACTTGGCATGAGCTTTCAGCAGTCTGTTCTCATAACATTCAGCACTGAAAACCCTCTGTTAAAACTCTTGTAGGGCAAGTTTTGTGCCATCAGAGATTTATCCCCATTCTTGCTATGTATACTTTAAACAAGAATATTGTAGAAGAGAAATTATAGTACTGCATTCTCCTCAGGTAAAGTATCTAGGCTTAAAAAACTTATGAATCCACAGAAAATAAGATAAGACATTTTTAAATAATGAGTTTGTTACAATCTAAAAAATTCTGGTGGCATTAAAATTCAATATTTATCATTCATTTTAATTTTATGTTATTCTACTCTTCTCTGGTTCAAATCTAGATAGCAGCAGACAAATTAAAAGAATGCATCTCACAATAACCAAATAAAATGAAGGAAACGTATCAAACATTATATTTCAGTTGCTGCAGTTTTCCTTTTTAACTTACTTTTTTATATTATTTAACTGTTACTATATATCCTCTATTTCCTAATTGCCACTGGCATTGAAATTTAGCAAAAAAAAAAAAAGCCCCCCAAAACTATTTTTTAATATATCATATTTTTGCTACTTCAAGATAAAAACTTTCACAAAAACTCTTAGAAATGCATTGCACTCCAATATTTTTCCCTCATCATTTTTTTTTGTACTGAACATTATCATGCCATTTTTACTCTCTTTCACTTAGTAGCTTTGTGCAGTCCCACAGAAACCTTATTGCAAAAATAGATGAAATAATCTTTCAAGATCATCTACAGATCTTTATTACTATGAATTTCTTTTGTATTGCTTGGTGGAAGGACCATACGAATCTGTTCCCAAAATTATACTTTGTGATACCACTGCACAACACCCAATTGTAAAGATCGCATGCTATTACTTTTTAAAGGCATTCTTCTTGTAAAACAAGAATTGTAGAAAGATAGAAATGGACTTGGGAAGATTCCCTTTATGAAAATTTCAGTGTGAAACTCCAGGCTAATTTCAGCCAAACCAGCTGTTATGCTTAGCTATTGTGGAAGAAAATAAATGTATTTAATGGGGTTTTACTCTGCTTCAAATCAAGTTTGTGGGACTAGACAGCTAAGAGAACTGGGAAAGAGACATGGAAAGTTTCACTACTGCCTCGTTAGCTGAAATGGGTGCCATGGAGACAGCTGCAAAAATCTTATCTTTGTAGTTTGCTTGTCTCTGTGGACTTAATTGGCGGTCCCAGTAAAAAGTCCATATTTGTGAAGGATTGTAAAAAAAAAAAATTTTTTTAATATCAGATTTGGCATTTGTTATCTTGCTAACTAACCACACCCATAAATTTGGAGAACTTTTATTTTGTTCATCAGAAAATCCAATTACTTCCCATTTGATATCTGGTTGCAAGGTGTCTAAATCAGTTAGGGACAAGGGTGTGAGAAGCAGCATCCCCCTTATCAGTGAGAGCAACACTGCTAGTGAAGTGATGCTGCCAGTGAAGTCAATACATGCCAGCAGCTACTTAAACCTTATAGCAGCTACTGAGGAGTGCCTGAGATGCCTGTGAAATGGTGCTCATCTCTGTACTGTTTGTTGGTAATCCCAGGACCTGGGGCATCTTAGGTGGTGCCAGAAGGGGCCTGGGTGCTCTAAGCCAGATGGAGATGATACTTCTGATCTGGTGACAAAGATGTCCACCACAGCCCATGCTTAAATGCAGAAATTGGTGGATAGCTGAAGGAGCTCAAAAGAAAGTACAAGGAGGAACTGGAGTGGCAAGAATGGGCCCAGCACATTTTATAGGTTTTCTTTTTTAAGGGAAAAAAAATGGCATATTTTAAACCTGTACCCCTTGTATAGATGTTATGCAGTACTGGGCTGCTGGTGCTGCTGTGCTCACAACAGCTGCTCCCCGTGAGTTTAGGGAACCCAAGCAGATCTTTTAATATGTTTTGTTTTTTTAGGAACATTGAAAAGAATGTGAGTGTTATGACTTCCTGCTTACAGAGGAATGTGCATGAATATGAAAATAAAATACTTCTTTGGGATGCAAAAAGAAAAAAGAAAAAAAAAAGGAAAAGAAAGGCAAAACTGCACATACATTGAGTACTTTCCTTTATTTTTCCCTGTCAGGAATGAAAACAAGCAAGCTGACAAACATAGAACAAAAGATGACATACAGCAACTGAGCACTGAGGTTATATTCACTAAAATTATAGTAATCAGCTTCTTAACACAGAAACAGCCATACATGTGTGCTGTATGTACCTATCACAGAAAACCCTAGTCCACAGCAATGATTCCCATATAGTACATAAAGCAGAGAGTAAGAGAGATAAGGATACAATTTTCCCAAGCTGTTGGTTTCAGGAGACCACATGCTCTTTTAAAATACAGAGAAGTAAAAAAAAAAAAAAAAAAAAAAAAAGCAACAGAAAACTCATGAACTTTGTAAAAAACTGTGTCCGAACTTACTTGTCTGGCTTTGTTGATGTTCTGTAATTTCTCTTATCTATTGCCAAACTAGAAAAGAATCAAGGCCTCATGGGGAAAAAAAGTAAAAAATCAGTGTCTTCTGTTTTAGAGAGACTTAGCTCGCTATTTAGGTAGCAGGTCAGAATAGGTGATTTATGAGGGCCGCTCCAAAAGTAATGCCACCTATTTTATTATGTTGGCCCCCGAAGTCAGAGGTGGTTGTGTGGATTTTGACAAGTACAAACTTCTTCATCACTGGCAAAAATACATAGCTAATGGTGTTAATTATGTTGAAAGATAGTGTTTCAAAGCTGTGAACTTGCTCTAACAAAAAGCATTATTGTGCTCTCTGATTCAATTTCCAAGGAAAAAAATAGGAGGCATTACTTTCAGAGCAACCTACATATATGATCAGTCACAGTGCCTTTGAATAGAAGATGTGCAGCAGTTCGGGTGACTAATTTATACCCAAATGCATTTCTCCTTGATTTTAAATTAAAAAAAATCACATTTTTATTCATGAATATTTTTTGCATAGAAAAGAAGATGAACTCCTTAATTCTTGAAATATAATTCTTTTTTTTTTTTTCTTAAGTATTCTCTAAGTCAAATAATGCTTTGTGACTAGTTCACCTTTGTTCACCTTTAAAAACACTTGTCTATGCAGACAGCAACTACTCATAGATTTATTTTATTTTTAAAATTTTACTGGATAGTTTCTGGTCCTTAACTAATGTCAGGGTGATCTAATTGACCAGACACTCTTTCAACAACAGCCCTTAATGCTCAAGGGTGCCACATTATCTGTTCATTCTATATAGATTTAAAAAGTATCTCACTTTTCTCAGACCTTAAAACTTCATTCTAAAGGCATGGAAATACAAATCTAATTGGATTCTGTATGCAGCCAGTCATCTTTACATTAGTAGATTTATATTATAAAAATGACAATCCAGGTAATAGACTGGCACCTGCCCTATACCTGCTAAATTACAGTAACAACAGGCTCTACTAAGGCTTCATTTTATCTCTGAGAAAACTGACCTCAGACCACTCTGTGAATTAACCCTGGACTCCAATATCCAAGTCTGTCATCATGTCAAATTTCACTGGCCACAGATTTTCTTTAAAATCAGACTGTGCACAGACTAAAATCCCACAGTACTGAACCCTCCTGAATCCTAAAGTCTGTAGGTTTAAGGAACAAGATTTGGAGGAATGTGATGGGCGTTGTGAATGAAATTGGAAGGTGGCTCAACTCACAAAAAAAAAAAAAAAAAAAAAAAAAAAAAAAAAAAATTTTTCTTCTATGTAACTCTTCTGTTTCCATGGAAACCAAAGTTAGGTTGGCAAAAATGGGTTAAGTGCTTTACAGTGCCACAGACTAATCATTGTTATTTTATGACATTACTATTGGCAGTAGAGAGAGGTCTATATTCCGAGGAAACTTAGGTTTGCAATGAGTCTACACCTTGCTGAAACTATCAGGTAGCAAAAATGTGGCATAATAAATTTTGATTAAATGTACAGTAAATCAATACAAACTATAGAAAATCCTTAAGGATCTGATATGAGAGTACACTTAATCCCAAACTCAATGAACGGCAAAATCCAACCATACAGTCAACTTTTCTAAATACTTAGAAAACATTCAATTACTTGGTAAATACAGGAAAAAAAATAATATCTGCCCTCTTTTACAACATGTGCTTTATTCTTAGGGGGAATTACCTCAGGGAACCTGCATCAGCAAAAATTCTCAGTATGTGTTATTATCTTGAAAAGAAGTTTTATCTCTTCTGGTTAGAAATCTAGACTTCTACCAGCTGGAAAAGTTTGGTTTCAGTGTTAATTTTCCATTAAAACACTTTCAGCACTTACTTGTCTTTGAGCAAGGTGGATGAGAGGAGAAAAATAAACCTCATTTCTCTCAGAAACAACGCCCTTTGAAGCCAGCAACATCCTCAGATTTTAGGTGGGTGTTCACAGCTGCTTGGAAAAGAACAGTCATCAGCATTAGTGGGTAAGTGTGGGTACTCATTAAATAGAAATCAAATGGTCTGTCTTACGGGAACACTGGAAAAAGTTAATTGTTCAAAGGCCCGGTTAAAATTGTTGATGACTGTGCCAGAGATGTTTTACTTTGAGAGTCTGACTGCGGAAATCATCCCACAATTGAAGTTGCTTAAGTTACCCTTTGTCCAGTACCCTTTAATATCCCGTATAGACAAGCCAACTCAAGTTCCTAAGCACAGTCTCGGACCACTGTTAGATTCTTTTTCTGATCCTGTGCAACCCTATAGATGCCTACAAGGTTTGGTATATGAATCCATTCTGACTGGTACTCCCAGACCGTTCTGTGCTGGGACCATGTTATGCTGCTCTGCTCCTGACTGGCCCATGTGATTTATGCTGGCACAAAGGAAGAAGAAACAGGCAGCACTGACAGGGTTAAGTGAAGTTCAAGCTGTGTGCTTTTCTCTTTTCTACCTCAGCAAGAACAGCAGTGAGAGGCATGCTATACGGCCTTTCAGATTACTCTTATCTGAGTTTTGTTGTTGTTGTTAACACAGGAAATGAAATCAATGTATTTACCTTGCTTTTTCAAAAAGCTGCTCTACTGGATAGTCACAGGTGAAGTTTGGATAAGTTCACTGTTTAAAATGCTTATTTGCTTCTTGGAATGAAATAAGTCGGGAGATGTCATCAGCAGATCTGTGTGGACCACAGAGAAGAGGTGGGTCCCAGCCCAAGTGTCTCCGGTCCTAGCTTTGCTGGTTGTGCAGTAAGGAATGACCACATTTTGTGCCAGGACTGAACTGCGTTCCTCAGAGAACACATTAAATCAAATGAAATAGGGATGAGTGGGAAGAGGCTGGGACTTCCTCTGAGACTTATGTATGAGTAAAAGAGATATTAACTTTTAATTCAGACTCAAGTCCAACGATTCCAGGAGAATCTCTGGAGTTTTGGTTTAAAAAAGCCCAGAGTAGAACAAGGCCCCTTATTCTCCTCAGTGTCAGTTGTCAATTCATAATCCTGTGAACCTGAATGTCTGAAGCACCCTTTTTCATAGTAAAATGAAAGGATATATCAAAATACCATTTCATCCTATATAGAGCTCTATAAGCCTAATTCCCTTTCTGGAAACTCTTTCACAATATGCTCTTATTTGAACTGTATTTTTATTTAAATGCCAACGAAAAAGATTTTTAACATTATAACTAGTTGACTAAAATATTTTAAGAGGTATACAAAAATAAAAACATTCAAAAGTACTATTAGAACTTTCATCTTTGGTAACTGACATGAAGATCAAATCCCCTGAAGAAAGGACAGGGAAAGTGAGGTGAAAATGGGTAACGTTTATGAAAAAAAGTATTGTTAAATTTGGTGAGAGACTGCGTATTTGGGTCAAAATGGGTCAAAAGTCAAGAAAAATTTGAAAAGTAAGGCAACTTTTATGTTATACCCTTTGTTTCTCAGTACAATTGCAAAAACAAAGTGGTATAGAGTGGAGGAGAGACGTGGCTGGGGAATGCTATGGCAAGGAAAGCATAAGATAGGAACAATCATGTTGAGTGAAAACCAGAGTGTTGAAAAGAGAAAGTATTGAAACTTTGGATATTGAAGAAAAAGATAGAAGAATAAGAGCCCAAACAACAGAAAATACATTTGTTGTGGGAATAAGAGTATGAGATCAAAGCATGAAAAAATGAGCTGAAACACTGTGACATGCAGAGTACGTGAATGAAAAGAAGGTAAAAGTGGTAAAAGTGAGGAGCAGCAAAATAAGTCAAATGAGAAGGAGAGAGAAAACATTCAGTAACAAAAATGAAATTTTCTTTAGCTAATTTCTAGATGGTCTTTGAGAGTAGAGATCTCCCCAAAAAGATAAAATCATTAATATAAAAGAGAAGGGAAATAAAGAGGAAAAATACTGACTCATCATGCAGAAGGATGAATATGCTGGTCAGTATTAGGGCTGAGAGGTAAAGCAGAAAATTATCAAGGTAAAAGGGGTTTACACTGACACAATGTTGAACACGCATCTGGTTTTAACTGAAGTCTGATGTCAATGAGAACACAGAGTAATGGAGAATCAAACTGATTTGTTCCTTTGTTGCCCTTGTAAGCAAGACAATGCGCAATACTGTTATCAGTCTCTCTTTTGATCCACTCTGATGAAATGAAAAGGTTGAAATGTGAGACAAAATATTGAAAGCAAATACTCAGAACCTAAACAAAAGTCATTATTAACAGATACAAGATCTGTACATGATGCTGTCTTCTAGAGTCTGGTTAACAAAAACAGATGTTCTTTCACACTTTTGAATTATATTAGAAATGTGAAATAGAAATGTGAAATACAAAAAATCCCAAAATATGCCTACAAAAAGTGTGCTCAGGCACTTCAATGGAAATTAACATTCCTCATTTGCTCAAAGGAATCCATACAGACCTTCACACGCATTACATTACATGACAGGGGGCATATAGATTGCATAAGGAAGTTTATTACAATAAGGGTAGTGAAGCACTGGCACAGGTTGTCCAGAGATGCAGTGGATGCCCCATCTACAAGAGAGACATTCACAGCTAGGTTGGATGGGGCTCTGAGCAAGCTGATGTAGCTGTAGGTGTCTCTGTTCATTGCAGGGAGATTGGACCACATGGCCTTTAAAAGTCCCTTCCAGCTCAACAATTCTATGACTCTATGATAGTACACACAGGAATGCTCGCATTTGGTGATTTGCTTACGAGATACCTGGCATGGGGCTACAGGAATTTTTACATATAAAATGGCCTGGCTCTAGCAGATGAAAAGAAGAGACGACAGACTCCAAGTTAATACTTCCAAGCGCATGATGTGCTGCCTTTCATGAGAAAATGCCCAGACACAGTACATAGGGCATTCCTCCTTCCCCTGCTGGCACTGAGATCTGGGCTGCTCCTATCCATAACCATCCTCCCTAGAGATATCCAGCCTGGAAATGGAAATTTCACCATTTTATTCAATTTTATTTTACCAGATTTGCAGATGAAGCCTTTTATTTACTGAAGTGCCAGTATTTCAAGCAGGATAAACTGGCTCATTGAGTTCAATAGAGCTTAGCTGATTGATGCAGGCTTTGGTATTGACCCTGTATGGTCAAACCTCATTCTGGTCATTTCATCAGAATTAATGAATGCTGGAGGGAAGGGCTTGAATGCACGTGTCAAGCAGAAACAGTGAAATAGTCCTGCATAAGATTCTTTGTGGAACAGCTTCACAAAGGTTAGTGTGGCTCCCAAAATCTTTAGCCTCACAGGGAAATATTTTACTGCAATTTCTACATAAATTTAAAGGGGGAGTTTCCTGAAAATAGAAAAGCTAGGATCAACCCTATGTTCTTAATTGTATGTTAATGGTTGACTCACAGCCTGAACCACTAATTAAACACCTGGGAAAAGGACCTGGTCAGCCCTAGGAGAACAGGTGAAGGTAATTCAGCTGTGCAACCTGAAGGGGTGGAGCCTGGCTGCACCTCTCTTAGGCCTCATTTAAAGGTTGGGGAAAGATCTCTGGTTGGTGTCCTCACTTCTATGGAGTTTCTACTGTGAGTATAGATCCTGAAAGCCCAGTGAGTACTTCTTTCTTTTGTAGTCTCTTCTTATAGCGCTGGTCCTTTTGCTGCTACATTTTTTGTAACATCTTCCTATTGTGCTGGTCCCTCTGCAGTTATGCTAATAATAGAATGTGGTATGTAAATTGCTCTAATGTTATAGAGATAATTGGGTAGAATAGTTCTTGGTCTGATAAAGACAGGTCTCCCAGGTGTCAGATGTAAAATATCACATCCCAGTAAAAATATAGAAGGGCTGATTTCTAATTTTCCTTTGACATTCAGCGTAGAAGGTAGTGAAAAATGATAATAAACACCATAACTTCTTGTTTTCTTCAGAAACATCAACTGAAATCTAGTAGATATTAAAATCTGAATTGCATAGGATACTGTATTCTGAGACTAAGTGAGAAGTAGTTCTGGAGCTCTTTTTTCAAATTATTTTCTGATTTGGAAAGAGGAAAGAGACCTTTTCCACTCAGTTAACCTAGAAATGTTGTTTTAATGGTAAAAGAAAGCAGAGCTCGTGTTAAGACTCAACAATTTAGATATATATATATATCTCCATTAATATTCAGTTTGCTTCAATAATTGAGGAGTGGAAAATCTGTTCCTCACATCTCCTTTATAAGTGGAGCCCTGCATCCTAAATAGGAGGAAAAGAATGTATTTTGAAGCTTCTGCTGTTTCAACCTTGTAAATTCTTTGCCTGTTAGTTACCTAATTAGTACTTTATGACCAGCTTTTAAACTAGTAGTGTCTGGCAGTTTTAAAAACCGCCAGGTCTCTCTTTTGGCATTTAAAATTAAGAAGACCACAAAGTTAAATTTAAAAGATACTTAAAAGATGTTATAATCACAATGCTATTGTGATGAACTGATATTCTGTGTAGTCTTAATGATCCTATGGCAGTGCAACCAAATTCTTTTACATGTGTCTGGGTATATTTTGCACTAATGTTAGTA
>JAOWBP010001760.1:26200028-26212383 GCA_028571105.1 Tragopan temminckii
CATCTGGAGTACTGCGTCCAGGCCTGGGGCCCCCAGTACCAGAAAGACACACAGCTCTTGGAATGAGTCCAGAGGAGAACCACTAAGATGATCAGAGGGTTGGAGCACCTCTCCTATAAAGAAAGGTTGAGGAAACTGGGCTTGTTTAGCTTGGAGAAGAGAAGGCTTTGGGGAGACCTCATTGTGGCCTTCGAATACTTGAAGGGAGCATATAAACAGGAGGGGCTGTTTACGAGGGTGGATAGTGATAGGACAAGGGGGAGTGGTTTTAAACTGAGACAAGGGAGGTTTAGGTTAGATATTAGGGGGAAGTTTTTCACTCGAAGCGTGGTGAAGCACTGGAACAGGTTTCCCAAGGAGGCTGTGGATGCCCCATCCCTGGAGGCATTCAAAGCCAGGCTGGATGTGGCTCTGGGCAGCCTGATCTGGTGGCTGGTGACCCTGCCTGTGGCTGGAGGGGTTCAAACTAGATGATCATTGTGATCCTTTTCAACCCAGGCCATTTGATGATTCTATGATGATTCTATGAACTTAATTTAGCTCACGTGAGTTCACTTTCAAGCCTGTACAGGTTCCTCTGGATGGCATCCCTTCCTTCTACTGTATTAACTGAACCACTCAGCTGCTGTCATCAGCAAACTTTCTGAGGGTACACTTGATCCCACTCGATCTATGTCATTGATAAAGATGTTGAAGGAAGCCCGTCCCAAGACTGACCCCTGGAGAACATCACTTGTGACCAGTTTCCTCCTGGACATATGTCCATTGACCACAGCTCTGTGGCTGTAACCATCCAATTAATTCTTTATCCATTGAATAGTCCAATCTTCCAATCCATATTTTTCCAATTTAGCAATAAGGATGTGGTGTGGGGCCATGTCAAAGGTTTAGCAGAATTGCAGGTAGATGATATCGGTTACATTTCCTTTGTCCACTGATACCATCACTTCATTGTAGAAGGCCCTCAGATTGGTCAGTCACAATCTGCCCTTGGTAAATTCATGCTGGCTGTCCTACATGTCTCGTAACATCTCTTCTAGGAAGATTTACTCCACAATCTTCCCAAACACAGATGTGAAGCTCACTGGCCTGTAGCTCCCCAAGTCTTCCTTTCTTAAAAATGGGAGTAATGTTTCCCTTTTTCCAGTCACCAGGGACTTCACCTGACAGACAAAGCTCTTCAAATAATGGAGAGTAGCTTGGCAGTTCCTCAGCCAGTTCCTTAGACCGCGTATAGGACCCATAGTCATCTATGTAATGTAGTACTCCATGGCTGAGAGAAAACCATTATTCTTTATGTGCCATTTCTTGAAATAGGGGTGCTCCAAACAGAGAGGAAGGGAGGTGTTAGCATCACTAAGCAGCACCCTGTACCCTTTCTGGGATGCAATTTGCTGGCATTAAATTCGACGACAAAGAGTCACACTTAAGATTGAGGCATAGCTTCACAGGAATGGTTTATATATTCTCTTGTTTTCTTTTGTTTTTCCTCCATCAAACAGGGGCCCAAGAGGAAAGGAATGCTGAAGAGAGCCACTACAGTGTCAGAGGTCTATTCTGCCACCAAACAACACATTACTGAAGCAAAAACAGAGCCTCTTTCTCTGCTTCTTGAATAGTCTGAGTCAATTCAAGTGAGTGGAAAGGTCAGAATAATTAGGTGGAAGCACTCTGTTCCCCATTCAGTGGGGAAAGAAGGGAACTTTGAGTGTAGCTTTGTGCCGAGAGAGGATGCATTGCAATGTGTGCTTCCTCAGTACTGTTCAAAATAAACCTCAGCTATAAAAGTACATGTCATGGCCTCAGGATCTTTTCTTTGTTGAGACACGCAGTTATATTAGATGAAAGAATGATGTAAAAATGGAGAGGTCTCACGACATAAAGAACATGGCAGTCTATGACAAAGCTATTTTCAACAATGCTCAAGAGAGAGGTATTATCACTATATGAAGTGATTTTATTTATTTTCTTTTTCCAGTGTATGGAGTATTCAAGAAGTATTCACAGATCTAGAAATGATGGTTGTGATTTGAGAACAAATATTAACTTTCACCTGGAAAAAATTGATGTATTTTAAGGAAGAGAGCCAAAATCTTAACAATTAACATTTTTATTAAGAAATTCTTTTAATAGCAAAATGCCTCAAGCATTCATGAAATTAACTGTCCAACTGCACGCCAGCTGATACAACGAACTGCATGGATTCGTATATTCTGGAATGTTAATTGCTAGCTTTTAGAGAAAAAATTGTTCTCTGCATTCTGACAAGGGTGAGATCGTAGAAGCAGGAGTGTTGATCCATTCTAACCCCAGTGGTACAAAATACTGCAAGGAAGCTTGGTGGTGCCAAGAGAGACTAACGGTTCAGCCAGACTGGTGCCCTTTCTCCAAGAGGGACCAATAGCAGAAAGCCTGAGGAGAGGAGGAAGCAAGGGTAAGGCAGTGCTTCCCCAGAATACTTCCCAGGTGCTCTCAGTCAAGAAGTGTCCTTGCATTTAATGTCCATCACTGAATCCTCTGCCACAGAGCAGCATCGCATGAGGAATGGGATAAAATGACACTTTCGGCACCCAAAGCAGACCTACACACTCTGATCATCTCCAAGGGCCAGGAGTTTCATGTCTGTCACCCTCAGAGAATGCTCATAGGGCTGAGTGAGCCAGAAAGTTGTGAGGAAATGTAGCTATGCATGGCTGCCCTCCACACTCCTGGGACGTGTCCCTGCCCAAAGCTCTGCAGCTAAGCTCTGCATCTAACAGGGCTCTCACCCATCAGGCACCTCTGAGCTCTTTTTCAGTAAGAGAAAACTGCATTAAATGTGTCGTTTGAGCTTTGTGCATGTTTTTAAAAGCAATATCTGCCACCAAGTGGAAAATGTTATCATTTCACCAATATTTATAGATTATTACCAGTAATAATCTCAGCATTTATCTTGTTTGTTACTCTGAAAGAGTTCAAAGCAGACAGGTAGAAATATGTGTTGCTGAAACACAGTGTTAATCGTCTTGCTGGTTCATTTTCAGCACAGATTAGAGACCTTGCTGAGGCACAGACTGCTGTGCGTAACATGGAAAAATAACAGAGGTCTTGTGGTGTGGAGACAGTCCTTAGTTCTTAGTTCTGTAGCTGGATCTCTTGACACAGAAGACAGCTCTGCTGCAGTACTGGAACTGCAGAAATTCACCCTCATCTGAATCTTTTGGAGCCTTGATTTCTATTTCTTGTGCTGAACCTGGACTGCTGCCTTGACTTAAACCATCTTCTTTTAATCCTGTCTATAATGAACACTAGTGAGTTTAGCTGCAGAAATCCTAGGAAGAGTTCCCTAATGCATCAGTGGTTGATGAGTTAACCGAAAATATTTCCATGCCTGATGCCTTCTAGAAGAGCTTCAGCAGGGACCTGTGCTATGAGAAACCAGACAGGAGTGAATACTTTGGTCTTCAGAAGTCGTGACAGCCATTTCTGGCTGTTCATTTAACATCAAATGAAGTCCACTCTTTCCCAGCTTTGGCTCCAGGATCTTGCACACATCTAAACAAGAAGTAGTGAGATAAAGGAAAGAAGCATAACATAAAAGCCAGGAAAGGAGAATAGTAGAAGAGAAAGAAAGCAAGCTAAAAGAAAAAAAAAAAAAAAAGAAAACCAGGAATGTTGGAATCTCCAAATGAGATCAGAACTCTATGATGTTAGCTAGGATTCTTGCATCCTGCAGATGATGGTACCAGTTGAACCAGAAAGCAGACTGGAGGTGGAAAAGATGGACATGGAGAGATCTGATGCTAGTGAAGATATGAAACATAACAGCAACCCTACGTAGGGGAAGACTGGAAAAAGAAGGCCAAGGAGCTATGTTCCTGCTTATGAAGCAGCAAAATTGCATCTGATAGATTCTTGGCAATAGTAGGCAAAGTATTCACAGGAAGGCCAGTAGTCATATATAGAAAGAAGAGTTGAACTCACCCATCTGCTGAAGGGGCTGTCTGGCTATGCAGCACTCCTTCTCAGAGAGCAGCCTGGATCCAAGAGCGGCCCTTGTATGAGCCCAGAGTTGCTCCACCCTGGGTCCACCCCTTTTGGTCAAAGGTACAAACTGCCTGAGCTCCGTAGGCCAACCACACGCCCTTCACTTCACATGCTCAATCAGTAGTTCAAGCCCGAACATAACAGTTCCCCTGCAATGCTGATTGTGCCAATTGTGTCTGTACCCATCATTCAAAGATTAATTGCTCTAACACGGCTTGAAAAGTTGTATGTGGTTGGAGGCAGAGGGAAGCTGTCTGAATCTTGACTAAAGGGACATGATTGGCATGGCCAGCTCCTGGTTTCCATTCCCCTAGCTTGCCTCAGAGCCCAAGAACAAGGCTGGGACCCCAACTAGTCACACAGTGCTTCCCCTAATGGGCTGCGTCACAATTCCTGGAGGAGCAAGAGGGATGCAGTGAAACATATTCCTTTGCTAGTGGCTGGACCAGCAGCTCTGCAAAATGACTTTGTTCCACCTGGGAAACTTGGCAAAATGTGTAGGGATTTAATGACCTTTTGAAGGTGTCCAGCTAAAACACATTTTGTTCAGCTATGGGTGCTCCAAGATAGGTTAGAGTTCCCTGCCCATAGGAGATTGCCAGAAAACACAGAAAAATCAGCTGGATAGTATAGCATGTTTACAGGACTTGACTTCTTTATAAAATGACATTACTTTTTCTGTTTCCTGTGGGCTTTGACAGGTGTATTATGTTCATTCTGGAAGGAAGGCATAACTTTCAAGGTAAGTGCTATTGTTTGGTTTGGTTTTCGAAATTTGGTCCTCTCCAGCCTGGAAGGTGGCAAAATATATTATAGCTGAAGGCTGTATAGTGGTACTGACTCCATTGATGTAGATGCTATTTACTTGCCCTGAGGGGCAGATTGAGATTTGCCCAGTTACTTGTGTATGAAATGACCTTTGACTGATACTATATCCTCATTCCAGAGCAGCAGCAGTGGCCCTCAGCAAGAACATTTGGGTTTCTGCTGGACAGAGTGCCTACTACATGACATAGGAGGTACAGTAGACAAAATGGTAATAATGGAATTACTTTATCTCTGGTACAGAACAAGAACACCAGTCATGACTAGTTATGTTCAATTCCTTATCAACTGAAACTGGCATTTAGGAAAATAATATGCACTGTAGATAGATTTTCCCAGTGCAAAGTTCTCAACAGTAGCAAAGCTCTCAGCTGCCTGCTCCTTGCAGGAGGAAGACAGGTTGGTGTCTGCCTTAGCTGATGGGAAGCATCTGGCAGCCTGCACAGAGCATGCAGCCTGGCATGAAGCTATCCCCAGTAACAGAGTTTCCTTACCGTTTCCCTTGGTTTTCTTGGCACGTCCCAGGCTCCCAGTCCCTCAGGACTGCCTGCACGCACACTTTAATTGCATTGCTTCCCTTCTGCAGTCAGAGTGCTTACAGTGAGATGAATTCACCACTCTGGTTCATCCTTTTCTGGGAAGACCAGCCAAGCTTAAATCAGAGTTACTCAGGAAATTTCAATATCACACATGTAAGGATAAGTGATACTGGACATAAATAAATCGGGACAAATGTGAAGTTTGACTCAAACTCAGCTAACATGGACCTTTTTGAGTTGTTTTTCTGGTCGTAGGATGTGTTGGTTGTCAGATGTTGGCCCTGGGCTCCGCTGTCCTCAGCAGATCTCTAAGTACCAGATAGCACTCTGGAACAACCAGACTTTACAGAAACACTCTTTGAGTGGACAGTCCTAGCTCAGGTTAATGTACATATCCTGAGGATGGATGGCTCTATCTAGAACTGGACATTAATTGGCTGCTTAATAGCAGTAATTTCCTTCTAGCACCTACTATATGTGATGAGAGTTCTTCCTGGATGGACTTCTGAAGAATCGTGGATTACTTCTGTTGCTCTTATAGAGCCTAGCAGGTGACTGATGTGGGCTCTTGCACCCATATCCTATAATGAAGTTTTATTAAACTTTACATAAGTAGCAAGCTTTATACACTTGGAAGCCAATGGTCTCTGTTGTGTTGTTAGCTCTATTTAGAGAGAATTCTTGGTGTGTTACTAACATAAATGGCAGATCTGGTTGCTTTGCTGAGATGCAGGAATAAGCTTTTATTGAACATCAGATTCACATCACAGCATTCTCTCCTTCATCTGGCTTATTTCTCAGGATCCCCTACTTCCTAACTTTAGGATATGGTTCCTCTGCACCTTCAGGGACTTTGGCTGCTTTTGCTTCTCACAGCCCTCCTATTTCCTGTTCTCTCTCTGTGGTTACTTCATTCTCTTTGTTACCTTTCCAACAGCTGCCTTGTGGCTTCCAGCTATCCTAAGTCTATTTTCATTTCTTTCTCTAAAGCACTGCTCTTCTATCAGTCAAATCCCTTACAAATAGTAAGCAGCTGTGGTACTTCCTCTATATAAATATCCAAATAAATTTGGCTGTGCAATTGCATTACTTTAGTGATAACTCATAACCCAAGGCTTTGCTCCCTTGAGCTTTTTAATTGTGACATATTTGATGCAAAACTTCTAAGGAAGACGTTGTGACTGATCTATGCTTTAAGCTACCTATCACACTATGTGTGATAAAAACAAAAAAAAAAGTCCATAATACTAGATTATGGGTCTAAGAAAATAGCACTAGTTAAAAAAAAATTAAAAATGACATTGCTCTTATAAATCTAAACATTATTATCATCAGTACATGCAGGTTTCAACTTGTTTTAAGAGATATCAAAATGTTCTGTAGTACAGGATAATGCACCTGTCCTGTATAGCCTTAACTTAGCTTGATGGTGTGCAACAGCGATAGGATTGTCATTAAGACCAGTGATGTTTTAAGCCCATATATATTTATATATATTTAGAAGCATATTAGAATTTTTGTTTGTTTCATGGTACTCTAAAATAATACCAATGAAATCTTCCATTTTTCTTTTCTAGGTGGGAAACTTTTTATTTCTTTCATCACAGAAAGAAACAGTTTTGTCAAAAGATTTGTCCAAAGTCATATAAATCAGTGATGAGCACTAAATCAGTGCCTCCTTAATCCTATACGTGTCTAGCATACAGACTGCACTGCCTGTTAGAGCGCAATTCAGTACATGGCATTGCAGCATCCTTGCACCTTTGTTTGCTGGGGTATGGCACATATTGCTGAAGAGCAAATATCAAGGAAACAGATGAGCTAAAGGAATTGAAAGGGAAGGAGGAAAATGTAGAAGCTATTTCAGCTTAGATATCTAAACTCACACATGTTGTTTGATGGATCTAAATAAGTTGAAACAGTCTGAATAAAAGCCTACTTCTGTATGTGAGATGTCCAGGATGTATTTGTTTTGTTCTAATTGCCTCTGCTTCTATAGTGTCCTTCCCTTCATTATGTCATTGAATGAAAATGAAGGCTTCTTTCTTACCTGGTGTAGGGAACCTGCTTTGGCAGGGGGGTTGGACTCGATGATCTCTGAGGTCCCTTCCAACCCCTACAATTCTGTGATTCTGTGATTCTGTCACTGAATAGTTGACATATTAAAAACGGAATTTGGTCAAGCCCAAAAACAAAATTAAAAAGAAGAAAGCTTGAGTGACTAAAGATATAGAGGCTAAAAGTTATGTTAATCAGCTTCAGAATATATAATTTCAACATAAAAATGACTTTGAAGGAAACTGACTTCAGTGATTTGATTTCAACTTGTCAGTCATCCACACATTTGTTTAAAGTATTGCAAACAAGTAATTTGTTACTTGTATCAGAATATTATGATCCTTGAGAAACCCCTTTAAAATTACCCTTCTATGACAAATTTATTATGAGTTATTCTTTGAGCATCTGAGTGAACATTGTTTACAACATATTCCCTGCCAATTTTTTTTTTTTCCTGAATGTTTAAAAACTTCAGGGAACTCTGTAGTGCACATAATATTGTGCAGTTGGTAATTTTAAAATTAATGCATTTTTTTTATTACTGTGTTACATACAGAACTGCAGGTAAGCTTATTTTACACAAATCTGCAAAGATTTTCAGATATTTTGTAGTAATTTCAGTGTTCTCAGGAGTAACCCAGAACCACCATGCTACATAGTATTCAGAACTATAGGAAGAAAGATAGCAAAGTGTTACTACGCCAACTGCACGCAATTATTGATAGCCAACTGTCCGTGTTACTTAGTCCCATGATCTTGCTTAATTTCTGGTATCTGTACATAGGTATCATCTCAAAGAGACTTCCATACTCTCTTCCTTTGATCAGTGTCTTTAAAAGAAGCAAGCAACCAACCAACAAAAGAAGTCTTTCTGAGCGTTTCTTCTATTGTCTTAACCATTGTTTTAACCTTTGCATTGAGGAAATGATCTCCAAGTGATGTAGATCCAGAAAGCACCAGACGTGGTTCTAATATCATCCTTCTGTGACCCTAATGGTCTTTTCCCAAGTTGAATGTTTGAACAAGGTTTTTTTATGCCAACAGGAGATGTGAAACCTTCAGAAAATCCATTTGAGCTTGTGTTTTTTGGGGAGAATCTTGTGCTTGCTTCTGTTTTTGAAACCCAACAGAGCAGATTCTAACATGGCTGGGAAAACCATATCTAAGCAGCTGGCCGATTAATTTCTCATTGTTACAAGCTGGCAGCTGGGTGAGCTGGAGGCTATCTCAGTCTGGCTGAAGGTTAAAATAAATAGTGGCTTACAGTTAATAGTACTGTGACAAATAATTTTCTCTACATTTCTATAAAATGTTTTTTACCTTCATCTTCAAGAAAGAAAGCCAAGAAGTGAGATTCCTCTGTGGTTTAAAATGTGGCAGTACATGATGGTCAAAATGCATCTATCTATCTATCTATCTATCTATCTATCTATCTATCTATCTATGGATGCCCTGTCCCTGGAGGTGTTCAAGATCAGGTTGGGGCCCTGGGCAGCCTGGTCTAGTATTAAATGCGGAGGTTGGTGACTCTGCCTGTGGCGAGGTGTTTGGAGATTCATGATCCTTGATGTTCCTTCCAACCTGGGTTGTTCTGTGATTCTGATATATATAAATATATAGAGCTAAACATTGCAATTAATTTGTTATTATTTGCTTTGTAAAAGGCACTGCTATGCTTATTAACAACATGGTAAGATGTAGTAAGATGATAGGGAATGCTTGCTTTCACTTTACTTTTGATTGATTTTAATCTTGCTGCCTGCTTTCTACCATCAGTTGGTGATGGGTTTTGTTAATTCTTTCAAATACAAAATCTTTGCATGACAAATATAAATATATTCACGTCACAGATTCTGATAACGTCTTTATTTTTTTGCCAATATAAATTCAGACTCAGTAGAGAAATAATTTAATTGATACATCATTATTCTCTGGAAAGAGGATTTGGATACATTCTTGTTGTACTAAGCTAGTATTACTTAAGGAATATCTTCTACAGAAAAATAATTCAAGGACATGGAATGGAAGAAATGTTCCATGTGTCACATAAACAGTGCTTCTCTTTACAAAACCCAATTCATTGTTTACCTTTTTTTGCAACAATATGGGATTGTTTTCATCATTTATCATATTGAAGGATCCTTTCCTGCAAATTTGCTACTAAGTCAGCAGCTTTATATCTATTTAGGCAGCTGATTATTCTTATCTAAGTTTTAAAGTTTCAGTAGTATTTCTACAGTACATTTCTACAGTTTGTCAAGGTCATTTTGAATTCTAACCCTGTTTTTTTTTGTTTGTTTGTTTGTTTTTTGTTTTTTTGCTGTATAACATAAAGAATGTAAAAAACATATGTCCTGCACTGTCTTTTTTGACCATGATGGTTTTTCTTCCCATGTTTTGTTAGTTTTATCCCGATCAAGTTTCTCTAGCTTCCTTCTTATGGCATGTGAGACAATGACAAGAGCCTTTTGAAAATGAAAATGTTTGATGTCAATAACAAATACTGTTTGCCATCAAAGAGGAAAATTAGATGAGTTTGATTTGATTTGTTCTTGACAAATCCACTTGATCTCTTGCTTGATTCTTTGCAGTCTTGATTTTTACAAATAGGTTGTCTGGCCTTCCAGCATCTCCATGAAACATCATGTTTGACCTTCTCCAGTTTTCCAGACCCATTGTCCATGAAATGTTTCTTGTGGCAATCACCTCATTGTGGCCTTCCAATAATTGAAGGGAGCATATAAGCAGGAGGGGTAGTTACTTTTTATATGAGTTGATGGTGATAGACTGAGAGGGAATGGCTATAAACTAAAAGAGGGAAGATTTAGGCCAGATGTTAGGAAGAAATTCTCAGAGGACAGTGAGACACTGGCATAGGCTGCCCAAAGATACTATGGATGTTCCATCTCTGAGTGAGTGGCCCTGGGCAGCCTGATTTGGTAGGTAGCAGCCCTGCCCATGGCAGGAAGGTGGAACAGGGTGGCCATTAAGGTCCCCTCCAACCTAAGCCATTCTATGATTCTATCATATATTTCACAATATGTAAATATTGCAGGTGAATTCCACTAGGCATAGTAGTTGTGAAAATAATGAAAGTGCTTTCTGGTTTGTCTTTCCCTTAAGCAGCTAATAGCCTTATTCCTTAAGTCTGATTGCTTTTGATTCCATGTGGCTTTATACTGAATACTGAAGCACAGGAGGAGATGAAGCACTCCAGCCTTTTAGCTTCCACCACCTTTTATTTGTTCTTGTTAATGGGCTGCAGGAATATTCTTGTTTCCCCTTTGTGCTTACTTGAAGTCATATCTCATTTCATACCAGGATCTTTCTGATTTTCGTAATTTTGACTAGTTCAACTTTTGGTACATCTCTTTGTTCTCTAGAGATTGGAATATTCTGCAAGTTTTCTTTTATTATCTCATTAGTGGTGGGCATTTCTGAGATCATTTTACCTGTTTCCCATGGGATCTTATTTATCAGTTCTTTGAATTCCTTTTTGCAGTCCATTGTCTTTGCTTTTTGCCACTTTACCTTCTGGAGTATCTAAAACTCATATTTCCTCATCTCTCTCTTATTTTTACTTTCTACACTGACATTTTCAAATAGTTCTTCCCTATAGCTTAGGCTAAAATTCAGACCTACTTCCCTTCTGGTTGTTTTCACAATTTTCTGCATAAAAATATAGTCCAACTTCCTCTTCGGGAAGTTTATGGAGAGACTTTTCTGCTCTATTCCCTTCCCAAGAGATGCATTCAAGTTCCCTATTATTGCAAAGCCCTGTACCTCAGGGGCTTTTTGCTAATTTCTTCCTGAAGTGTCTTGCAATTGATCCTCCTGTTTGATGGCTGACATTTACCAGAATAACACCTTTGCTCTTTTTCCTCATTATTATCAAGATGCTTTTATATAAGTCTGTATCTTTGTACATTCTGCCACTCAGCAACACCTCTTCCCTCTTTTTCCCTGGTTGAATAAGCTCTTAAATATTCCAACCATGTGAATATTCCCATCAGGTCTCTCTTACGAGAGAGAGTCATAATTTTCATCTTGTTTAAGGACTTCCAGCTCTGCCAGATAGCTCCTCATGCTTTTTGTGCTACTACACAGGCAACTAAGATGTTTAGAAATATGGTCTGTTCTCTCCTTTTTTGTTCTTCCTATGATGTTTTTCTCCTCTGTTCTGCTACTCTTGTCCCTCATCCAAGTTAGCATTGCTTATACTTACTTTTCTCACTTGTTTCCAGCTATCAGGCTTGTGCCTCAAGATGCTGTTTTTCTTTCTGTGAGACATATCCCTTCTCCTCTCAGAAATTCTTCTGAGACCCTTTTGACAATTCAGCTGTGCATGAAATTATTCTTAGGATGTCTGTCTATGTAGCTATTAAAAACAAAAGAAAATTATACTTATCTTTCTGTATAAAATGAAGGTTTTGTCATTGATACTGAAAGTATGTTTTTGTATTTCATCATTTCCCACTGCAGTGTACAGTTCATCTTGTATTATTATTATTTCAGATATTTCTGGGGACTATTTCAGTATCTTGGAATGAAGACCTCTCTGATATCATATCTGTAAGAGAGATATAGCTATTAATAACTGTGGTTGTTTTTTTTGTTTTTTGTTTTTTGTTGTTTTTTCATATCATCACAACAGATCACTCATTCACCTGCTCACTGAGCTGTTTTCTCTAGGCTTATTTTTCTATAATGTATAATCATTTTATTCCCTTTATCTCTTTTCATCACAGTGCTTCAAACTCCCACCTTGTTCTTAGTGTTTTTTCTTGACTACTTTGATATCTGCTAGCCTGGCATCATTTCATACCAACATAAGACATTTTTATGCTTTCTCTTTTGGGATTTGGGTTCATGTAGAGTCCTGTGGGAGAATGTCCTGCATTTTGCAG
>JAOWBP010001760.1:26212483-26236932 GCA_028571105.1 Tragopan temminckii
TAAGACATTTTTATGCTTTCTCTTTTGGGATTTGGGTTCATGTAGAGTCCTGTGGGAGAATGTCCTGCATTTTGCAGTATGACATTCATTTTTCCCTTGCATTTCTTTATCTTTTTTTTTCTGTTCTCTCTCTTGGTCCTGTTCTCTCATTTTAGCATAAATGAGTCTTATCATACTTTGAAGTTATAAATATTCTCAGTTTTCTAGCTGCATTGCATGAAGTTGAATCTGAATACTTGCTTACTTCTTTGAGACCACTCTGTGTTATTATGACAACAGCATGAAATTATATGGTTCAAATCTGATTTTAATGATTGCAATCTTAAGAAAAAAAATAAAGTTTATTTTCTTATAGAAAAAGAAGCTTTTTTCTAAAGCTGAGCATAGTTACAGAGAATATACTATCTGGGAAGGGTATTTAAAAAGCCATGTAATAATTTGCTCTAGGTGTATTAAACAGGCCTTTATTAAGTGCAATGTTACTAAAAATGGGAAAAAGGTCTTCTTGTCCCAGTGAATCTAGTAAATTGCTACACTGCAGAAATGTGTATATTTTCATTTAACCTGTGAGACTGTGTGAATAATCATTTAAATCAAGCACTGACATCTGTATCCACTTTACCTGGCTTATTTTTAATCAACAAACTGTTAGCTTATGATGTTGCTTTAAGTCCATCGTTCAAATGCCAAGAAATTGCAGGACATTTTTAAATATTCGGTCTGGGCTGGTTAGTGAGTTAATATAAGTGCATATAAGATGTATGCCTCATGCCTGAACAGATACAAAGTATGCTTATTTTGGCTGATAGTAGTACATCCTGGAATGTGGTATTCCACTTAGAACAGTTTGTCGAGAAAAGACAGAGGAAAAAAAAAGGGAAAAAAAAGAGAAGAAAGAAAAAGACATGAAGTTCCTAAATGTCAGTTTGTCTAGTTCAGGATTATTAACCCATGAAGATTTTCAGAGTGGGATAGTGCTCAAAGCATGAGAAAATGTACTAAATAACAAAACAAAAGCCAGGAAAAAAAAAAAAAGAAAATAGGAGGAGAGATTTTACTGCAGTGTTACTGTTGCATTAGTCTGAGTTTATCTTAATTTCAGTGAACTCAGTGGAGCTGCTTTTCTTTTAATCTGGCACCAGTCTAGCCATTGAACAGCAACTCTGCAAGGCAAAATCTGCTTCAGATGCTGTGACTTGCTCCAGAAAGTCAGAAACCAGTTTGCATTACTGAGTTTGGGTTGTTGACTGTTGTATGATGTAAAACTATTTCCTGCACGTGGAGAAGTTGTGAATGTGAAACTCTCCCATACCCATCATTTTCCTTTCTTATGACTTTTTCCTTCTTTTTCTCTCCTCTATTGTTTCTCTCTGTTTCAATATAGAGAATCAGCTGGGCTGCACAGCTTTTCCAGTCTTTCCAATGGGAGAAAGCAAAGCTCTGGGGAATGAGAGGCTGGTGTCATCTCCATCAGCAGTGAACATCATAGAAGCAGCAAAATTTTAAATATTCTGCTGGCACTCCTTGCATTAGCAAGGCTTTGGAGCAATCTCCATCTCTCAGCTGATGGCAAGCAAGTTGACTGGCCTTCAAGGCAAAGCGCACTTACTTTTTGTGCCATGTCTCCTCAGATGCTAGATCATCTGGGAGGAAAAGAGTCTGAACAGCAACATTTGAAAGGCCAGTTTGATAACATTATCTTCAGTAACTCTTAAACCTGTGGATGAACCTGCCAGCTGAGATACAAAGAACAAATAAAAATGTTGCTTTACAGTGCTCCATTAGGTTCTAAGAAAAAAATAACTCAATAGTAAATCAATTCCTGGCCAATGTATTTAGTACAAGAATGCAATGCTATCTTGATAGGTAGGTAATGTATGTATGCATATGTTTAATATAAACTGCAGAGTGTGAAAAAGAGACGTAGCCACATTTCCTACTTAGAGAAGAATAGTATCTTTAAATCTGTTTTCTTATAATCACAATACATAACTGAATGGATACATTTTCCTGATGCTGGAGACACCAGCTATTATCTGTGGTTAGGTGCAGAATGCTGGGTTAGGTATGGCAATTCTTGCTTTCCCAAGAGATTGCTCTGCTTGGGATACTACTGTTTAACTGCATTCAAAGAAGGATTTGAGCTGCACTGATAAGAAAGAAAACTGGCATAGAGCATACAGTAACTCATTCTGCTGAGGATTTGGCATAGCATTCATGGGAAACCAATTATGATTTATGTCAATACAGCACAGATAATTTCCTATTGATTGACTGCCAGAACCTTGATAAAATAATGAGTTAGGCCTGATGCCAGTCATTCTTGGGCACTGTCAGACCAGTGTTTCTATTTCACATGCCCTTGACAAGGCTTCTGTAGAAAATTTTTAAGTAATGTGAGTTTATAAATTCTCTTCAAATACCCACGCTCAAGCAAACCGAAGCAGTGATTTTTTGTTTTTTGTTTTTTAGATACGTACTCCTATCTAGGAATTTGGCTGCAAGTCTGGCAAAAGTGAGCTTTGCATTCATTGCTTTAAAAACAAAGAAGTCACTCACTTTGTTAAGGATTCTTCTTAAGAGATAAGTACATGAAAAATGTGTGTTCAGGTTTGATGCTACCTAGGAGTAAATGGTGGGTCTTGAAGTCTAACAAGCGAAGGGAGACAGTTACAAACTTTCTGATGGAGCTCTGACCACTGTGGACTTCTGTGTGTGGATTATCCAAAGGAGACAGAATTGAATATTTCTACCCCAGCGATAAGTAGATGGGGGCTGGCTGTGGCTGGACTTCTCTTTTGCCGCAATGGGGAAGGAGTTGAATGCAGTACTGCTGAATTTCTTTCCAGAGATGTGAATGGGATGAAGACAGCAAATTCTGGAGAAGACAGAGGCTTCTGTGTTGAGCATCCAGTTCCTCCTTGGAAGGCAGCTGTTCTGGCTTTCTGCCATCAAGGCATTGGCATCTGGTGTAAGCAACACGGATATTTCCTGCTCCCGGCAGTCTTCTATCTTAGGGTACTTGCCTGTTAAATCCATGAATGCTGCATATATAACTATATAGAGAGCTCCACAAGCTTGTAAGTATTTCCCAAGCAGAAATTAGCTTGGAGGTAAATCCTAGAAACACCGCTTGAAGATTGTCTCCACCTCCTCTCTGGAAAGAGAAGTAAAAACCAGTTTGGTGATGTTCAGGGACTTTAGGTAGGAACACAAAAGAAACAGCCTAGGGATGGGTGAGAGTGCATGAGATTCACAGGAGAAAGCAGAAAGATGGAGTAGATGTTATTTGAAGGAATGAAATAATCCTTTTTTATTCTGGCATTCATTTAGGGATAGATAAAGTGAACCAACTAAAGCTGGAAGTGAAAGATCAAATGTAGGAAAGGTGATGTGCATGTGAAGCCTTTTACAGGATTTTGTAAAGTTTTAACACAGGTTCTAACTCTATGCTTTTGATTAATAAAGCACTGCTTTCTATTAAAGAAATTTCTTTGGGGGTATTTAAATCAAACCTAGTCCCCCAGATGGAAACCTGTTGAGAATGGCAGGTATAGCCATGCTTGATTGTGGTGGAAAAGCAGGCTCAGACCATACTTTAGAGTAAGTGAGGTGCGGAATATTTTTCTGGAAGAGAAGGATCTTCAAGAAGCCCAACTTTTTATGCCTCAATTGTGGAAAAACTGCTCATGGTTGTGCGAAGAAGGAATAGAAAGATCTGTACAACACACCCTGCTCCTGCTTGCCTTTCCTTACACAGCATGGGATCGGAGCCAAATGGGCTCCACATGTGTCTCAGCTCTCAAGCAAACTTCGATGTGATACTCATCCCAGCTGCCCTTCCTTCATGCCCTGGCAGTAATGGTGAGAACTGGCTGCATTAACTTCAGCAGGAACAAGACTTAGTCCTAAGGCAGCTTTAATGTTTAGCAGGATTTTAGCTATTAACGGTTTGAATCCCTATGAAACTGCTCTGTGCTTCAGCTGGTGCAACGTGAGCCTGCAAATTCACATACAAATCATCGGAGTAGCAATTTCTTATTTGGTATGTAAAGTAATGAAAACAGGTCAGAAAGACTAGGGAATGGGGTATAATTCACTTCCCTCTGTGTAAAGATATTTCTGATAGATTGCCCTTCCTCACCCAAGCAATGTTTAGTATGTGTTCAGTGTCATTCAAGCAAACACAGCAGGTGCTCCCTTTGCATGATAATTTTTCTGGTGAGAACTGAGGCATATTGATTTTTCATTTTCTTGAGGTTTCCACAGAAGTTATGATGTTTAATGTGCAGTTTTAGCTGCTTATTCCTATGTGGAGTATAAACAGAACGTCACCCTGAAAAATAGGCTAAATAGGCTCTCATCGTAGCATCTCAGCAGGTGTCAACTAAAATGTTACTCAAAACTGTCCAAACGCGAACAGTTTGAATTAGTAACACAAAAATTAGTACCACCAGACTAATTCCCATACGCAGACTATACCAGTGCTCTGGAATGAGAAATTCATGTTTGAATTTCCGCAAGAACTCAGTCACCCCGTGTCATAACTGCTCCTTCAAAGGCTGCAGTCCCTCCCATCTGTTGTTGCAGGCCACAGGAAGGGAGGAAGTTTTACAAGTACCCTCAGTCTTGTCCCCAAAGTAATTCTGTGGGTTATGTGCAGCATGTTAACCAAAGCGTGCCACAGTGAATGTGCCATCCCTGGGAGGTGGCTAGTGGGTGGAGCATAGAGGCAAAGAAATTTTTTTCAGCCATGCTCAAATGCAGTGAACAGCATGCAGGAGAGGAGTACAGCACTTGCAGTAATATAGGCTGAGATACCCAGTTGCAGGTACAGCGAGGTCACAGTTAATAGAGATCTCCTTTAGAGAGACGTTTCTGCTCAAGGGCAAGCTCACAGGTTCCATGTCCTCATTCCATTCTGCTAAGAGGAGTCTGAGCCCCCTGCACTGGTCCATTAAAGCTTGCAAGCCATCAGAGGAAGGTGAAGCTGCTTGGACATAATTCTAACTCTGGCTAGGGTACGTCTGGCTCAAAAACACGGCCAATTACCCAGCATCTCCTTTCTCTCTCAGGTGCAGGAGAGGATTGAGCTTAATTACCTCAACTAATATGTGAGTATAGGACTTACGGAAATTGGCATTAAAAAGCAGTGGACATATGCCTGTTTTCCATTTTTAAATTTTAGATAATTCATAGAGAGATATTTCTGTTTTGACTTTTTTCAAACACTGTATGTTTAGCAATAGCCTAATTTTATTCAAGTGCACTGTCTAGGTGCTCTGGGACAGTTTAGGCAGTCTAGTTTGAAAGCCAAACAGGTTGTGAGGTGGCCAATTTTCTCCCATTGCAGTAAGTGAACATCATGCTCGGTTTTCTATTGCCAATTCATACAGGAAGAATTACAATTCACTAAATGGGAGAATAGCCAGCTCATTACAAAGTAGTTATTCCATAATTTTGTTCAAACTGACAGCAAAATCCATTCAAGAGATCCAACTGATGGCATCACTATATGAAAGCATCTGAACCACCACAAGCTCTTTGGATAAGTTACCGGAGTATGTGAAAGTCAAGCTATTAGATTCCTGTATTGTTTTTGAAGGTTAATTTAGGTAATGTTAAAATACCTTGATACTATATTCGTTCATAAGTCTTACAGCAGCAAAACTATAGAAAGTTCTTGTGTCCTTATCAGGAGTCTATCCACAAGTGCATGACCTTACTTTTTCCTTAAAGTATGTTGTAAATTTAAAAGGTGCAGTTAATTTTTGCATTGTCTATATTCTTGAAAGCACTGAATAAATCACTATCATAAATCACTGTTGAATGTACTGCATTTTAGGTCAGTTGTAAGTCAAATAGTGAATACTAACTACCCCCACCACCTAATTTTTGTTCTATTTTCCAGGACTGCCTAGATGTTTCATACTCTTATTCATCTTTTTTTTTTTTGTTTCCTTTTTTCCTTTTTTTTCTCCTAAATTTAAGAACCAGTTTTGTACCAATTTTACTTTTTGTACTATTGAAAAATAAACAAGCAAATACATTGTCCCGCATTTTTGTACTACCTTATTCGTTATGTTATATAACGGTATATACTACTTGTGTTCTTGCTATCCTTTTTTTTTTTTTTTTTTTTTTTTTTTTTTAAACCCCCACAGGAATAAACTTAATGGTGGACTGAATATTCCAGACACCTTTCTTTTTTCAGGTGTAGTAGATACGATATTTTGAGTCTCCGGCCATAGGATTTTGCCATTTAAGCAATTGCCAGTGGTGAATTTAACAGTGGAATTGCTTAGTATGGTGTTGCAGCTGAGTGATGCCATTCTTGAACTTTGCAGCTGCTTGAGTACACCTGGTCAGGACAGACTCTGAACAAGGTGGTAATAATACATAAAGTAGTAAACGAGTATAAATGTTACAGAAGGAGAAGTCTGTCTTCTGATTGTTGCAAGATCATTGCCAATTACAGGTTCACTTATATTTTGTGGTGACAGTTTTTAAAAATTTCAAACAATGCAATTTCCACCTCATTCCTATTCCACAGACTAATACATCTCACTATCTGGAAGTTTTTTTCTGATATTCTCTCCTACTTTTTCCTTTAATAGCTCTCTCATCTTAAGTATTTATCAAATCATTTTTAAAAGTGCAGTTTTTCTTCAGGTTAGTACCATCATCAGAATAAACTGACCAAATATATCTCCTGTATAGAGTTATACTGGATGAAATTAACCATCCTCTCTCCACAGTAAATATATACAGTTGTATCACACTCAGCAAAACTGATTTGAAATACAACTTTAAAAAAATTGAAGAAAATCACTCTGCTGTGTTATACAGAACTTTGTCACAAGGGCCAGACCTGCTGTGCCATACTCTTTTTCATGTACATCACACTTTTTTTTGTTACCTCAGGAGAAATTTGTTTCAGCTACTAGTTTTAGGACCTATAAACAGAAGGGATTGTTAACTGGTATGTACTCATGATACTTATTGCTTAAATCTGGGGAAAAAATGTCTTATATCAAAGCACTTCTTATCTTAGCTTATACATTTCTATTTGAGTGCATGGTTAAGCACTGCAGGCTGTTTTAACCAAGTATAATATAAACTGCTCTCAGTTATCTGTCTGTTCTTCTGGCAGAATTTTGCTGTTCCCTCAAAGCTGGAATAGCTGAACAAGACATGTATTTCTTCCCAGGACATGCTGCTTCATGGTCTGGCATATTAACATCATCTGAGACAGAATTTTTTATCAGGCTGGAGCTGGAAATAATGGCGCAGTATGAGTGTTATTGTGGGGTCAATCCATGGAAAACGCAGTAGGCTGTGTCTTACATAAGGCTGAGCTCTTTGAAATACAAGGCTGGGGAGAATCATGTGATTATCACGATTACCTTCATTATTAATCTCCTTCTATTGCTGCTCAAAGAAGACGGGATTTTAGAGCCCCAAAAAGGGCATTTGTGATAGACAAACTCATGATTGAAAGGATTCATTCTCTTTTATTTTACTAATGCAGAAGTAGAAAAGTATTGCGAAACGTTCGCTAACTGGTATTCCCAATTGATAAATGTTGACTTCTGATGCTTATCGACTTATAACACACTACCAAAAAAAATGGTGGATAAGGAGCTGGAATGTTTAATCAGTAGAGTTAGCCAGAACTTAATTGACAACCAGTAGTGCCCATTGCCAGAAAAGTATGTGGAAATAGACTAGTAGAAATGAAAATGACCCAGAAAATGGATGAGAAGAGGTGTGAATCAAACCTTGAAACCCCGAATGGAAAGAAGAAAGATAGTTACTTTGCCTTGGCTGTATTCCCAAACAATGGAATGAACAGATTTGTGAGGGAACATTATAATTTACCTTCAAGACATGAGATGTGGCAGAAATACACGGTATTTCAGCAAGTTGGATGGTTCTTCTGCATTTTGGCAAAGTTATCTGGACACAGTGAAGGCAAAGATGTGCACATTACACTTGTGCTTTTGGGAGACACGGTTTTCACCAGTTCTCAGTAGCAGTATGCCAGCACATATATGCTGTATGTATAATACAGCAGTATTCTGATCTCCTTGCTGGTGACCAACGTCAGAGAGAGAAATACAGGGATGAACCAGTAAAAGAGTATGAGACAAAACAGAGAGTAATACCTGTCTTATTTTCTTGTTTGATTAAGTTTAAAATGCTTTTAATATTATTATTTTTTTTTCAGATAAGTTCTGCACATAAGGCATAATGAAATTATTTCATTAATTCATAGAAAAACAGTTTTTCCCTCTGATGCAGCAATATTTTCTTGTTACTCCTCTTTAAAGTAGTACGCAGATTTCCACAGGTGTAAATCAGGACTGAGTTTTTATGTGGTGTTTTTATTTTGGGCACTGACTGTAAAAAGTTGTGCTTTAGGAACTGTTGTTCAACAGTAAACAATAACAATGACTTCCAAAACAAGGATTCTTATACCTGAGGGAAATTATGATATTTTATGAAGTTAGATAGAAGGCCAGAAAACAATGTGTTAAAAATGCCCAGTCCTGTGAGCAAAATTGCAACGTGTTCTTGCAAAGTTAAACTATTCAGTACACATATCCACCAACTTGACTGAGACATAAAATAGATAGAAGTTATTATGAAAGGTGGTAGACTGACAGTGGACTGAAGTACTTTTTTTTAAATTTAAAACAAAACAAAACAAAACACAACATGCTGTTTACCATTTTATAGAGTACTCAGTATTTTAGTGTCAGCTTGCCACTAGAAATGTCAACATATCTCATAGGCTGACTCAGGAGAATTTGGACCGTAAATGAGTGGTAAAGATGAGAGATATTTTATCTGAGAATATTGAAATTAGGCACAGTACGTGATGGATCCACACATCGTTGCAACAAAGCTATTTTCTCTGACTATTGTCTCAAAAAAAGCTATCAAGATAAATGAACCTATAACATACACTGCCTGGTTGATTATATAGGTGGTGCTCCTTGCCTGCCTGATTTCTATATCTAATCTTTATGGCTCCAGTTTCACATTTTGTCCCAGTCTCTTAGCTGTGGATGAAGAGGGAATGTATAAGATGCCTGGTCTCTGTTCCTTCAAAATGCAACTGTTAGGGATTGAAAATCTTCAAGAAAACCTTAGTCCTATTGACATACTACCCAGTATGGAGAAAGTAAGAGAAACAGAGGAAGAAAAGGAAAACTTACCTCTGCATATTTTATTCAGTAGTTCTATTTCTAAAGGATCAGTTAGAGTCTCTCATGCCAAAAGAAGGGGCCATTAGTTGTATATTCAGTTCTGCTATACTTCTGTCCAACTCAAACTGACCCTGGTTCCATAGTCATGAAGTTCAAATGGCACATGGTCCTGCAGCCATGGTATTGCCTATGACAGGGGCGTGTCCACTGTGTCCATTCCTCATGTTGTTTATGGCTGCATAGGGCTTGAGTTATTCACTCTGGTGATTCAGCCCTTTTTCCAGCCTTCCCAGCCTTTTTTTTTTTTTCTTTTTTTTTTTCCTGAGGGCTTAACTCCCCGGAGAAAATTCCTGTTTCTGAAGCATACTGTTAAACGTAGGTAGATACTTAGTAGGGTGAGCCTCTTCAGCATTGCACATATGCTTTGCATGTTGTCATTGTTGTTCACTATTAATAGCTGGTGAACAGAACCCTTGATAGGCCTTATTTGTGCTAATACATGAATAACTCTGCTTTCTCAGTGCCAAATAACATTACAAAAAGGGAAAAACATAATCAAGTCAGAAAAAAGCAAAAAAAGCCTCATGTAGAAAGATGATCCCCTTGAGCACACTTTTGACGTTTTTCCAGAATTAAGAAACTGTAGGAGAACTTGAACAAGGAAAACAAACATCTTTCCCAGCAAATGTCTTTCTTCACAAGGGATGAAATTTTGATTGCAAGCAAATGTGTGTACACACATGCAAAAAGAGTATTCCACCTGTGGAAGGATCCAGTTGCTAATGAAGCTGCTGATCAAAAGCCGTTAGTGAGAACCAAAAGGTCAGTGCTGTTTGCTGTGTCCTGCAAGGAGCTAATTTGCTGATTTCTGCCAGAGTAAACCTGGCCCTGGAGCAAAAGACTGCCCCAGGGCTCATCTCTGCCCTGTTCCCTGTGTGGGCATTGTGAACAGCAGGAAGGAGTGAGTGGGCAGGCTCCCTGTTCAGGCCCACTGGAAACAAACTCTTGTAGAAGATTTTCACTATTTTAATACTCTTAACATTGTCCTAAAATATGAAACTATTGTCAAAAATATGCTTGGGAAGTCTTTCCTTTTCTGCTCCAGAATTGGGGCTCTTGAACTTGGCGTTATTGAATTCTCCTCCATGATACTGGACAAACAGCTCTGCTCTTCCAAGTTTCTCTTATACATTTGCTTAGGATTCTCTTAAGACTTCTCAGAAAAAAAAAGTTCCATCTGCAAATGTACCATAACAAAACAGGAGCAACTTGATCTAGCTGTAGATGTCTCTGTTCACGGCAGGGGAGTTGGACTAGATGACTTTTAAGGGTCCTTTCCAACTCAATTTTATGATTCTATGAAAATGAAAAGAACAACAAGCGCGTATCATTCTCTGATACTTCATAACATTTACATGCTACTGTTAAAAAGGTGCATAGCAGATGCTTGCTTTTGCAACATTGACAGAGGATGTGCTGAATACAAGGGCTTTCCAGATATAGGAGTCTTTATGATAGAACAATGATGAGAGCTGGCTACATTATGTCGATTTAAAAAAAAAAAAAAGAATAAAACATTAAAAACAAACAAACAAACAAACAACACAGGAATGAATGCAAACAACCAGCTAACAATGCTATCAGGATATTTTGCATGCTTGTGTTCAGCTGTCTCTTTGTATAAGGTGGGTTCGCATTGTGTTTTATGTCTTGCTTCATGATGAACTGAAAAGAAAAAAAGGTAAGAAGGGAAGCTTTTCCCACTAGAAAAACTCACATGTTTTCTGTTTATTCCTTGCCTGATCAAAACTTTTTGTTTAAAATAGCTGTTATCAACCATGGAAAAATTTCCCATCACATTGATTTGGAGAAGAAGCTATTCTGAAATAACTGCTACATTGCACAGTAGATGTTTACCTGTTTCCCAACTACACAAACTGATAATGGGTAATTGGGATACAGGCTAAGTACTAAAATCTGGTACCATTATGTTGAATGACACTCTATAAAATAACATCTGTCTTTGTGTAACATAGGCTTAATTCCCAGCACACTACCAGTCTATAATGAGAACAGTATACTGTAAGCACTGAAAATACAGAAAAAAAGTGCAACTAAACTGTTTTTCTGATAGCATACAGATAGCAAAAAGGCAAGCTTATTACCTTCCAGGAGCTTATATTTTTATTTTGTAAAATGCAGTTTTACATTTGTCTTTCTATTACTTTACAATTCTTGGTAGATCTACAGCACACACGTGTATAGATGTATATATATGTGTTGGTGTGTACACCAACATATGTATTTAATATGTATTTAAAAGGAGTTAGATTAGACAGTTAAATGCTACTAAAACAGGCATCAAAGTCAGTTCAAAGATTCCTGCTGGATTTAAATCTGGAATGAAAATGAGATTGTAGCAGAAAACAAATCTACTCAGCCTTCTTTTGTAATTTTGGCCCTGACCACAATACTAGCCTTGTTTCTTCCTTTTTAATTTTAATTTTTATTTTTTCCAAATATAAATTAAAACTGATGATCATGAGAACATCATATTATGGTGCATTTTGTGTTTGCTGATGATGCCACTAACCTGCTTGGACTGATCCCAGACAGGGGAAACCAGCCTCAGTAGCATGAAATACCACCTCCCCAGGTAACTGCATGAGGCATTATTTTCAGAGATGGCTTTTTTTTTTTACTTCAGCAGCTGGAACTATAGATCAGATGAACCACTGATGAGATTTTATCTGATTTTAGATGTCTGACTGCCAGACCATTTTCAGTGTTGAAGTTTAGCCTCGGGTTTTTCTTTTTTCCTTATTTCAGTTGACATAACATTGCTTCCTTAGAACGCCAGTACATGTCCATATGAATAGTTAATTTTTCTTCCACAAGATATGTGAAATGACAAGAAAAAAAATAATGTGAACACATTCCTGTGTGATCTATCTATATTTTTCTAAGCTGGTTCAATTATTAGTGCAGCATTATCTTCTCTGTAGTAGAACACTATCTAGCAATGTGATCAGTTACAGCAAATCCAGATAACATTTGAATAAATCTATTACTACAGTTGTATTTGCATTCACAGTTATCAGGGAGTCAAATTTTTAAGCGTGCATAATGGAATGTAACTGATGTGTGTGCAATGGTCAGGAATACCAAATATTTTGGCACTGTGTGAGATTACTGTTGAGAAAAGTTCATTAAACTGAGCCATTATAGTAATCCTGGTACTAAAGATACATTGTTATAGCTGAAAACAAGAAGTAGAAATTGGAAAAATGATGGGAAGAAAGACATATTGTCACCACATTTTTGTATTTTCTGCAGAAAAAGCCATAATTTCTTAATAGACACAATCCCTTCCAACTCAAATGATTCAATTATTTATTTATTTATTTATTTTTCCACAAGCATATTTCAGAAAAGCAAATTTTTCCTGTTAAGGACTATGAGACTTCTTGTTCAGTATACTCACTTTATACAGAATGTTTGACAGCCTCTACATATGCCTGTGCTGGGGAAGGTTAATGTAATTTGTCAGACAGCATGTTCTTACTCATGGGAGACGTTTTGTGAAAACGTGCTTTTTAGGTGGCTGGCTCCCAGGTTAGGTGACACAAGCATCCCCTCCCCTTCCTCATGTGTATGCGTTATATGTCCATCATTAATCTGGAGATCACTTAGTATTTTTTTTTCCATAGGTTTCCTACTTCTCAAGGCTCATCTGCATTGAAAGGATACCTTAAAATAAGGGAAGAGTGGTACTTATAAGTCATACCTGTGGGTGAGGTAGGGGTTTGTGCAGTTCTCCCAGATGCCTGGAGATAGCTTTTCCCCGCTTTGTGCATTTCTATGTGGGGACAAAGAAGGACTTACCCTTCTCCATGTATTCTCTAAAATAAATCTGTGAGGTAGCTTAGCAGCAGTGAAGTTACATCATGCACTGAGCCATATCAGGCTTGAAGGTGGCAAGAGAAAGTTCTTTTGCTCCAAGATTTCTAAGTGGGTCTTTAAGAGAGCACTGGGGATCCTAGCAAGTTCTGCTATCTCTGAGTCCTCAAATATTTTTCAAAATCTTGGCACTGGTTAATTTGCAAAGTTACCATATTGCTGTGCAGACCACTACAGGAAAAAAAAGTTCTCCATCTGGTCACATTCACCCATACATTTCAAGTTGCTCTTAAAAAAAATTGTCAACAAAAATGAGTCCTTTAGTCTCTCTTTTGACTTGGAAAAGTCATTGTCTGGCTTCATGTTTATAGGTTATACGGACAGCATTTTATAATTTATTTGCTTATATTCTAGCTGCAAATGTCTAATTTTTTCTCCATGTTTTACAAAGAGGCATCCCTTTATTGAAAACTGTGTACTCTACTTTTCATTTTCTTTAATCTGCTGATTTCACCCATGTTTTTCAGGAAAATTAATTTTATTTTATCTATTCACGGATTCTTTCCGGAAAAAAAAAAAAAAAAAAAAGCAGAACTCATTTGGATTTATATCCACTCATTGATTAAGCCACAGTGCTTGAGCCTGGAGAAAGGATGGAGATAAAATTTGAAAATCCAAGGCAGGCATTATCTAGATTCAGCTACTTTCAATATGACAGGCATTCGGAATAGAAAGAAATACGACTTTCACGAGTGACAAAGAAGCAAGCAGCAAACTGGAGGAGTGCATGGATTCTAGATGGGATGTTAAGTAGATAGGTTCCCAAGAACAGTTTATCTGCAGCATAAAAGCAGGGGTTAGTGTGGCACCAGCTGATTCAGAATACCCAGGGCAACTATGTGTCTTTTAGCAGGAGGCAGATTTTCACAGCAATTGGGCATGATGAGAGGGAATCCCTGAGGATTCCTGTAACACTGCTGCAGGAGAAGGTGCCTTGTGGGGCAGAGGGTAGACAGTGTAATGCCTGTGGATATTTTTCTCACAAGAGAGCGTGTGTATTTCTAAGTGACACAGAGAAGAGGTGAAGCCAGAGTTTTCAGTCTCGGTATGTTATGGAAGATGCACTGGAGTTTGAAAACACATAGGGGAACTAAAAGGGAAGTAAAAGTGTGATTTAATTACTCAGAGGCTAAATGTAAGGGCTAAATTGCTCTGAGGCTGGGGGACAAGTAAATGACCAAGGGATCAGATGTTGTGCTAGTGAGCACTGTATAAATACCAAGGAAAGTGGAAGAAATTTCAGTGAGGTTTTTGAAAACCCTCTCTTGCTTGCCCCAGGGCACTAGGAAGAGATAAGTAATTTCATATTTTGACTGAGGTACTGCTGAGATTTGTAGTACAAGCACCACCAGGGTCCCTGGGTATTTGGTGCTAGCACCCAGATGTCCACTGTGGTTTACAGTTGAGCTTAATCTGTGGACTTAATTTTCCTAGGAGTCTGGGCAGAGCAATATGTTATGACTGTATTTATTGGGTTCTACAGAAGAGGTGGTTGCCTTTTTTTTCTTTTTCTTTTTATAACTTATCTGTGTTGGATGGAGAAAACAATACTTAAATATATATTTGTATTTTACTTTTTAATTTAGAAATGCCAGAAATGTCATCCCTGATGCTCCTTGTTTGCAAGGGAACTTCTGTGACAAATGAAGCACTGTTTTTCAAACTGTGTTTGAAAGAAAGCTGTGCATCAAAACTTACATATTTTCCCTAATATTGAAAACAAATCTGAAATACCTGTTTCCTACCTCAGTCAAATTTCTCTACATTTCTGTTGTCACACCACTATTACTATTGATTTTCAAATAGAAGTTGAGACTTTCAGGATAGACTGGGAATGATGTTTGAAGCTGAATGAATCCTTCGTTAAAGGATTAAACACTTTCTTTCACTGATGACAAATCAGAACAGATTCACATTTTTCCCTCTTTTGCAGTTCACCTCTAAATGAAACTCCAGAACACCCCTCTTAGTTAAAAAAATTTCCAGATTTGTCAGTCATATCTGAGATTTATATATGCATCTTATTTTGGATAATACCTCTGTTTAACTTGGGTTTTGTGAACAAACTCCCTTCATTTCAAAGCAGGCAGTTTACTGCCTGCAAGGTTCAATTTGCTTATTGGGTCATAATATTTCAACCTAATTTTGCTTAGTAGGTAATTTGTCTCCATGGTGTCACACCCATCTCCCTCTGACAGGCTTTGTTTCAAACCCATCACTTTGATTTTTACTGGTATGTTTCTCAGTTATTCTCAGATAGTACTTTTAAAAATTAATTAGCTGCAAACCAAGAAACTCAAAGGCTCTCAGATTTCCCTAGTCATAATTCCTCCTTTGCAATTAATTAGATGGTCTTAATGTCCATCATTAATTAGCTTACAGCAAATTTGCCATTTAAGTATATTTAACAGACTATTGACAGCATCTATTTTGCACATTAAGCAACAGGATGTCCTTAACAGATATGAAACCTCCTCACCAGGATCCTATAATAGAAGAAACTTCCTGTGTAGAAAGAATACATTCCTTATTTTCTAGAACTTTTCATGAGTGGATGTGTGTCGCAGTGAGAGCAATGCACCAGCAGGCAAGGTGACCACTGGGTTTTGGTATACACAGGGAAAACAAGGCATAGAGAACACCAGGACTCATAGATGTGCAGTTCACAAATAGCACTCTGGGTCTGTTAGTAAAGGCCAAAGATAAAGCACCAGTTATCACTTGGTCTTAAAAAATAAGTTCTGTGTGATTTGAGTAAAGGTCAAACCACTTCTGGGGTGACTAGTTAAACAAAAAGTGAACTTAATCATGACTGGCAAATCTCTACGGCTTGGACTCAGTCTGGACGTTGTCAGAGACAGTCAGGAGTACAATTTCCTCTGCTTCCCCTTATCCACATGGGCAGTCAGAGCAGAACTCCTGCAGGGGAGAGCTTTCAGCTTGGCTGGTCCATCAGGAGCAGTTGTTTTGCTGTGTTTTTCAGTGGTCATGCCTGGAAATTCTGAAAGAATAAACTAGTGCAGGTGTAGAATGCTATCTTAAATTAATTAAATGATGGGCAAATTGGATGATTTAACTGTCACAAAGGGCTGAGTATATCAGCGTACTTCTGGCTGTCACGCTGAGCGTAGATAGCTTCAGAAGAGCAGAGTATTCCTTTCATGGCCTCTAGTGCTTTGCATTAGAGCAGAGCCTCAGTGACAACCAAAAGGGCACACAAACTGTTCTAAAGAACAGTCAAAAGAAAAGAAAAAAAAAGACAAATGACAACCCATAGGCAAAAGAAGCTGCAAATTTCACATCCTCTACTCACCAATGTTATAACTCTGTCTGGGGTAAAACTTTCATCAGAAATACCCAACACATCATTTGTTTTTTGGGATATTTCAAGGCCACTGCTCCACACAGAGCTAAGGCACTTCTGAATTATTTGCAGTTTGAGCAAAAGTGTAAGGAATGGACAATCTTATGGGCATCTCAGGCCCTGCTGTTGCTGTTTAGTTGCCCAAAATTATAAATTCTTTGCAACACAGGTGAACTGCTCCAGCTCTTGAAGTCTGTCACTTTCACTTGTCAGTTTGTCTTTAAGCTCTACAAGGACAAGCTCCAGGAGACTGATTTATGCTTTTAAAGAGATTTATTCTCCTTTGATCAGTTCCACAGACTTTATCTAGTTTACTTACTCCTGTAAATGAGTTCGGGCACTGCTCCCTGAAGTAAACACAAATGACATGCTTTTAGAAACAAGAATTAGGGATGTGCTATTAAAACTCCCCTGATCTTATCAAATTACAAGGGGCAGGGGTATTGCAAAAAGTCCCATAAATTTAAAACAGATTTTAAGAGCAAAAACGAAGCCAGCTTGCACATACAGAACGGATCATAGTGTTTCATCTCAGAAAACTGAGCCAAAATCTGGACTCGGTTCTGTGCTTCACAAGCAGTGAAACCACCATCTCTGAACTAAACGATGAGAACAGAGTTGTTTCCTTCTGAGAAACTCCATGGATGTACCTATAATCTCTATAATCTGGAAAAGCAGAGAAAGCTCTCTTGGTTCTCAGTTACTCAGCAGATGTTACATGGGGCCTTGGGACTGACATTTGAAAAGTGGGGAAAGGAACCTCATCAGGAATTTACTGAAATATAAAATGCTTCTTAAGATTCTATAGGACAAGAGATAATTTAGGAGATTTAGTAATAGCTCTTTGAAAATTAGGAAAACTTGGATATGTAAGAGACCTTGAAAACATATTATAAGGATATATGAAACCTCATTTTTCATCTCTCAGAAGTGGGATTGGTAGGGTAGAGAGGCAGTGAAAAAAACAGAAACTGCCATTAAAGGGTATCTTCCAGCCATGGTACCCTTTTGGAAATATTTAAGTATCCACTTTCGACTGGCCCAAAATGAGGTTATTCTCACCACCGGTGTCCACTAGTGAAGTATGATGTGGATGTTTCAGGTCATATAATCATAGAATGGCTTAGGTTGGAGGGGACCTTAAAGGTCATCTTGTCCCTACCCCCCTGCTATGGGCAGGGCTGCTGCCTACCAGCTCAGGCTGCCCAGGGCCCCATCCAAACTGTCCTTGAGCGCCTCCAGGGCTGGGACACCCACAGCTTCTCTGGGCAGCTATGCCAGCTCCTCACTGCTTTCTGAGTAAAGAATTTCTTCTGAACATCTAACCTAAATCTTCCCTCTTTTAGCTTAAAGCCATTCCCCCTTGTCCTATCAGTTCCCTTCCTTCAAGGTCAATTTCCTTGGCTACAACTGTCTGAACAACATGAATGCTGGGAGCTATGGTGAGCTTTCCTGAGTACCTGAAATATCTGTCTTGAGGGATGAATGATTAAAAGTATCTTTTTCTGATCCCTCTAAGAAGTACAATTCATGGGAAAATGTGGGTAGTGAAGAATAATTGACACAGAACCGAATTTCTATGTAACCTTCATTATTCATTTGTACAGTGAAAGTTAAATCTTCAAAAGTATTTCTTTGGACACTTACAGCCAATTTCCATTACATTAACCAGAATCATTGGGGCAGTGTCTATAGATTTTGAACTGTTACTTTCCAAATGCGATTTATTGGAATACTGACTGAAACCCTTTGAAATACAAAATTGATTTAAGGAAATCTTGTTTTGTAATAGGTACTGAGGTTCATTGTCTATTAAGCGTTCTTTGCTTTTGCTGATGCAGTTATCACAGTCTTCTTGTGAAATCCTGAAGTATTATCTCCACCTTCTCAAAACCAGATCTGTCATTTAAAATCTCTTCAAATGCAATGAAATGACATAGTGGTCTGCCTCACTAAAAAGTCAGGTTTCTGCAAAGGATTCCTGCATCGCTACTAGTCAAAATATAGTTCTGGTAATTAGCAGTGTGTTTTGAAATGTTGCCAGAGGTGAGTCACTCTTCCACACTAACCTGCTTTTGAGAAGGTATGATTTTGATACTACTGTTCAGACGCAGAAATATCTGTCAATAAATAGCACATTAAGTACTGCCGTGTATAGCTATGAGAGTGAACAAAGCTTTTTGAAAGTACCATAATTCTGACTGATGTTTCAAGGCACACCTGGACACATAAATTCCTTTGTCTTGAGAAGTGATTGTGCACATTATATGGGTATGACATTTGTTATAATCTTTTGCATTTGCAGTAATCCATTTATTTTCAGAGAGAGATAAAGGTAAGGCAGCAGAAAAATGTTGCTTTTCCTTGAATTAACTCCTACGTACACATACTAAGGCAATTTCTGCTATGTGGCAGAACATGGAGGCTACACAGACTTTTAATGACGTTGGTTCCTGCCGCTCCTGCAAACTGACTGGAATATGAAGGAGGCAGAATTTGAAAGTATTACAAGAGAAGACTAATTTAAAGCTTCCTGGATTGTAGAGGTTGTAAATATTTGTGGATTTAAAGTTCCTCAGTGTTGAGAGTGGCTCAAATGTGCAGAATTGTTAGCCTCTATTGAGTTTCATCCCTACAGGGATTAGCTTCCAAGAGATGTCCTGAGAGTTAATGGACGTTTTCATCTAACAAGAACACAGTATCAGAGGAACTGTTCACAGAGACTGAGATTTTAAATTCACAGTTTATACAAGCACATTTTAAAGAGGCAATTTATTCTGAGTGCAAAGTACAGTACCATAGGTTAAACATTTCTCCCTTGTTATCATTACCAAATGCACTTTAGACAAATTATTATGCTAGACAGAAAGGGTATTTGCTTCTTGTTAAGAGACAAAAAAAGACTAAGAAATCACTTTCCAACATCTGTTACTCTTCCATCCTTCCCCCGACACACACTAAAGTGATCTTCAATTACGTTTCTCATGGGCTATTGATTGTACTGGACAGATCAGCACTGTCATTGTTACGCGTCACTGGGGAAAGCAAACATACGTAATATACTTTAAAGATGCATGGCAGACAATAATCATCATAATAAAAAAAAACATCTCAGACAATAATTCTACGTACTTTTATGGAGAGATTTCTGCTCGAGGGGTGTGTTGTAGTGATACTACAAAATCTGTATGAGGGGCTACAGGGAAATTAATCTTGTTTTCTGAAGCAAGAGCATACTGAGGAACCATACAGACTGCATCAAGTATTGAAATTCACAGACTGCACAGTGGTTTTCCACAGCTAGGGAAATAGTCCATTTTTCTGGGTGTTCTTTTAAGTTTTTTTTTTTTTTTTTTTTTTTTTTTTTTTTTTTAATGATTAGGTAATTCATATGCCTATCTGATAATGATGGGTTTTTTTCGTGAGAAGGAATTAAACAACCTCTTTCACATGTGTCAAGAGACGACTCACTCTTTCTACCTGGGGAATGATGAGTACCTCTGATACTGCCTATGCCCTTCACCTCCTGTTGAATTTGGCATAGATTAAGGGGCTCAAAATATTAAATTTCAGGCAGTGACAAATCATAATGTAGTTGTAGCCCAGTTGTGATTTTCTCTTCTGTTGATCATGCCATCAGTCACAATGACTTCATGATACTACTTCTGTGAATAATTACTTGCTAGGATAAAGGAAGTTTCTACATACAATTAGAGATCTATCCCAGCAAAGGTTTTTCCTGATGGAGAAAAGCTTTGATTATTGCAGAAACTGTAAATGCAATGCAGGTGGAAGGAATTTTACACCTGAATAGAAGATAGTAAATCATTATTAGTAAAGCATCTAAATAATTTGCCAAAAAGTAAACATAATAAGATAATTACATGACACATTGTGTGCTCCCACTATTGATGTTGCAATAAAGTCAATGCAAATGTTAAAAAAAAAAAAGAAAGAAAGAAAAAAAGAACTGGATGAATTTTTGAAACTGCAAGGTGAAACTATAGTTGAAACTTGGCACAGGCTGCTTCAAACGGAAATTGGGGTGTCAATGACACTTTGGTAGCTTACTTCAGATTTTTTTTGTCGTTGTTCAAAATAATGTTCTATTTCCAATAAATCTAAAGCTCTGAGATCTGACCAACTGTGTTCTGAAGCTGGTCAGTGACACCGTCAGTTGCCAACTTCTTCATGAGAACTGTTAAATACCTCATACTGAAATAAGATGAGATGAATCAAGAAGACTACGTGGTGAGATGTGAAGAACATCCTTTGGGAGGTGAAGGAGGGAAGAGTGGGATCAGGAGGTCTGTAGCCTTCCCTGTGTCCTGGAGCTCTTCCCACAGCCACTGCAGGGTTTTGGACTGAATGCCCATGGTGCCACATGGGCTCTGGACCAGACAGCCTCCCCTCGGTGACTGCAAAGGGAACTAGGGATTAACTAAAGTTAATTTTATGAATTTCTTCTTTCTCCATGAGCTGATGAGAGGCCTGCTGTTGACATTAGTGAATATAAGTGCTTTGGATAGTAGATGTCCTGAACTAGTTTTTCTGTATTTTTTCTTTTCCATGACCCTGCTCCAGCAACTCTCTGAAGATCAAGGTTTTGTCTGATAAAGGAGTAATTACATAATTCTTTCTTGAGGTGACATTTGGGATACTTCTTCAGCAGCCCTCCTTGTGTAGTAAATGAATCTTAGAGACAGAAATGTCACCTATTTTATTTGGTGGAATATGAAGGAGAAGAAGGCCTAGGTTTATGGTAGTACTGACAGCATATTCAGTTTCTTAGCAGCCTTTATTTGTGATTTCTTACCCAGTTCCAAGTTACAGTTAAATGTAATCTGGATTCTTCTAAATATTCTTTTCTGCTTAAGATATTATTATGATTTTTCTTCCTGGTTTGACCAGAATCACTGATTTCAGTGAAGGCTAGTACATGAGTTATCATCTTTACTCTATCCCAAAATATTAAAAAAATATATCTAGAAATGCTGCATTTAATGTGTTTCTCCATATTTATCACAAAGTACTAAAAATAACTTACTTAACACATTTTTTTCTTCAATATTTACAGTTTCTCATATATGTTTATTTCCCCAGTATTTCTTATTTAGCTTTACTTTCAATAGTAGATTGAAAAGCTTGATTTTTAGTATTATTTTCTCAGAAATCAGATTTTTTTTTCTAATGCACTTAATGCTATTTTAACTTGTGTTTCTTTGAGATTCTTCCATACCATGTTTAGATTTGATGATAAATATTAAAATTAAATACAGACCTTCGAAGTGCCAGAAATTTAACATTTATTCACATCACTACCGTTTAATATACATTTGTTCTTCCATAACTGCTAGTTATAATTACCTAGCACTCAAATGTACAGAAATTCTCAATTTACTGAATCATTTCACAGTTCAATTGCTTTTAAATACAGTAGGTGGCCTATCGATCAAGTAGGCTGTAATTGATTCACTCTTTGTAACGTTCTCAATCCCGGTCCATGTGGATTGCCAGCAGACCATAAATCAAAGGTAAATAGCAGAGGAGTGAGTGAGGTGAATGTGTGCGTGAGGGCACTGAGTGTCTAGAGAATGTCACAGGGCTCACTGTTATATGCAGCTGCACTCAGTACATCAATTTATGACCTGGTAGAGAGTGCAAAGACAGGCAGACAGGAAGATCTGATAATGCCCTGTGACTCCCACTGCTGCCTTCCAAAACTTGTGTACAAACCATCAGTCTAAGCAATCTAAGGCTGAGGCTTATACACTACTGCATCTACATCTACACTATCAGTGAGCACCTGGGCAAGGGTCTGGGAAGGATGGGTACTCGAGGACTGTAAGTCCATGTTGGCTGGATATAGCAGTGGTTGCTTAAGCAGCAATGATGAGCTAGTAGATGTACTGAGTGAGTGGGTGTGCTAACACTCCCACCTCGTTTGACCCTGTGCTAACAGAGAGAGCATTGGTGCATCTCCCAATGGACACTGCAGCACCTTGCAGGCCACACCAGTGCCAGCCATGTAGCTCAGCAAGTCCACTCTGGACCTTGTGATTCCTTCCAACCCTGGTCATTTTGTGATTCTGTGTGATTCTGTGACCTAAGTACCAGAGAGACACAAGCATCAGCAGTGTGGAAGTTATGACACCAGTCCTATAACACCCAAAGTTTTGCCTACACTGGAGCAATTTTCCTATGGCGTGAGGAAAAATGCATACACAGTGCAGCAATAGGCGCTATCAGATGCTATTCGGATTAGTTTTTGTTTTCTTTAACCAAATGTTTTGTTGTGCTTTCTGCTATAGGAGCCAAGAGAATACCACACAAGTATGTGTATTATGGATTGCTCAGTACTCCATCTGATAGACATAGCAGTGTTTTGTGGCTTTGCTGGTGATACTGTCAGGAAATATTTCCACAGACCCTTACTGTATCTTTCCAAGACATCACAGACTGCTGCAGACTAAACCAAACTGTTGTTGTGACCTAGCTAGTCAAACAAGATGAATCTTGTGTCACTCTTCATTGGCACATCATTTTTTTCTGTGAGAACCTCAGCAAGAGGAAGGTACCAAGAGGTCAAATCGCAAATTACAGAGCATTCTGCAAGCCCTAGGAGTCTGGTGTATAAGCTATGATGGATTGATTCATTTCTCTGTTATCTCATGTTGCAGCACAGAAAGACCAAAAAAAAAAAAAAAAAAAAAAAAAAAAAGGACAATTTCCACTGTTTTTTGAATGATCCATTTGACATTTCTAATGTATGTATTAAGTGATTTCATCTGTCACAAAGAAGTGAAGTGGGTGAGATCCTTGTGGATGACTATGTAACAAATCTATGTATCATACAATTTTGACTAGTTCATCTGCCTGCTATTCTCTTCTCCAGAAATTTCTGGAGAAACTTTTGAGCAGTTTCAAATTGATGCCTTTAACCTCATTTTTTTTACAATCTGACTTTTCACACAATTGTTTCCTTTCCTAAGCAAACACCTGTATTTCTCCCTTAAGGTATAGCAGTTCTAGCCCCAGAGGATGAAGGCAGGGCCCTGACAAATTACTATATTCTTTTTATATAAGAGCTGAATCATTCGCAGATCTACAGAAATAAAACTGAACATTTAGTATAACTGGAAGGGGAAAATCCCAAAGAGGTCAATGGGCTCCTGACCTCTAAAACATAATCACAGTACAGGCTATCATCATGGTTCTCAGCATTAGGGACCTAGCAGTAGAAGGCTGATTTCTGTGGGCAGAGGGGTCAGAGAAGGCAGAGTTGTGAGGTCAGAGGTAGCCATCCCCTGCAGAGATATCAAAGCAGAAGCCCAATATTAATCTCAGTATCTCCTACGTCGAACTGTCTAAGCCAGAAACATGTTACAGTGGAATTGCTAGGTCATAGCCTGAACCAATGGTTAAGTAACAGGTGTGGTTAACCCAGGGAGCTCAGATGCAAACAATGCACCTGAGTGGCCAGAAGCGGTGGAACCAGGATCCACTCCTCCTCTCCATCATTTAAAGGTTAGAAGCCAAGGGAGTTACATCTTTTTGAGACTGCACTCCTTTGGAGAACTTACCAGTTATTGGAAGGGTGAGTCAATTCTGTTTCTTTTGTCATCCTGTTCTATAGCACCTGTATCCTAGGAAAAGGTTCTGCAGTCATCTTTTTCTCCCTTATACATGTGCACTGCCTACTTCCACTTAAGAGACAGCTCTCAGTATTTTGGTGTAATCTTTTATTTATTTTTTGTGTGTATAAATATCTATAAGCATAGACTTGTGCTTATTTCTGTCTGACCCCAGGTATGTGTTTATATGGAAAATGCAGAGAATATGCTTCTATTGCTTTGTCAGAACTCAATTCCCTGGGCAGCCTGATCTGGTGGGTAGCAACCCCCCTCCTT
>JAOWBP010001760.1:26237032-26249722 GCA_028571105.1 Tragopan temminckii
AGCCTGGTCTAGTATTAAATGTGGAGGTTGGTGGCCCTGCCTGTGGCAGGGGGGTTGGAGATTCATGATCCTTGAGGATCCCTTCCAACCCAGGCTATTCTGTGATTCTGTGATTCTGTGGATGCCTGTGGTGACAGCAGCTCTGAGGAACTCTCTTGTGTTTACCTGTAGCTGTGTAGCTGTGGGACACTTTGCCTTGCTATCTACTCTTTGGTACAACCAAGACGGTGTCTGGTACCTCCTTGGGCCTGTCCACAGCATCCCCCTCATGAAGACTGAACTGAAGAATATGTAAGAGTATTTTAGCTGTCTTGAACCTATCTACCTGCGCTAGCTTCTACAGGAGCCCCTCCTCTGCACTCCTGCCTTGCATCTGTCTTCACCAGTTCCTGAGGACACAGATTTTTGTAAGAGGATTTCTTTACTCCTATCTGCCACAGGGATATAGATATTTTTGTTGTCTTCTTATGATATAGTGCTTCTGTCTTCTGGGTGAGCTATAGAAACTCCTGATGTGTTAAAAAATATTTGGTAGAAATAGGCAGAGTAAACTGTTGCACTGAAGTTTTAAGACTTGCAATGACATTCATAGCGCAGGCTAGACATTTGAATGCTTCTTGAATATTGAATATCATGAAACTAAAAATTAGAGCAGCTGAAGTCTGTGCTTTTTACATGAATAAGGAAAATTCAAATGAGTTCTTATTAAAATGCCCATCCATCTTTAGTTGTAGGAATACTGAATCAGAAACAGACTAAGCTGAAAGCAAAAACTTCATTTCCTCATGTGAACATAACATCTGAGCCCCAGTGCCCATGACTATAACACCTGTGCTTTGATTTGGGCCTGTATTTTATGTTTAAATTGAAGACATTATATTACTGCTAGATAATATGTTTCATTTTTAGGTCAACATTTTCTTACTTCACTGGACTCCCAACAGTTATCAAGAACTTTTGCAAAAAAATATGGAGTAAGTGCAAAGGTACAAAAATCAGAGTGTGCTCCAAGGTTTTTTTTATCAACCCGTTTTTCCTGACACTAGCTCTAATGGGAGCTGAGAACTCCTATGCTTGATATTAGATCCACAGCTTTTCAGTAGAGTCCTAACTTTACTAAAATTGGCTCCCAGATTATTCCCATTTAACAAAGATTTTACCTACTGTGTTATTTCAGTACACTTGCAAATAAAACTTTGTCAGATGAAGCACTTAGAAAATTTAAGGCTTATTGTGAAGGAAAACTGCATTTACAGATCTTATTGCTTCATTATGATGATAAGAGCTCAGAGTCCTTCAACACTGATCATGTTCTCTTTCTTACAGTTACAAAAAGGCAAAGAGAATTTGCACTTACCTATTTCGAAATATGTTTTGTGAAGGCGTAAAGAACTTCTAAAGGGACTGATTACGGAAAATTACCTTGCATTGTATGAGCATGAGTTGATTAAGTTTAAAATAAATACAGTCATTTCAGGAGGGTAAAGTTTGAGAAATTAAAGGAAGTGTTTAGTAAAGTCAACTGGACTGAAGTTCTCAGGGATTTGAGTATGGAGGAGGCTTGAGGTCTCCCTTAATGAAAATTACAAAACCAAGTAGGAATTTGCCAAACAAGCGGAGGGGAGAAAATTGTAGGGAAAGATTTCCAAAACTATTTGAATTAACATCCACCTCCAAATGTTGGTAGGAGTAAGCATATACCAAATGAAGAATTATTCCAGGGACACACCAGCAAAGAAGTTTGTTCATGCAGATTAGAAATCACAGAATGAAGTAAAAAATGCCCAATATCAAGATGAATTAATACTTCTAAAATAAATGTATTCTAAAAAATTATTTAGCCTTTAACTGAAGAGCTTGAAAAAAGAAGTAGGGGTGGCGTATACTGAATATGGGATAGATGTTCAAGTTAAGTGAGTGTAGCTCAAATACAAAAGTAGCACTTTCAATCAAGAAAGAAAAGTAAAATGACTCCTGCTAGTCAGGAGTGGCAGCAGAAGGCATGACAAGAGAACTGGAAACTATATGGGAGCAGGATTCTTCTAGAAGCCCAAAATAACTCTGAAATAATAAATTGTTGTGAGGAATATCAATGTTGAAGAAAAGGAGAAAAAGGTATTCAAGCACTGCACAGCTCATGTGGATAGATGCTAGGCTCCCACAGAACTGTCTGTCAAATGTAGATCAAAAGATAATTTTATTTGGTCATCTTCAATTTAAGTTGGGAGTGTTGAGACCTCAGTGGCTGCCAGTGCTCCTGTAGGTGTGGAGGGAGCTGGATAAATGCCTGCATATGCATGGGAATGCCTCCAGCAGAGCAGCAGGAATCTCAGCCCCTTCCTCTGAGTCTTCCATCAAGAAAAAGACATCCATGAGGCTGCTCTATACTTTTGTTCAACTTGTAGCAGGGACTCTGGTCCTGGGTCCAGGTGAGGTAAGAAGGAGGAATGGAGTTGATGTGTACCCTAGCCCTAAAGGTACTTGAGAGCTCTCGCTGGAGGCACCGGTTATTGAATATAGTGTAGAGCAAGGGCCAAGTGATTGATAGTGGAGCCAAGGCTGAGAGGATGGGATACAGAGACTAAGTAGATGACAAAGGTGAAAGCAAAAGTTTTGTCATCGGACAGTGCTAGAAAATAAGCCTGCGGTTTCTTTATGGAAGAGCAACAATGGAAAACAAAGACAAGAATTGAACTTTGCCCATAAAAGTCAGCTTGTAAGTCTTGCTCAATAAAAATTAAAAAACTAACAGAGCCAAATTTTCCATCTACTAATTTTGTTCATTTAGGGCACAGCTTGCCATGTCTTTGGAACATAAAATTACTTCAATATTTACAAATGAATGGCTAGCATTTCAGGCTAATGACTCACTAAGTGGCCTTCCATAAACAAAGGTTAAGGAGCCCTTTGAGAGAATTTTGGAAGAAATACTAAAGGACAAGATGCATGGAACAGAGGACAGAATTCAATTAAGCATTTCTAAAAGCAGATCACACCGGCATAACCAAATATTTAAATATTGATAAAGCCACAGATCTTCTAGAAAAGTGAAAAGCTCTAGATTAAATAGAATCTCTCTAACAGTGAAGCATGACATATAGCATGAGATATATCAGAGTTGGGAAACTATTACCTCAAATGGAGAAGATGAAGATGCATATAGCTGTACTGCAAGAACAACAGCTGTATGGAGAATAGGCTGTTCCATTTTTGGGACCGATTTTCATTAATGATCCTGATGCAAAAAGTAAGCTAATGAGAATAGTTGACAAGATGGATGGGGACCTGGGCAGATTGGTCTAGTATTAAGTGTGGAAGTTGGTGGCCATGCCTGTGGCAGGGGGGATTGGAGATTCATGATCCTTGAAGTCCCTTCCAACCTGGGCCATTCTGTGATTCTGTGATTCTGTGATTCTGTGACAACACAAGACTAGGAGGCATCACCATTGGTGAGGAGGAGTCAGACAGCAAGAGATTAGAGAAAGAGGAAAACTACGAAATGCAGTAGTACATGTATCAGACTAAGGAGTGCGATCCAAAATAATCAAAGATAACATGATACCTAAAAATTAGAATTGGAGTTTAGTTTTGGATTAGAATTTGGATTTGTTTAACTTGTAGCAGGGACTCTGGTCCTGGGTCCAGGTGGGGTAAGAAGGAGATATGGAGTTGATGTATTAGATTAGATTAGTTAGATTTGGATTGAAATTGGACTTTAGATTACCTAGCCAGGTGATTCCATGTACCAGTGAGCCAAAGCTCAACCTTTCAATCTTTTAAATCTGAAATATGCTCAGATTAGAGAGAAAAAAGGTGATCAAACAGAAAACAAAGGGAGGGGAGAGCAGAAAGGCAAGGATTTGGATCAAGGACAGGTCAGAGCTGTGACCAGTTCTTGCAGTCTGTCCTCTGGTCTTGCAAAACAAGGAAGGTCCACATGTCTACCAGTTTGTTAGAAATGTGTGAATGTCCTGGAATGATTCTATGTGGCAAGCCCCCATGATATGCTAAGGGAAGGCACACTGCCCCACTACTGACCAGTGCTCCTGAGAGGCAATGAAGCGTCTTAGAAGAGTGCTAGATAAAGAGCTGAGGTCTTCAGCTCCTGAGCTATCACTTCAGAACAAGGTATGTTACATGCCTCAGTTGGTTTCTTTACAAGATCAGCTCAAAGTTTGGGCATCAGAGAAGTCTGAGCACCAGACAATATCACGTCACATTCCCAAGATGTGACAGTATTATAGAACCAGATGCACTGCTTATCTTGTTTGTGAACTTAGCATCCAACATGGAAACTTCTAATATGGAAGACATTAACATGAATTGCCTCATTAATACCATTTTCCTTCTCTTACTTTCTGCCCAGCACAACCAAATTTTAATTGTCAGACAGCCTTGGCTGTGTTACAACTGTTTGTGGTAGCTAAATCTTTTGCTGAAAAATGTCCTATGCAATTCCTCTGTAACTGTGAAGGAGTGAATTCCCTGGATCATAGTGTTTTGTTTGTTCTAGCTTGATGAAATTATCTCATCTTCTCCATCTCAAAGCCGATTGGCCATGTTTCTTTTGCCTTTCACCCTTCTTAGCTGTATTACGCTGTTTGATTTTCTTTATCAAAAGAGACCAGGATACAAAAAATAAATGAGGGAAATGATGTAGGCACTGGCAATATACTCATACATGTAGCGGTCAAATGTATGCATCAATTTTTTAGTAAGTCATTTTCCAAAATGACATCTCAATGATCTCTGCTCCCAACTCATCCCAGCCATTATGAGGCATTTTGCTTCTGGTAGGCATCACAGAATATATATGTCATGAGGCGGAATATGAAGGAGATAAGAAACATCTTTCTGGCTTGATTCAGGGAGTGTGTGCAAAGGGATCAGCCAGGGAAATTTGCCTGAAGCTTCACAGATACATTTGCAAAAAGGGAGAAATATGCATTCATGACTGGCAAAGCTGGAGCAAGAGAGTCAGGAATGATATGACGGGAGACGTGATAGATGTAACTATTATGGTAATACAGCCTTGGTCTGCTACAAGAATTTTTAAACCTCTACATATTTTTATAACCTGTTCACTTTAACTCAACTTTCACAGATCTGCCTTGATGTAGTGCAGGGTGTTCTGCATATTGATACTGAGAAATTCTGCCTGCAGCTTTCCAAGGCTGCTTACAGATAATTTCTTAATCCATTACCAAGAAGAATATTTGACACATTCACTTGCATTAATTAAACAGATGTAGAAATAGATGGGACATTTTTCAGCAACTCTTTGAGGCTTTCTGAAGAAATCGGTTGAACAGTGCCTGATTGTTGTCGTTAGGAAGTAATAGGAAATGAAAGTTACATAGATTATTTTCATATTTAACTAGTCGTCTATTTAAAAGCATTTACTTACAACTTATTATTATTATTATTTTTTCTTCTTCTTGCTAATGCCAGCATTAGCTGTACAATGATAAAAAAAAAATAATGTATTTGAAGGGGAAAGACCCTTCTAATAACAAAGAAATTTATTGTAATTACAAAATTATTGTTTGTGTATTCTTTACATAAATACATTCTTTGAATTCTTTTCTAATACTTTGCTAATTCTTCATTAAAAATTATTTTCTTATTGCCTGACAGAAACTCTATAGTTGCTGAAAATATTTCCCTTATTTAAAAATAAAAATTCTCTACATTCAACATTCTGAAAGTAGATTTATTTTATTTACTGGTATGTTCAAAACCAAATAAAGCAGATTGTTGTGACCTGTCTGCTCAATAGACAAAAGTCATGATGGAGTAGTACAGATCTGATGCCCCCACTAACTTGAGTTCTAGTACAGATTACCAGGACTAATTTACTAAGAAGCACAAGACTCCTCAACAATGAATTTGTTTAGAGAGATACTGTAAGATATCACTCCCAGGACAGCTGCAGGATGTACCGGGCTTTCTACAATATTCTTTCTGTTTTCCTCAATGAAAACCTCAGTCTCCAAAAACCAGCACACTTCCCATTTGTTTTTATCAGTAACACTTGCTATTTAAAACTGTTTATCAAACTGCTGCAAAATTCCCTTCTTACGTTTGCAAATCAGGTTGCAACCTTGTATGTTTCTCAAACATGGTATTGGCTGTGGACTGAGGAAGTATGAATATCTAAGTTTATAACAAACCATAAATAAAACAAATCTGACTCTTCTCATTGAGCTTTCTTGGCAGTTTAGTTTGAGAACACCTTCCTGTTATGATAGCTGGAGAAGAATTTCCTGCACATATCTTCTGTGAATTCTATGAACACTTTTTCTTTGCTGTAAAAGATATTTTGATGTCCTTGAATGTAGGAGGCACTGAGTCTTATAGGGCAATATTACTAAGAAACATATTTTCATTAGGTCCAGTTAGTTACTGAGATTAATGGTAGGAGCAAACTTTCGTCCTTTCCAGCTTGGCAACATTTCTTAATTAGACTCCTTGCTTGTTTCTGTCATTTACTAATGTGGGACATTATGCTGAGATCTGTTCAGCACTTGGCTATTCTCTCTCTTTTCTGAAGTTTTTTCTCCAATTAATCATCACATTTCTAAGTCTGAAGGCACAGAGTGCCCATTAACAGTAATGTCTAACTATTGCTTTTCCTTTTTTGTATGGTAGGCCGGGTTTGTAAACAATTTAAATAAATCCAGTAAGTTGTCTTGGCCTTAGCCTTACTGATGATTTTTCCTGTCTAGGGCTTGGTAAGGACCATGCAAAGATTCTGAGATCTGGCTGCTTTGCCCTCTGTGAAGATGAGGGCTCCTCTTGCCAGGGACTGGAAGAGCTCCTTCCCCACAGAGTCCCTGCAGGACATACTGACCAATCCCTACGGCCACATGAACATGCACACTGCCTCTTTCAGCCTCGCCCTATTTTGTTACTGCTGGACAGCTTATTGGATGGAGTTGAAGAGACAGATACGGGAGGACAGCTTGGTTCACACTGTTTTGGAGATCATTTTGGCTTGTAACAGCTGGCCTGCGTTTGGGGGACCTCACAGCTGCACTGATATAAACAAAGGCCTTCGGTGGTTCTTGGCTGAAGGAAGGACAGGCTCCCTCCCCCACAGCTGCAGATTGCAGGACAATACACGCCCTGTGCTACATGGAGAGCAGCAGCAGCTTCATTTTCTGCATTCCCCAGATGAAGTTTATTGGTTGGTCAGGAGAATGGGATAGCTGGGTCCAGCTTCCTCTCTGCTCCTTCCTTGCCATGGCCATATGGCAGTGTGCCCCAGGGAGGAAACCTGTGGGGCTGAGCCTGCCATGCCTGGTAGTCCACTCCTCTCTGGTGATCCAGCTCTGCTGGGGGTCCAGCCCTGCCTAGCAACCAGCTCCGTGGTCCTCTGTGCCTGGGGCCAGGGCAGCAGTAGGTGGGAGGAGAGGGCTGCACTCTGGTGCCCACATGTGCCATCACTTGGCCAGGGGAAATCTTCTAAGTCTTCTTCCCTGCATCCTCTTGTAATGGCCAGGGTCAAACAATTTAGCTGTTATTGTGTTACCCAATAGAGCACACGCATACCTTAAAAAAAAAAAAAAATAAAAAGCAAATCTTGTTTTGCATCAAGGGAAAATAAAGTTGTTTTTGTTTTTTTAAAGCCTAATGAAATCATGGTGTTTTATGGATATTTGTGTCATCTTAGGAGAATGATTCCACTAAGACTAAAACAAAGGGTTCTTTATGCTAATAACCTTTGAAATGAAAGTTGTTTTCTCCAGAGATCTTCTTTTAAATAGAAGTTTTTCCCACAACTCCAGAGAAGAAAAACATTGTTTTACATAATTAGTCAACAGAAATATGTATTAAGGCAAATATATGCCTGTTGTGTTTTTTTTTTTTTTTTTTTCTCCCTACAGTGAACAATAACTAACTTTAATTATCTGGCAGATACATGTTTTTAAGTCAATCAATAGTTTGTCTTTAGAAACTTAACAGAAAAGTGCTATTTAAAATTAGAGCAATTACCCTAAATGCACTATAACTAAGTAGCATCAGCTTGTTACATTCAGTATAATCTTACATAAAGATGGTAAATCACTTCTTTAAACTCCTATATGCAGCAAATGTGGCCGTAGATTTGATTAAAAATCCAAGAAGAAACTTTGAAATTTGCTTATTAAATAGATTGTAGCCAAGCAGATGTAAAGAACATAAGCGCTACATAGCTTTTAATCATCTCTCCTTATGCTGTTGTTCTCAGTGCAGATGTTTTCTGTGGGAATAACAGCTCCTTAAGGACACAGCACTACAGATTACTTCCTGGAAAATTTGGCACAGGGTGGCTTAGAGGGAAACTTACAGATTTGGGTTGTGTGCTGGCAAATGGGAGAGAAAGGCAAAACAAAGTGTGTAGTAAGTGAAACAAAAGCACAGACAACTTACACATCCCTTGCCAGCTTTTAAGGGAATAAAAGCACTTGAGATTTTGCAGTGTCTTACTGGAATAATTAGAACTGCATAATATTTGGAATATTCAAGCCCAAGAAAAGCTTAAAAAGATTAAAGGGGAGAAGTTAAATCTCCTGTCAAGGAAGGAAGAGCCTTGGCAGGCTTAGAGAGAAAGCACACAGAAGACAATCCGTGGCCTGAGCTGGGTGTGCTTCCTTGCTGTTAGCAAACACATGTAGACACATCACGAATGGAAGCTGAAAGATCTTCCCAGAAAAAAATAAAATAAAATAAAAAAAATATCAGGGAAAATAAAGAGATCCTTTTATTTGTTTCTTCAAGCTTCCTAAAGGTCTGGCACTACAGGCCTCCCAGCTTCCACTTTTTCAAACCAATCATATCACTTGCGGCTGAGCAGTGCTAGATAAGGACAGTGTGTTGAAATTTATAGGGGAAGTTTGTCATTGCTCACCTGTCTTATGTTACTGCCAAGGGGTCAGTAGCCATTTATTAGCAGGAACTGTCATTTTGAAAACCAATATGACAGATCTAATGCTTGGCCAGTTTCTGATACCTTTATTGTGTGCTGCAGGACCTTTCATGATCCAAACTCTGCTCTTGTCTTTACGTACTACTACTACTACAAGCAGCAGAAAGCAGGCAGCTGCAAAACAGAGCAGTGGGGAGAGCAGTGTGAGAGACATAGGTGCCTTAAGTTCAAAGAAGGGATTGGAGGGCTGCTGCCTACAACTTGAGCACAAGCCCACATAAGGAGGATTACATTCAAGATTAGACAGGCACTTTTGTTGTCTTTGATCCTGGTTTCATAGATGACAGCAGGTTGCTAGAAGCTGTGAGGCTTAAGAGAAGGCAAAGGATTTTTATAGCAGGTGGGAAGTCATGTCAGGTAAAGTGTGGAAATGGTGAAAGAGATGGCTGCTAGCTGGTAATAGTTGGCTGACATCAAATGGTATGGTCATCATGCACCATGAGGGCTGCACTCCTGCTCTGGTCAGGTTCCAAGTGTCCCTCCTTCTTTATAGCTGGATGCAACTAAGCACTCTGTGGTAAGGAATAAAGACTTTGACCACTAGATAGAGATGAGTGAAACTCCAGTGGGTGTGGAGGGCAACAAGTTTTAAACATTTGCTCTGCTGTTTTCTTGCAGTCAAAGCCTGTGTTAATTTATGAAAAATCTGTCTCCTGACATTAACAGCTGCACATTCATCGAGCATAAACAGAAGCATATGTAATGCTGATGACAAACTAACCTTTATATCAGTAGACTAACCCACCCTCTCACCAAGCTAACCTGACTGAAGACCGAAGTGTAAGAGAGAGCAAGGCTTGAGATCTCATACTGACTATATCCTACAAGAGTTTTTCTTCCCTTTTTTCAACTTGGAAACATGCTTTGGACCAAAGTGTCAGTTTTTACAAGTCCATGCTTTCTAGTCAAGCAACCTCTTACTGCGAGATTCCTGTTTAATTGAGACTAGAAAATGTTTATTTTGGTCTTAGCAGACTTAACAAGACTTAACTTAGTAAGCTGCGGTGATAGAGGAAATCCTCTGATGCCAGTTATCAGCTGTTGTGTTGTTCTGCAGAGATATGGATTTCAGTGGTGTCCTCATTTTTCTGGCCAAGGAAAGCACAGCCGTATTCAACCTACTGACATTCATTTCTAAAGCACTAGATACTTGCACACTGATCAGCTTGTTGCATGCCAAAACCTTGCAGGATCAATGGAATTATGAGCTATGCTTTTGTGTTTAACCAAAGAATGGGTAAGCTTCTTTTCTCAATGTCCTAGGTTGGGCAATAAGGCATGGGCAAATTTCTTAGTTGCTCCACTTCATTCCCCTCCATTTGTGCTCTGCTCTACTGCTGAATGCAATCTCCCTTACATCTGATAATCCCACACTGTGCTGAAGGACTGTCTCATTCACCACAAAGTCCTGTTTCCCTGAAAGTTTCATCTGAAAGATACAGCCCTTCATTCTATGCTAATGATCAGAGCTTCAAGATCTTTTTTTTCCCTCTTGCTATCTGCTTGGACTGGTCTCTTCCCTGGGACACATGTTGACCATGTGCTGGGTGAGCATTTTCCCTTCTAACATAAGTCACATTCCTGGTACTGCTGCATCAGCAGCATCTAACTGGATGGGAGCAAGAAAGGAAATGCTGAATACATTTGAAAAATCACTCACAGCCAGGCAGTTCAAGGACATGACATATAAACTTTTCAGAACATGCTTTAAGGGGCAGACATTCACTTAACCCCATCTGGAGCACGTAGCAAGCTGTTTGCCTTTGTTCATTCCTTTCGACAATTCTGGTGACGACAGCAGCAGATACTATTTTTATGAAGAATACCACGTGGTGAGCACCTGCATGAGTAATGCTTTCACTCCACAGTATTTTGTCCTGCGTAATTTTTGTAGCTTCAATTTCATTGCTGGATTGCAGTTTTTCCCATTAAAAAATGTAAAATTGGTATTTTCTAACACAGTCTTCACAACAGGTAAAAAACAGATAAAATATAATAACAAATGGAGTGCTGAGAGCAAGTGGTTTCTTGCAAAATGTCAGATGAAAATGACTCTGAATCTGACAAATTTATTGTGATGTCCTCTAATAGCAAAGAAGACATGGGAAGAAATAGGAAAAAAGCTGTGATGAGCATAGAAAATATTCATTGTTTACCATGAGAGAGGTTAAAATGTGCTAACTGCTTATCAGGTACACAGAGGATATTGTGCCAGGTGCACAGATTGATGGGTTATAAGATGCTTTGAAAACTGAAGGTCATATAGATGGCTTACTGCAAATTAGATATTTAAGCAGATGGCAAGGGTATTCGGTAGTCCACCTGGTTTGAAGAGGGAATTTTCTAATGCTGTACAAAAATGTCAGTGAATAAATAATTAAAAAAACAGCAACAACAACAAAACAGATAAGTGGGCTAAACTGTGCTAATTACTTGTGATTTTTCACGTTAGTAGTCTTGTCATTTTTTACTTAAAAGAATTTGTTTTTCTGTAATGTAGCCACTAGCCTAGTCACACCTGATGCAACATACCAAAAGCATGGGAGGGAGAGGTGGGGCAAGGGTGGTTTTCTGAGTGAAATTTCATGTCCATTTAATGTCATGACTACCTTTGAAATTTTTCCTTTGTGAAGGAGAAAGTAATAGAGTTAGAAGGAAAGGAAATTCAGACAATTATACCTGCACCTTGTCACTGATATTAGTGACAGAAAGAGGGACATGGAAAAGTAAACAGAAAGAGAAAAATAACCCCATGAGAAGGTCAGGGTGGGTAAGAGACAAAGTAAGGAGAAAGAAAACGTACCTCGGTAACTTCAAGTTTTTTTCAAAACAGTAAAACGCACTCCCTGCCTGTGGACATGGTACAGTTGACTTAGCATTAGGACAGTACTATACTGACTACTTTGGAAGTGGAAATAAATGGAATTCTGGTTTTGAGGCAGGACAAAAATAAATAAATAAATAAAATCATAGAATGCCTTAGGTTGCAATGAGCCTTAAAGATCATCTAGTTCCAGCCACCTGGCCATGGGCAGGGTTGCCACCCACTAGATCAGGCTGCTCCCAATGAGCTCTTCTCCCAGTCTGTATACACTGCTGCTACTCAGTGCACTTGGCCTTGTTGAACTTCAGTGGATTAAGAATTAGTTGGCTGGTCGCAGCCAAAGGGTTGTGATCAATAGTTTTGTTTCAGGGTAGAGGCTGACCACAAGCAGTGTCCCTCAGGGATCAGTCTTGGGCCTGGTGCTCTTCAGCATCTTCATCAGTGACATGGACGATGGCATCAAGTGCACCCTCAGCAAGTTTGCAGATGACACCAAGCTGAGTGGTGTAGTCAATACGCTGGAGGGAAGGGAAGCCATCCAGAGGGACCTGGACAGGCTGGAGATGTGGGCCCATGTGAACCTAATGAAGTTGGGCTGGGGCAATCCCAGGTGTTTATACAGATTGGGAGAAGAAACCCTTGAGAGCAGCCCTACAGAGAAGGACTTGGGGGTCCTGGTGGGTGAGAAGCTGGACACGAACCAGCAGTGTGCGCTTGCAGCCCAGAAGGCCAACTGTATTCTGGGCTGCGTTAAAAAAGAGGTGGCCAGCATGGAGAGGGAGGTGATTGTCCCCCTCTACTCTGCTCTTGTGAGGCCTCATCTGGAGTACTGCGTCCAGGCCTGGGGCCCCCAGTACCAGAAAGACACACAGCTCTTGGAATGAGTCCAGAGGAG
>JAOWBP010001760.1:26249822-26281898 GCA_028571105.1 Tragopan temminckii
GAACAAGCTAAGGATTTCTGCTTCTTTTTTGCCCTTACTTCCTTTCTGTTGTCATTTAACTTCACAGTTGATGCACATTTTACTTTTAAAATGACAAATGCCAGGAAACTCTATAATACCAGTCACTGCCATGTGGCTTCTGATGACAAAGCTCACATTTCCATTTCTTTTCAATGCCAAAGTCCACTAAATTCTTAGTGGATTTAAAATGAGATTCTCTACTTCATGTTAAATTTGTCTAATTCTTCTGTCTGGGAGTAAATGAACAAAACCTAAACCCATCAGGTTTAGTAAGCATGCCTATCATGGACACCAGCACAAAGCTCATGTAATGTGCCATTGGTGAAACCTGCTAAATTTTCTGTTAGAGAGTTGTCCACTTCGTGTTTGTGTTTTCTTTTCAAGGAAAATGCTGTTGCCAGTTATGAGCATTATAGGCATAGAATTGAATAACAGATGTAGATCCGGTCATGGTTTTATATGCAGGAAGATGGGGTATACATATGCTCAAGTGGCTCAAGCAAGCAAGCAACATGTTATTGTCTGTCTGTCTGTTCACCTGTGATGAGCCTGTTGCTCTACATTTCCTCACAAAAGATTTACTAGCACTGAATGCACTATGCTTTTAGTGACTGAGGGAGTTACTGACCACACGTTTTTAAGTTCTTGTCCAGTAGGAATTCCATTTCATCTTGCTTTCTTCATAGCTGTTGTTTTACTGACTTTTGTGATTAAGGATGCATACTTCAGTAGAAGGCAAGAGCATCCTAGGGGAGGGGATCATCAAAACTGTTAATAATAATGAACATTAACATATTACTTTTGAATTAAACCACATATTCTTTTTCTCAGTTTTGGAAACAACTGAAACTGAATAAAAGAGATAGAATAAGATAGGGAAATAACAGCTTTTATACAGGGTTATGATAACACTTATCTCTGTGTTGAATCATGGCAGAGCTCTGCTTAACCAAAAGATTTATTAGGGAAGGGACTTTAGCTGAATGACTTGGATTACATCATGGGAAACACAGAGACAGCTTCTTAGAATATTTTTTCTTTGATTTTGTAATTCTTTGAAGAATTAGAACTCCATTTAAGTGCTGTGAAGTCCATCAACTTATGAAATTTGTGGAAAAATTACAGCTAGGGTGAAGTGACTCAGAACTGAGTTTAGAGCTTCCTATTGAACTAAATGTTTTATAATAAGTTATCGTTGTTTCTCCTTTTATTTTGTTTCTTTTGTTCATTATGTTTGTTTTGGTAAGGAAAAAAGAATATAACTCTTTTAGTATGACCCTGATTTTTTATTTCTTATTATTCTTTGGCATAATTACTGACATAAAACCAAAGAAGAATGTTAGGGAGACTAACAAAATGCAGTAAAACAATTTCTTTGCAGGTGCTTCATTTTGCAACCATGTTTATGGGAGACTCTGGAAAAATAGCAGTATAACAAGGATAGAAATACTTTCTTCAAATTAAAACTTAATTGAACGTCTTTATCTTGAGAACTTGTTATTGCTAGGTGTCATTCACAGCATGTGGTTCAAAACTGTTCAACACCTATCTGATGAATACCAGAAGCTTTGTTCAAATATTGTTCTTTTATTGAGTAGTAGCTTCATTAACTGAAGGTAAGTGCTTCTCAGGAAAGTATGTCTGTCTGTACATATGTTTAGAAAAGAAAGACTGAGTTCATTAACCCACTTCTGTAGACCTTGAGTATATTATATAGGCAGCAGTGCTATAAAATTTTTCATAGCGAATTCAATTTCCAGAAGAACAGATGAAAATTGCTCTGTTATCTTTAGTAATTAGTTACTGTCCTCAGATTTCTGCTCATGAAGTCGTTGCTTATAAGTAGGCCCTGGAGCATGTCAGGTCTAGTTTCAATAGGGTGAGGTCTGTCTGTAGTTTGGTGGCCCTGTCTGTGGCAGGGGAGTTGGAACTTGACCTTGAGGTCCCTTCCCACCCAGGCCATTCTATGATTCTATGTTATTTACTCATTTTGGACATTTGGAGTGGCACGTAAAGTTTGCTTTCTTCCTCTGAAATATTGTGATTCAAGATTTTAAAAATAACAAGTCTGAAAAATTTTACCTTCAAATATCATGATTTAAAAATACTGAATAGTTCAAAGGACTATTCAGAGTTTTGTGCTTTAGAAAAATCAAATTACTTATTTTTCAACCTAATTTTAGATATTACCATTAAAAAACCCTGATGAATGTTCTGAAGCAATGATTTAATAGAAAATATTTATCAACCTAACACTTTGCTTTACAAATAAATACTTTGTATAATGAGAGATCTGGCTAAAAAGAAAAAAAAAGCCTACAGGTAAAGTTACTTAAAAATATGAAACTGATTAGAATTTCTTAAAAGAGTTATATACAACAAAAAAACAAGATGGTAAGAGAAAACCCCACATTCAGTGGTGAGGTTCAAGTGCTTGTTCTTAAACAAATTGGAATTCTAGAAAAAAAAAAAAAAAAAGGGATAATTCTGCCCACTTGAAGAAATAAAGAGGACATAAAGATAAGAATTCAGCAGTGTAAGAATCACATGAAAAACAGATAACCAGAAATAAAAAAAAAGCCAGACAAAACTAAATCTTCAATAATACAAAACCAGAAAACCCTCATGAAAATCTGTAAGTTTGTTGGACTATTTATAATCAGAAAGTAAGAGTATTGCTGTATGATATAAGTTATCTCTCATTGTTTGTCTCATGGATTATTATGGAATATATTTTTATGAAACATTTTCTTTCTAAGGGAAAAAAAAAAGGATTTTACCAGGTCAGGTTGCTGATGCCTGCAAATACTGAATTAATCTTCAAATATTTTAAAGCCAGAGTGTTTTCATTAGATAAATTGTATCTTTGTTTTTAAAAATCCCTGATCATTTTAACAGAAATTATGTGAAGAGTGAGATGACATTTTAATTGAATTTTATTTTCAAAAAAATGCTTCGTACCTTGTGAGAGGGATGGCTGAGGGGAACAGATAGTCATGAAATGAGAGCTGCCATTGACTAAAAGACAGAAAACCTCTCTAAAGTGGGATTAAACAGTTAATTTTTAATATGGCCAAAGGTTAACGTCGAAGTGCCTCAGGCTCCTTCTCTGAATACATGCATGTGTTTGCATGCACATTCCTCTTGAAAAGCAGGTGAGCACTGCGACTGAAAATATGCAGTAGACAAAATGATCCAGGTTACCTTGGGTGAGAGATGACTGGAAAGCTCAGAATTACAAGAGCAAGCTAAAGCATTATGCTAAAGCACAAACACTGGAAGCTGAAAAATGCTGCTGAATAATGCAAGGCAAGGCAAGAATTGCTTGAAAAAGTATCCTCAGTTACCTAGGGAAAAGGAAGAACAAAGTGTTATTGCTGTTTTAAGTGGAAGTCGAAGTAAAAGATGTTAGAAATCTTAAGGGGAAAAAAAAATCTTGGATGAACCTATTCATCAATTAACAACAACTCTCACTCTAAATTATGGGTGAAATTTTAGTGCTGGAGCAGTAAGTCAAAGAAAAATCATTACCATAGAATCAGAATTCCTTGTTGACAACAGTGGTGTCAGGAATTCACTTGTTTTCATTTATAGTCATGGTTTAATCATGAGACTATTAAAGATGATGGCCAAGTTCATCCTGCAGCTGCATTAATGCTCTACTTGTTATAAATTTCACCCAGTGGACCAGTGGTCCAGTCCAGAATTATTATTCTGGGAAAGTAAGCATTTGCTAAAACTCAACAGTTTAAAAAAAAACAACAACACAGAAGGACTCTTACACAAACATGTCACAGTTAGAAATACTCAGTGAAAATGCATGCTGATTATATTGAAATGTAGGGAAAATTTTATTGGTCTGTCACTCAGTTTTCATGACAGGATGACATCTCCGTTCAGTATTTATCTATTTTTGAACTTAAATGCATGGTTTTAGTTGCATTTATTGTATTCCTATTGTTCTACAAAACTGGCATGTTTATAAATAATTGTATAGCTGATATTCGTGAAGTGTGAGTTTTACAGAAACACAGCACCTTGATAGCTGTCACTAGTATTACTAATATTACTTCTGTTTTAAGGCAGATAATGTAAAGTACTTCAATTTATTTTTAACATAATCATCACTGAGAAGCTATAGGTGTGGAGCTGAACACAAAGCCTGCGAGTCATTTTGGTTCCCCAGTGATTTGCATCACATCTCTGCTCATACTGAACCCATGCAGACTGTTGCTTTAATTCCTGCTCTGCAGAGTAATGGGCACAACTAGCAGAGTTCCTGATGATTCTCTGAACTTTTACCCAGGAAAATAAGGGCCCAGGCATGGCCTTGATCTTGCCAATGTCACTGCTCCAGCATGCAGACTTAAACATCAGCACTCCTGGGTTTCCTCTGAAGCAGCTGTCTGAATAGAAAAAAAATGAATAGCTACCAGTCACTTTCAGAAATCAAAAGTGGCTCCCACAAGTTAAGTAAGAGAGAAATAACACCTCTCTCTTTGAGGAGTGCAAGAATAAGATCTACAAATTTAAAACAGTGAATGCAACCATATCTTGACGCTCAGCCCTTAGGAATGCTGTCTGTGGTCTCTAGAGAGCCAGACCCACTTGGTCCCTGTAGGAATGCAGCCTGTGATGCTACTGGCAGAAATAAGATGCTGCTGCTCTGCTTCTTCCCCAGGTGAAAGCAGTGCTTGGAAGGAGGGGGCAAAACTCAGCAAAATAGGAATCTGTTTATCTTAGCCTGCATTTCAAACTGTGAGTTCACCAATGTAATGACATCCACTGGTTTATGTTCCTGTAAAGTTTGAAAAAACTCCCAGTGAGCATTCTGTGGACTGATTTCAATTATTGGGAAATTCACTGCATGGGGAACCCAGCTTCTGATGAGGCTGGACAATACCACTTGCAGAAATCATGTTTTGCAAGAAGTATTTTGCTTATAAAATTTTCAGTTTCCACATGACATAATATCTAGCGCAGTACAAAGGTTTTTATTCTTGTTGGGTTTTAGAGGATAGTCTGTGGAGTATAATGTACTCTTAGCTACCAAAACAAACCACTTCACTGGTTCAGAGGAGAGGCTTGTAATAGCACCATTTGTTCAAATACTGGAATAAAAGTAAGCAGTTAATCTAAGGAGTACCGACAGACAAAAAGCAGCAGCAATAAAAGCTAATTGTCTGGTAGCTCCAGGTATATTTTTACTGAGTTTTTCAGTCCTAGCCTAAAAGCATATGTTAAAAAAGGGCTCTACTATCTTCACAGATCAAGCAACAACAGGAGCAGTCAGCAGTCTCATTTCTCTACGTACTTTTCTTTCTTCACAGTGTTTTTTTTTTTTAATTAGTTTTTTTCAGTGAAAGCAAGCTTAAAATACCCCTGTCAAGGTCAGTAACATAAGCAGGACTTTAATTATTTGTTATGGTTTGTGTATAATGTGCTTTAGAAATTTGACTGATACCTAGAGGTCCTGAAGTTTTTCCTTTTGGGCCTGATTTTGTTCAGTGCAGCCTTTCAGCCTGGCCACTGGGAAGCTCATTACCCTTTAAGAAGAGATGCTCTAAATTGTCTCCCAGCAGCTGTAACTTGAGTCAAGGAACTGCATTCTACTGCAGCTTTACACTGTCAGAGCTCCTTCTGGTTTTTCAATAATTTGTTTATTTACCTAACAATAACAAAAGCCACAGGCTCCAATGATTTTATACTCCAACCCCTACCATGAAATAACAGAGCTTTGTTTTCCCTGGTATATTTCTGTTGATTGTTAATAATAAATACGTTAATTGATACTGCCCCTCAGTAATGGATCATGAGCACTAAGACTGCACACCATTAAAAGAAAAGTTATTTGCTGTTTCAAGTAATGCTCTTAAACCAGATAACCCTTAGCAGACCAAGGATGGGAAATCTTTTTTTCCTTTAAAGGACACTTTGTCATATCCCGCATTGATCAGCACAGTTGTGCCTATACTGTATTTGGTTATTTTTATCTAACACCTGACTGCAATTGTGCATCACTACTGAAACCATCAATTGAGCTATTAAGAAGGCAGACACATTTAATAACCCCTGCAGTTCTCATCACAGCAGGGCTAAGTCTAACAGCGATGTTCTTCTTAACATAAGCACTGAATTTCAGTGCTTTTTATTATTTTGACCTTGTTTCATTAGAATTTGACGTTCTTCAGTCTACTATGAAAATATGTACTTTGTATTTTGCAGATTTTGTTGGCTGTCGTTAGTGGGCTGGTGTGGTCAGAAGTCTAAGCAACAGTGTTCACAGAACAGAAGGAAAAATCAATTTAACTTTAAAATATAAGCACTTACTGAACTTACAAAGGAAATAATGGAGGCAGGCTCTTCTGCCTGGCATGACAGTGGGATCTGAAAGCAGAATGAGATACAGAGGAAAAACAGTATAAGCAGCTGGAGTGAAATGCCATGTTTGTTAGGCAGGAAATCAATAATCCTTGATGGACAAATCTTATAGAAACCTTTATTCTGACCTGCTATGTTTGGAAATTACAACAAAAGAAACAAAAGCTTGTTACTTGGAAAAATCCAACCTCAGGTTACCCACGTTTACCAAGCTTAAGGAGTGCCTGGAATCATTCTTTTGCAAGGGGAAAAACAAGTGAGAGGGATTTTGCTGGTGAGAGATGAAAGCATACTCCTCTGGGAGCAGATAGCACATGAATTTTATCACATCAATTCCTCCTACTTCCAGATATCCATGCTTGCCTGAGGAAAGCCACTCTCAGTAGGATAGTCAAGAAACCCAACACAGTCATAAACATCTCCAAAGGGAAAAATGGAGAAGCAGCAGCTTGGGCAACACCATGGCCCTTCATGTGACCTCTGGAGTGAGCAGCAGTCCCTGGCACATCTCAAAGGAAGGGCATTTCAGGAGGTGCAGCCTGGTTGGGTACCAGAAAAGTACCTCAGGGAGAACCTGACCTGGCCAAGAAGCTGCAGAATCATGTTTTCTAACCTGCTTGGTCAGTCTGTAGCACTGCCAATCCCAGATGTTCACAAATCACAAGGAAAGTCTGACAAAGGCCTGAGATTGCTTAAAAACTTAAAACTGAGATTTCAAAAAGAAAATACATTGAGGGTGTGGTTTATTGCCTTCAGGTTTCTTAGCCTACAGGGTGCACTTGAGTCTTGTTTTTAAGTTTCTCTTTGCTACCACGAGGTCTAGGAAACTTACTTAAAAGTGTAAGCCAAGATTCTCACCTAATCATTTGACTGTGGGAGCTGAAAAAAATATGCGAGGTGCAGCGCTAACTTCGAGCGGGGCCAGGCATATGGCAAATGCTTGGACAAGGCCTCTCAGAGGGTGAAAGAAGGCAGCCCAAGGGGTGCAAAGAAAAGGTTTGAGAAATGGAGGCAGTGAGGGGAGAAGATGGGCACTGGAAGAAGTCCTAGCAGGCATGGTCAAAGCCTGGGACCATGCAGCAGTGATGTGGGCACGAAGCTGCTCACTGGGGCCTTTGCCTGAGGATGTTGGGTTGAACTTTCAAAAGAAGCTGGGAAAATGTCCTTTCCTACCATGACCCTTATGAGTTAGCCTCTGTGAAGCCTCGGCCCAACAAAACAAGCTGTTTACTTTGGGCAGATCAACTTGTACTTCTACAGAAGATGAGACTGTTTAGTTGATGTATGGGAAGAATTCTGCAACAATTGCTACATGGAGAACTGGATGCATGGAATGACCAGAGTAAGCTGAGGATGACAAATGGCAAATCCAGATTAGAAGTAACTGATAAAACAGTGACCCTTGACAGATCTGGTGTAGCTACTCTGTAATAGCTACACTGTAATAGAGTAATAAGAGTACAAAACTTTAAAGTCTGGAGAAAGCCAAGGAGCAACCAAGCTGAAAATAGGAAACAGCCTTAAGGTCACGAACACTTACATTTTGCAATTTTCATCTTTTAAAATATCAAGTCAAGCCAGAAGTCGATTCGGGTGCTGAGAGCTGTGGAAGGCCTGAGCTTTGAATTAGCCTCACATTAGCTGTGGGATACTTCAGCATTCAATGTGAATGTAGGGACGAGACTGCCCTGTAGTTCAAGCACAGGGCAGGATTTAGGAAATTAAAGTACTGCTGCCAATTCAGCCAGTGATTAGGGAGATGCATATACTCTGTGTGAGCAGTTGTGTAAGTGATTGTATGGAGCTATGTGTGCAGACCTGAATGACTTTTCAGCATTCTTCTTGTGGAACAAAGAACTGGCACCAAGCACCCTGTTGCATTTTTTTTTTGCTTACATTCGGTGCAGAAATGCCTGTCTTGCACCAGAACCTCTCTGCCTGAACACAGAATTCACATCTGCATTTCTGCACGCTCTTTGCAGTGTTTGCTTTAACCAGTGTTAGGCTGGTTTGTGCCGGAGGAAATAAATACTTGAAGGTGGCAAGCCCAAGAACGGGCCTCTATCCCCTCCCAGTGCAGATGGCATGTGAGGAATAGCTGGCCACTTCAGATAGCTGTATCTGAGTCTGCAGATACCCCTTCTTCTCTGTCAAGCAGTGTCCTTACATGGCCTCACAATTTTCTACAGAAAACAAAGCAGTATTTTATTCACACATAAACCTACTCAACTGGAAGAAGTTTTTATTATTCTTACTGCGGTGTTTAACAAATACCTTGATCCACTGAGAGCTAGTTAGTGTTTAGGGTTGACTACCTGATACTTACCCATGTCTTCAAAGACAGCAGTTGTGCTGCATATTGAAAAAAATTAGGCAGATTAGTCACTTTTGAAAATCCCACTAAAAGTATCAGTTCAATGTATTTTTTAAGAAACTTAAACTAAAATAGAACCATGAAATCAAAGCCAATCTAGCATTAGTATTCCACAAAAGTAAAAAATGGAGCATTGCTGACATCAAATCAAAATCAAGTCAACAAATTGACTGCAGCACTGGATCAAAATGAAACAAAATTGCTAACTTGATGAAAACCTACAGTGTTTATGAACTCTGACAATCTCTGAAAGTGCATGTCTGTTTAGCCAGGAATTTCAGAAAGTACTTTTTTTCAAAGCTCAACACAAACTAAATACTGAGCTGTGTTATGTAACAGCAAAAGCACCATTTCAGAGCCAATTATCCAGCTTCCTTCTTTGAATCCTGTTTCCGAGCAGTGACTAATTCCTACCCTCACTCTCATGGGTGGCATCCTACATAGCACAGGCTTGGAAGAGGGCACTCCTGATAAGCAGAAATTTGACAACAATTATTTACCAGAAATTGAAACTGGCAATTTCAAGTCTGGATTAAATAGAGGACACTGAAAATACATTGGAGCACTTTTTTTTTTTTTTCCTTTTTTTTTTTTTTTTCCCAATGTTATATATAATTTCTATGCTTTGGGAATTTTTATTTTCTCCTCTTTTTTAGATATTTTGCACATCTGGAGGCATACAGCTACACTTTAAGTCTAGGAAACTGAAAAGTATAAAAAGATCTGGGCCTTTTCTACCTGACAAAATAGCAAAGGAAAAAATGGATGACTTAAGACAAAGGTGGTTTAACTGTCTCTTGAGCTCTTACTCCTACAAACTTACAGAAAAGAACTGCAATTGAGGAGAGGAATGGCAGTGGTCATGGCCATCTTTGAGATATCAGGGCCCTCTTTGAGACTTGTTAAGGGACAGACTAGTGAAAACCCAGTGCTGTTGGCTGATGCTTTCATTTCTCTTATCCAGAGAATTCAGAGGATCTGAAATTTCAGTCCTTTTCCAGCAAGATAGGCTGTTGTCATGAAGTCAAAGACTGTTCGAATTTTCAGACATTCCCCAGCCACATTTGCAGGGCTTTTCTCCATGGACAAGCCATGCATCTGCGTCAGCCTTGCAATTTGGTCCAACAGGGCTCAAATTCACTCTCACATAGGAAGTATTGTTAAAAAAAGTGCTGTTTCAATCACAAGTGCATTGTGTTTTGCACACCACAGATTTTGCACAAAACAGATACTTTAATGAGCTCAAGTGCACCACGCAGACGGGTAATAAATAACGTGAGCACACCTGAATGCTTTTGATGAAGCTCCTGTATCTTCCATGAGACAGAGGTCCCAAGATGACATCATGCCATTATTTTATTGAACATCCAACATTTAAATGATTTTTTTTAAGTAGCTGTTTGGGAAAAATAAAGTAGAGAACAACTTGACAACAAGCAGTGTTGACACTGTCTGTCAGCAAAATTAAGAAATAAAAATGTACTACATGTTTTGTCACCTCAGCTACTTTTCAGAGGTACTTGTTTTCTGTTTTGGAAATGAGCTATGTCAGACAGCTCCTCAGCAGGAATATTCATCTTCATATGTTTTATACAGTAATATTTATCGATGTGAAATTTACTGTAAAATCTTAGACTGTATGTAAGCTATTTTTTTTTTTCAAAACTGCATTTTATTCTGATATTTTCTAAGTAGCTTTTCTGAATATTTTCCTTGTTAATACCTTCAATTCCCTGCTAGATCTTAAAATGCTGAAGGGACCAATGAACAACCTAAAGTGCAAATAGTTCTTGCCTGAAAGGCAGCAATTTGACAACATATGTGGCTCATTTTTAAAGATTTTTTTTTTCTATTTTTCTTTCCTTTTGTTCAGTGTAGTAGAACATTTTGTCAACACTTTGTAGAAGAAAATGTGCAACTGCACCTCACAGCTTTTTTATAGTGTGTTTGCAGTCAGAGTTGTTCCTCCCTTTGAGCTCATGGATCCAATCTGTGTGTCAGAGGAACAATAAATATTTATCTCACAAAACTTACTTCATCAATATTTGAATCATTGTATGCATATCATTTTTTTAAAACATAAAATTAATGCAAAATACCAGAGAGAATGAAAACTGGGGAATGGTACAGACAATGTATGTTTTAAATAGAGCAAAAAAAGGGAAAATAATCTTTGATTTAGGAATTTTTAATCTGAAAAAGTGTTCATATTTAGAAGAGTGTGAGGTTTTCTTTGTTGGCTTTAACTCCTTAAGTGAAAACTCAAGATTAAAGCCAGCAGAAGAGAGAAGTCTGCTTTGAAGGATCTTTTAATTCAGATCAATTTTATGAATGATTTTACACACTGGCATATTAAAACAAAGTGAACTTAGAACTGAATGGAATGTTAGAAAATCTTAAATGTAAATCTATCTGCAACAAAGAAATCCTTCAGTCTGGAATTGCTTTGAATTGGAAAGGTTAGAAATCTGAGATTATTTCAAATATAGGACTATTTCCAACTCCAGACAAACAATTTCATCTTTTAATAAAAGTTTAAAACTACAGAGCTGAACTCTTTGAGAGATCAGCTTTGTAGAGATCAGCTAAAAAAATCCCACAAATCCAAACTGAGTCTACAGGTTACAAACACGATGATATTTCTCATACACAAAGTTTTGTATAGGAAATTGCAGTTGTATATAAATTGCTAGTTCAAAAATAGTTTTCCATAAGGGAACATACCTAAGCATGAATACAGGGAAGCATGTTAAATTGGAGCCTTCAGGTTAGCATCTTTGGACTGAATATCCTATGTGGCAGAGAGGCAGCTGAGAAGAATGATAAAATGACTGGGTAAAAGCTCTCCTCTCAGTTTATGATCCCAGTGATCATAAACTGGAGAACTGTGATCATGTTTGCAAGCCATTAGAGTCTTTTCCTATAACTGGGTTTACGTTGCATATTTTAATAAATGCAGCATCACTGTAATAGCTGCCTCTGTTGAATACAAAGACTAGCCTCTATTGTTTCTTCCCATGAGAAAATACTTTCATCCATTTTAATAAGAGAATTTCAGCAGATACTTACATCAGTTGAAACTAATGGCAAAATTCCCATTGGCTTTAGTGAGGGCTAGGGCTGATTTTCCTTACTTTTTTTTTTTTTTTTTTTTTTTTTCTATTCACTGCAAGCAATAATTAGAGACAGCATTTCTTTTTTTATCAAAGAGTTCTGAATCTGCCCACAGATTAAAACTCAGTCTGGTCATCTCCTGTGTCCCGATACCCCAACTGGGTAGCTGTTGCTCATATTCCTCTGGCTGTAGAATTAATGCTTGCAGTAGTTATGGAGGTTTTAAAATATTTCCTTAAGAAAGTTATATACTGTGGATTTGTGAATATTTTTTTGCTTGAATCTCAGATGTCAATCAGCTGCATTGCTGATTTATGAGCTGCTCCTGTTTCCAAAATCACTTCTATTGTTATAGTCTGACAAACTACTCAAACAGTTCAAAAAATGCTGTCTGCAGGGGCTAATTCAGCTCTTTTTTTGTGGCATTTCATTCTTCCCCCCTGCCATGATTACTGTCCTATTTTTTGTAACGGTTGTTAAATCATCAACTAATTATGTATTATCAAAGCTGCACATAAGAGTTGAGTTTGTCTCGCTGCTGATGTATATAAAAACAAGCTGTGTGAGTCAGACAGTCAGGGTATGGACAGCTGTGCCACTCCACCGTGTGCCTGTGGTAGCACTTATTCACACCTTCCCTTTGTTCTCCTGGGCTCTTTTTACTTTGTACTACTGCACAGCAAGAGTAGGGACTGAGTGCTGCATTATGTATGCTTTCATGGCTTTTTATTAGTAGTATGGGAGAATAAAAGTGCCATAAAGGTGCGCGTTCTTTCTGGAAAAATTTCTCAGTAATGCAGTAGCTTGTATGTTCGGGCAGTTGAACCTTGAAAAATGTGGCAAAGATTGCTAGGTGCCAACTCGGCTTTCTGGTAGTTGCTCCAGTGGTTATTTGGAAGAAATGGAAATACTAGAAAAACCCTGAATCTCCTTCCATGCTGCAATGGATTCAACAGTCTGCAGATTTACATGCTTGTGCCTTGAGAAACCTCTATGTTTTTATTTGTTACAATTCCCTCACGTTAAGCAACAATAGAAGTTCTATATTCTCTTTGGTATTCAGTGAATCTCACCTCACTTATGTAATACTGAAATGTGGAGGTTGCCACTTTTACATATCAACTCTTCTTTAAAATAAAGGTATAAGGAAGGATTTTCATTGTCTGTGCAGTTTTGTTCATGATGGTTTACAGAAATTCTAAACTTTCAAGTCTTGATGTGACTTGTCATCATTTCTTAAACTATTTTATTTGTTTGATATTTGGCAATTGAGGTGAAACATGGTGAGGGAAGTTGGAGAGTCTTGGGTTGGAGGCTGGGAATTCTTTAGCTGTGTTGTCTACTATATTCAGCTGCCACTACCTGGAGTAAGATACTGAACTTGACAAAATACACTACTGGTAACTATCAAATTTGTCAGCTTGTTTTCTGCTTTGAACAAATTGAGAAAAAAAAAGAAAAAGGGAGAAGAGGAGTGGAGGGGAGAAAAGGGGAGAGGAAACATAGAATTATTAAAGCACGAGGGGAAAAAAAAAGAGGTTTTGATACTTTGATACTTTTCTTTCTATACTTGCTGCAGTCAGATAGCCTTACTTGGTTCTGGAGACAAGGCAGTTGAAAGTGCTGTGCTCATCTGGAGGCCACAACACAGGGATAAATGGATTTGTAATTGCATGGGCAGTCCTTGGATTACTTTCTTGTGAATGGCAGAATGATATAATTTGTGAATTGCATGAAACAGATACTAGAAATATAGTATTTTGGCCCAAGGAAATTTGTGTTCAGGCAATAACTTCAAATGTTTTAAATTCTGCACTTTTGCAGATGACACAAAATCCTTTTTGGTAATGATTATATCACCAAGTATGTTATTGCAAGCCCTTGCTTGTTAGCTATTCAAGCACTACAAATGATTTGTGAACCTTGTCTTACTCAGTTTTCTTCTACATTTTCCTATACGTTTTTAAGATAAGAGCTCATAGTAATATATTTAAGATCTAGCACATTTGCTGTACTTAAGATTAAGCACAGCTTTATTTCTGCTCACTCAGACCTGAGAAAGGTTAGAGTTATGGAGACGCCAACATTCACATCCCCAGTCAGATAAGCCCAGCTAACAGTGGAATTCAACTTAACAGTGAAGGTGAAAATGTTAGGTGCTACAGAGGTACAAGCAAGATGCTTCAAGATGAACAGTATAAACCAATCTGTTGAAAAATTGCATTAAGTAATGTGTGTGAGTTTTTATTCTGAATTTCATCTATAGGATAACTTGTGAAAATTTTACAATATGAATTAATAACCAAACTCATTTCTTCTAAACCTATAGAATATTTACAGTCAACACTAATAACAAAACTCACACATTTTTAGAAGAAATTTTGATTTACAATGTTATCTTTTTTTTCCTTTATGTTATGGAAAAAGAAGTACTGAAGTAATTTCTCTTGAAGTCCATTATTTGATTTATCTATCAAATGTAATTTCTTACTTGTTTCCCTCTCTGAATCTTTTTAAAGTCTTTCTTTCTATGGAAATTGTTTTAATTTCTTCATCTATTTCAGAGTATTTTTTGCACCCTTCCAACATTTGCTTTGTCTTTTTTTTTTTGAAATAACATTAGAAACATAGTATTCCATATGTAATGCTGGAATAAAATATAATCAAAATGTCAATACTTGTTTCTTATTCTCTGAGCTCTGTACAGTTTGTGTCTTTCAAGGCTGCTGAGTTATACAGGTGACTCCCAGAGCTCCATTTTCTGAACAGTGCTTCTTAATTTATGCACATAATATTTGAGGGAACTGGAATGAATACGAATCCTAGAGAAGAAATTAAAATCAAAAGGAGAAATAAATTGAGGTACAGTAAACGACTAGAGAAAATAAATAATAATCAGCCAACAAAAACTTAGGCTTTTCAATTATTTATATCTTCTGGAGTAAAATTAAATTAGCTTTGCGGAGACATGCATCAAAATTTTCAGCTGGTGTAAATCTTTACATTGTTACCATGATCAAGACCTGGGGATGTGGTAGTGACGTGCTTTCCAAGTGACCACTTTGGCAGCTTTTTCATCTCTGATCTGAAGAGTGGCAGATCTGTGACAGAAATTAAAGACAGTGCATCAGTTCACTGCAAGAGAAAATCCAAATGTGGCATTTACTGCAGCGTATTTTTTACATGACTTGGTGAAAAATGCCAATAGGGGGTGAGAAGCACAAAGGGAAGGAGATCTCCTCACATACCATAATGGCTTCCCCCATGCCCTCAAAGATACTGTTCTCATAGAATGAAGGAGACACTCTAATCCTCAGTGCAGGTAGGAGCTGGCTTCTAGCACTGTGAGCTGCCTTCTGATTGGAATATGCAACATATCTGTGCTGTTTCTGTAGCGCGGACAAAACATCATTCAGGGAATCACACTGAGAACACTCCTCCCACCCCGAATGAGATACAAGCAAACACAATAACAACAAGTGCTATAATACAACTGTTTACCCTCACTATGCACTGCATGCCCAAGTAGAAACTATTTCACGCTGACCTGATACCATCTGAAAATTTTCTTTGGCTAACTAGAGTCAAGGAACTGATCTCCCAACTGTGGGTGAAGAAAGAGCTGAAAAAATGTGCACATGCTGTGTGTGTGCTGTGATGTGTGTGTGTGCTTTTTTTCCCTCCTGGGAGCGATGCAGCATGGCAGGGTGGGGACGTGATCTGTCACTGGTGTTACTGTTAGCTTTACAATAACGATCTTTTGATATTTGCTGTTAAACTCTGTCACGTATTTTTATTCCATCTTCAACAGGTGTTAATCTCTTTGCAGAAACAGCTGAGCATTTGGCTTTGCTCAGCTGTTTCTAATCAGAGCCAAAGGCAGTCCTGAAGCAATCGGAGTATTTCCCTTTTTAAATTGGCTATGAATATTTAAAAGGAAACTCGGCACGTTGCTCCCTCTGCCTCAGTAATACCTGCTTATAATAATGCGGAGCCAGCAGGAGGCTGGCTGTCCAATTTTGCTCTTTCAATATGTACTAAAACATCCAGGGGACAAGAAGGAGGGGGAACATTGGCCAAAGGCCCTTAGCTCCCAATTGCTGCACAGACAGAGAGACAGTCCCTAAAGATAAGGTCTTCTGTGCAGTAGCTGTGGCACATACAGTAGCTGGAGGGCAGGACAGCATCCCTGGCTATCATAGCTGCAGGTTAGCATATAGCAAAACAGCTGATGTCCTTGAAAACTTATTGCTGGGATGGTAACAAATTTATTCCATCTCTCTGCTACAGAAGCACGCTCTCAGGGATGAAGCCCGTGTGATATCTGTCTCCAGGGCTCCGCTGGGGTGGTCTTTCAATGCTGGCCACATGAAAAAATTCCATCAGGGTACAACATCTGTTTGTTTGCAGTACATTAAGTGAGTTTGGGCCTTCCAAGTAGCTATAGTCATTGGTGGATGTATCAGTTCCTTCAGATGTCTGTGTCCATCGTGGTGAAAGTTATCTGGCTTACCCACTGGGATGACATTTATTCATTTGAGCACCGTGTTGTAACCACAACAATAGCACTGCCTGGCTCAACTAGAGGGATCTATGTCTATCTGTAAATCTCAAATTGCTTTACAAAGGAAATTCCAGAAACATAAATCCAGGAAATTCACAGTAAATGTCAAACCTGGAAGAAATCCAAACACGTACTGGTATTAAAATGCGCATACCAAAGAAATGTTATTAATTTGGTTTGCAAAGCAGAGCATGCTGGTAAGCGGTCAGTTAGACATTCCTGTGTATTGATCAGCAAGTGTCCCTGTGGAAAAACCCTGGAGCAAGGCAACCTTGCCCTAACGCTTGCGATTGTGTGGCAAACAAAAGCCCTGCTTCTCCTTTCTCTGCAGCTGCTCTGCCCCTGTCATCCAAAACACCTCCCTTGCTTTCCTTGTTGCTGAAACCCTGAGTCAGCCCCGGTGGCTGCAGAGCTCGGGTGGAGGAGGTGCTGACCAGGGGGGAGGACATCCTCTTGTGCTGCCCACCTGGAGGCTCAGGCAGTCTCCCAGTTATTCTCCCTTGTCAGGTGCCATGTGCAGAAGTTATGGCAGTTGGAAAGTTAAGGGTCTGAAAATCAGCTGTAGTCCTCTTGTCTTTCAGTATAACAGCAGTCCCTTGGGGCTGTGGCAGGCAGAGTGATTTACTGCAACCCTGAAGATGTCCTAATGCATTCATATATTTCTCCACATCTGTGGATATGGTGGGGTCAAAACCCTTGTATTTTTAATCTGACATATTCTAGCGGTGTCTCTGCAATGTCAGTGTTCAATATTTTATTTATTGTTTAAAATGCTACTGAAGAAGTCTATAGGATTTTTTGCAACATTCTGTCACACTGGAAGAACCACACTGTAGGACTGTCTTTTGTTGCCTCGTGTGTAATACTCTGTGTGTGTAGGGAAGGTTACTCTCAGGAGGCCCAGAGGGGCAATTTGAGTGTCACAACAGAAGCCTCAAGGATCTTATCATTACAGCTGCAGAAGTAGAGGCATTTGCTGCAGTGTGCCCCCACAAATCAGCAACATCCCTGTTGTGTTCCTGCACCTGCAGGTGGGAGGCCTGCTCCCACAGCTGCCAGCAATCTGTTCTCCCTCCAGCTTCTCCACATCTCCCTTGGCCTGCAGGCCAGTGCTGGGCTGGGATCCGAGGAGCAGCCTCACTGGTGCTGAGCAGAGCAGGGCTGTAACTGCTCTTTATCTGTCTTTCTTCCTCTCCGCCAGCCCTTGTGTTCCCAGCCTGCTTCACTGTGCAGAGGCAGATGACTGACCTCACTCACACAAGAGCAAATCCATCCCCTCCTCAGACCTGATCCTGTCGCCCATGGAGAAGACTGCGCTGTTCTAGAAATGGGGACTAGAATCTGATCTTTGTCAGTTTATCCCAAACCCGTGGTCCCTGGGGAGCAAGTGCATTATTCAGAGCAATGTGGTGGGCTGTACAGGAAGAGCTGTCCAGGAGTTAGGGCATCCATGGGTTCTATGTTGATGTTAGAGATCCTTGAGCTAATGCAGTGTAAACAGACATGTTCTGCAGAACAGTGGGTGCTGCAGTGGCACAGACGTGCTGGCAGGGCCTGTTTGCCTTTTGGCACCTCTTCTTGAGGCTACTGCTTACTGGGTCATGAGGTCTTCCTTGAAGGGACAGGAAGAAATGAAAATTTTAACCCATCGATGGTAACAAAACCACAAATATAGAAACGCAACTGGGAAAGCTCTAAGGAATTAAACAGTATTTCCCAGTTTTCTTCTTCTGTAATTATTAAACCAGCCCATGGAATTATTTCTCTTTATTGCTTTGTAGATACTGAATAAATAGGTAAGTCATAAAAATGTGAATACTTTCCATTTGAGACCAAGTAGTATTAAAGCAAAGCGTACTTCTGATGAGGTATCAAGAGAACCATGTTACTCAGTGTATATTGTCAGAAAGAAATTTTTTCCATTCTTATTTCTGCTCAGATGTTGTACTTGTGCATGCTATACAAGGTAAGAAATGAGAATTGAGCCCCATGTAGAACATAGAGGGTTTATATTTGTACAAAAGGCATCCAATTGAAAAAAATCAATGTCTGAGTTTCTATTTGCTTCTTCCTCCACCCCTGATCAAATAAAGTTATTAATTAGTATTATTTGTAGTGCTGTTGCCCTTTGAAAAATATACTCATTAAAAATTCTTCTGGGTGCAAATGATGTTTCATAAGTTATTCACAGCTGCAGTTTACAAATTAGATTGAGTTTGAATAAAAAGTACAAAATGTCCAAGAGGTAATCAGACAACACTAAATAAAAAAAAAAGATTTGTTTGTAGAGGAATTGTAGCACAGTAGCATTATTATACTACAAGCCTAAAAATAAAATGAAGAAAATAAGTAAGCTTTTCACATTGCCTAGATTGGTTCTAAAGAGTTGGATACCTCTTTATAAAAGCAGCATTACAAACCTGCACCCATTTCTCAGCTCAGCCTGCAGCTCATCCTGGGTCTTACTGCATGCACCCATACGTGGGTTAAAAAGAGGCCCTATAGGTCAGCCCTTTGGAGGAGGGCTCTCAGCCCTCAGCTCTGAAGAATGCTGGTCTCGCAATACCTCAAAACAGAGTGTCAGGAAATTCTCCAAAACCTGCTTCTCTGCCACTTGAGCAGCTATCTCAGGATGGCAGGCACAATGAATATACATCATTAGTTTACTCAGATCTGAGCTATGGCCAGCTTTATTCCAAAGCCAACAGATGTTCAAAAGTGTACAGTCACATGCTACATCAGTTTATGGAGGGAAGGGATAAATACATCATCTGCCTGATATTTTTGTTCACAGTCTAGTTGCCCTGGGGCTAGGCAGGTGTATTGTCTTCTCCATGGCTGCCCTGGCTGCAGAGATGAATCCCCCTAGTCCCCAGGGGAACGGATCAAAGCTGGGCACAGCCACTCACATGCCCCACAGCACAACCATTTGGCGCTCAGGTGAATGGCTGACTCACTGGGATACTGTTCTGCCCTAGTTGCACCAATTTATGACTTTCTTAAATCCATCTCTGTCTGCCTTCATATACCACATCCAACTCTTAAATGAAGTACCGTAAGTCAGATACAGCTGCAGTCTTGTATCTGCAAGAATTTGCACAGTTTATGGCAATGGGTGCCAAAGGCTGCTCTCTTCCTCCTTCCCCTCCTCCTGATGTTGCAGTTGGTTATCAAAGCAAAGCAGAGGAAGTCCAGTCAGGTTTTTAACAACCTGATGGATCCTACTTCTAATAAACTTTAAATGTCTCAGTAGAGCATAAAGAAAGGAAAAAAAACTCATTTTCTTCCATCTCTTCTCTTTTACTGCTACACTGTCTCACATTTCCTCCCCAAATCCAAGTGGTTTGGATTCTACTCTTGTCCTTCTGGGTCAGAAGGTGCTTGCTTTGATGAGGGAACCTAGCTTGCTAGAACTGAATAGTTATTTCATTTGCAAGGTGCAATGAACAGCCTGACCATCAGTTGGTGAGTCATGCTATCAGATACAGTGCAATCATTAGCCTGGTAAATGAGTAGGGCAAACGTGAGCTCTCCAGTGCCAATTCAAGTTGCTCCTTTCTCTGTCAAAAGTAAATAGAAATTAACCTTCAGCAAATGAATCTTTCAGACTCCAAACAATTATTCAGAGTAAGAGAAAGTAATGCTGAGAAAGTAAGGGAAAATCACCTTTTTGGAATTGCATAGTATCTTACAGTATACAAAGAAACTGTTGCCCATCAATATTTTTTTAAAACTGGGACAACAAAAAATGTTGTAGTAAAATAACTTCAATGCTAGTCTAATATCTAGACTCATTTATTCTCCGAAATACCTTTGAATAATAACAGTGTCTTAATAATTCCCCATCACAAATATCATCAGCTAGGACTATCATATCAGAGTGTTATCTGCATGAATAAAATGTCTTTCCTTTGAGAGAAAGAATTTCAAAACTCTGATTACTGGTTCAGTGTGACAAACAGCGGGAAAAGGCAATCTTCATCACTGTCATTAAAGAAAAAATATCACAGCTTTAAAAGAATAAATCTGTCTACAAAGAAAATTTTAGGACAAATAGGACAAATAGCCCTTATTAAAAAAAAAAAAAAAACAAACATTTAAGATTTTGTGCTTTTTAAAAAATATATTAGCTGATAATAGTAGTTCAGAATAATGTTCTTTTTCATGTATTCTTTAGTGTGTGATTGTTTCTAGCACTGCACTCCTGGTGCAGGATGCTGCTGGAGAGGTAATGCAAAAACACAGACAGGGTTTATCAGCAAACAGAACTAAGAGTTTTGCCATCTGAGCAATGATTTAGCTAAAAATATTTGGCTTAAGGTAGCCTAGGACACCATAAATGTGCATGCTGTGGAGCTTTATGTCAATAGAGGCATCAGGCTATTTGAATTAGAGGCTGCGTTTCTATAAGGATTTCTTGTAGGCAGATCTTGTGCTGAGATTGTACTCCTTTACGTAAACATCAAAAAGGATGACTTTTTTGTCTCTCTAATGCAGTGTACAGGAACATTTTCACACACACACACACAAAACCAACAGGCTCCAGTCACTGAATCACAGTAGCAAATAATTAGAAACGGAAATACCCTGCTGGGATATTCAATTCTCTCCTCTTATAATGCAAATATATTTCCTGTGATACACGCTTTTTTTTTGTGAATTCAATCTCGAATGATACATTGTGACCATTTCATCATTTTCCTGTGTGCATAATCCTGCAGATTCAACTATTAAGTACCTTACTTATGTCTCATTAAACCTGTTTTTATCTCTTGGCTGTATCCTTGTTATCACATTATTTAAGAATTAAGGAGAGCTGTGGGAAAATCTGTTTGTATGAAATGACATTTAGATTTCTCCAAAATCACAGATGTAACATTTCTGAGGTGCAAATATGTTTGGTTAACCTTTTGTGTTTGCGCATCCTTTGAATTTTGCATTTCTGATCAGGTCAAGAATCAGAAATAGCAAAATACATCGAGAAAATCTATTCTTATGGTATTCAGGGAAAGTAAGAGAATTAACACTTTAAAAGGCCCCTTTCTGTAACAGTTTCTAGGCATTTTTTGAATAACAGAAGTAAAGTTAATGGATTTTGCCTTCTTTTGAGAACCCATGGAATTATCCCAAGTAGTTTTTCATTTAGTGTTCTGTAAGCCCCATGATGGACGTTAAATATGACCTGTTCTTTGGAGACAGACCAAGAAATGGAAGTAAGAAATCGGGAACTTTAGTCAAAGACGCAATTATTCAAAAGAGACTTTATCCTTCTTGTTTGGAGACTCTCATTTGACAGCAGATTCTCAGAGGATGGTGATCTAATAATATTTCTGCACAAAGTTAGGAGAATAAACTACTTTCGTGATATATTAATGAAGTATTTTAATTTTTCTGTGTGAGTTATCCATAGACTTTCAGATTTCCAAATTATTAAAATGTAGCAATCTTATTTATTTTACAATATGCATATTACATAGTTATATATTATGTTATATATAATATAAGTATACAAAGGATTAGTGGAAAGAGCTTGGATAGTCTGAGTCCATCATCACTGATCTTATTCAAACCATGCCACCTTATCCAGGAAAAGCTTTTTTTAATCCAGATAAGATGTACAAAGCACAGCTGGTATCAGGGGTCTGATCACAAGGTTTGAAATTAGTCTCTGAAAGAGAGACATTGAAGATGGGATTCAGGCACTGGATTAGTGCTGTAATGGATAGTATTGGTTTTACGTTCCGTTTGCATGCCTTCTTTCTTTCATAGGTGGGAATCAGTAAACCATGCCTAGGGGAGAGAGGGCCGAGATGCTGGGCTGGGCAGACAATGCTTGGAGCTGTGAGAAGGGTCAGAGATTGAAGGGGACTTTTGTAGCCACTCAGAAAGCCACCAAGCAGAAGCAAGCTCTGCAAGAGTATGGTATGCACAGAGTAGAAAGGACTGTCTTTGGCTGCTTCATGCACATTGTGAAAAATATGGATTTATTTAGAAATCACAGAATCATGGAATCATAGGACGACCTGGGTTGAAAAAGACCTCAGCTCTTCAGTTGACAAAAGAGCTATTCATTTCAAGTCTGAGTAGAGACTCCTGAATTTGGTCCTGTCTCTGAATTATTCATCAACGCTAGCTTTATTTCTCCAGTTCTCTGTGAATATCTTGTGGTCCTGGAAGCAAGGGATTTGACACTCCAATGTCCCACCTAGCCCACAGTGCAGAGATCTGCCTTTCATCTCTTCTTGACCTGAATGCAGCAGCTTGTGTGGAAGTGTTTGAATATCAGTTCTTGTCCTCTTGTCCAGCTACACTTGATAGCAAATTGGATAAAATTTAATAGAGGTGATAATTACTTTTTCCACTAACTGTGTCCTTACTTTTAATTTCATTGTTGGCTAATGATCTGTCTGTTCTTTCATCTTGAGTGTCTGCAGGGCTAAAGAACTGTTCCTCAAATTGCTCCCAGATGAATAGATCAGCAAGTGGCTACTTCTTAGGCATTTGATGATACTCTGCAACTAATTAAATCTATTTCAGGAGATGTAAATCAAGGAAGGATTTTTCTTATCAAGCACTTCACAGCTGCTTATCTGAAAACTCTCTACAAATAGAAGGAAATGTTTTTATCCCTTTATGTTCACTGAGGCATCCTTTTTGCTGGTTTCATTTGTACCTCAGGTGTATGCCTTGTAGGCTGGATTGGCACTCCTGTTCTTGACCACACTTAGAGGGACTGTCTTGATCCATGTTCTGGACATTTCTGGGTTGTAGACAGTCTTTGCAAGCAGCACAGATTTTCACTATTATATATAATTTACAGCTGGAGGTACAGAGTTATTGCAAGATACAGAAAAGCTGTTGGGCAGCAAGGAGTCCTTACTCTAGGGCTGTGATTGGTCATGAATTTATTTTTGGTCTGAGCCACTGCACAGACATATAACCTCATAATAATTCACAGATAAAGAACAGTACTTTTGAAATTAGACAAAATAGACTTCTACTTGAAGGTCTGAAGAGGACAAAATGCTCACCAGTGCAATAATAGTTTTACCTACCTTTCCCTGAGAAAATCAGTTGCTATAGTCTGCTTCTTTCTCTCTCTCATTTCTTCTTCTTCTTCTTTTTCTTTTTTTTTTTCTTTTTTTTTTTTTTAAGGGTTTTTAGGATTCTGCAGCCTGAGAGCAAGGAGGTGATAGATTGAAAATAGCAAGTGATGGAAAAATGTGTGGATGCTTCTAACTATCTGCAGAAGCCATGTGAAACCAAAAGAGGAGCTTCAAAGGAGTTGGGAGAACACACACTTAAAAGGAAGGTGGACATCACATACTGACAAAACTATTCCCACCTTTCCCATTGTCTGACTTTCCTGTCTTCTAATAAGCAAGATGTTATTCCACTCGTGCACCATTTAGGGGACCTCAGTAATGTAGAATATATAGCCCCATATAACTATTGCAAAATCTGGAAGACTTATGTAAATGTTGGTAAGTCAAAGCTATCCAAAATACTATTTTTTCCCTGTCCCAACATACAAAACTACCCCCTTTTCAGAAATGATCACCTTCAGTCTAGATACCTAAGTGAGATGAGCATCCTCAGAAGATGGATACAATCAGTGTTTGCAGAACTACAGTGGATACTTGTTTTCTTTTCCTGGTCATCTCCTAAGGAAGAGGAAATGGGAATGCAAGTTATTATTAGCATCTGTTCTGTGTTTGCATGTCCAGAATACTCTTAGTAGAAGAATTTGCTTTAATAATATACTCTGAACAAAATCTTCTAGGAATAAAAAATAAGGAAACCTTGCATACAGGAGATAGAGAGACTACGGAGACAGGCTGACTAGGGAGCAGAAAGAGCTGATGTTAAAACATAGAGAATTTTGTCTGCCCTCTATTTGGGCTATGGGGAACCTCTTTTATTAGGATTTGCAGAGTGTTATGTACATTATGCAAATATTTTATATTGGTTTACTGCTGTTTTCTTCTAATTCATTCTGTTCTGGAAAAAGCTTCTGGTATGTAAGCACAAAGTTGAAAGTCCTGCAGTCATCTAAACTGTAATTTGTTTTGTAGCTTTTTCTGTGAGGCAGACTCATTTTCTTTCTTCTCGGATGAATTATGCAGTTTATGGTCCCCTTGGTTCTGCCAGTGCAAATGTTACTGGAGCCATGTTGAAGAATGGATCAATGAAACAAGGAATCAGCAAGGGCAATGCCATGTCAGGGGCTCCCCAGTGATCCCCAAACCAGGATGATTAGTTTCTGCAGAAATGCAACAAATGAAGGGATCCATGGAAGTGGGGAAGAAAGCTTTTAACTAAGCAACCACTCAGGAATACAGGAGGGCAAAGGGTTAGATGGAAAAAGCTGAGATGCGTTGGTGACTTTTTAAAAAAGATGCAGGAAACAGAAGTGAGGACTGGATTCAATTCTACTAGCAGGGCAGAAATGGCTATGAGTGCCAACAAGCAAACAGGAGAAGGAAGGAGAGAGGAAAAGATGGAGCTTCTTGAGTGTGAGGAGGAGGAAGAGCAGAAAAGCATAGACCATGGGCAGGCAGAAAGCTGGATTCAGTTGTGTTGCAAGCCAAATTACTGAGGTCCCTCAGGAAGCAAATCTGGGGGAAAGGAATCGAGGTGAGTTAGCAGTTGTTTGCAGGAACAGCATGAGGAGCACAGCTGCAAACCATCCCTGTGTGAGGAAGGGCAGTAAGAGACCCATCAGCCTCCTCTCTGGATCCAGAGCAAGAAGGATGTGTGCAGAGAATGGGACCTAGGTTGAATTACTGTGGGTGAGCATAAAAATCTACGAGAAGCAAAGACAACGTCTCCATTACAAGGTTATAAGGTTACAAAGACCACTCTGGAAATGAGCAAAAATAGGATGTGTATAAACCACATCATAAGGAAAAAAGATTTTACTTGCCTCACCCTGTCCCTTGACTATTTTTTCTGTTGTTCTGGGATATTTACTGAGCTTATTTTTTACCTTCTCTGATCCCTACCCTTTTTAAAAAAGGAACATTTCCTGTTATATTGCTATGCTTGTTTAGGAACAATGGGACAGACTTACAGAAAGATGAAGGGAAGAATCCAGAAATGACAAAAACGGGGGAAAAAACAGGATTTTTGGTTGAAAATACTGTACAAATTAAGGTTATTTAAATTAAGGAGCTTTTGCAAAAGCAGTGCTCCTTTGTAATGTCATGCTGGTGGGAAGAATCGATCAGCATTGGCCCCTAATAAAATTTTAAATTCCCTTGACTAAAAGAAGCATCTGAAATACAGACATATATCAGCAGCTTAAAAGCCTCAGCTGTAAAAAAGTCCTGGGGCAGATGAAGCCCAGGCTCAAATGTGCCTCCAAGGTAGGTGAGTGAAGAAGGAGTGAGCTGTGTTCTCAAGGACCTATGTCTCACCTAAATTGTGACCCTTTCTGAGAAAGCAAGGACCAGGGTTTCTCCCATGCTGTACCAACTTGTTTCATTCTTGAAACTCACACATTTCATTCACACTTGGTCATGTCTGTCTCTCCAAGATGCCTCTTTATTTTTTTTTCAAAAATTTCAAAATATATTTTCTTATTTCCTCCTTTACCTTAAGTACAACTTACCATTTATGTATGTATTTATTTATTTTCTTAGCAGGTGCTCAGCAGATAAATCAAAGTTCAGTGGTAAAAGTTCATATCTGATGAAGAAAGGATTATTTCTTCACAGATTTGGCTATGCAGTGAGCTCTTAAGTCTTGCTTTGAGAGAAAACATCAGCCCATTCCTCATATACATATTGTTCAGCAAAAGACAGATTTGGAACTTCATGCACATAGTTATATTTGAAATCAACATGAAGACTAGCACCTACATATGAATGATGTTTCAAAATCTTTCCTGTTATCTCCATCACCATGCCACCTTTTTTTTTTTTTGTAAGTATTCACTGTGGAAAGTTCATTTTACAGAATTTTTTTATCATTGCTAGGTGTCTGTAAAATAATCCATGCAGGCCATTAATTTGAAGAATTTGAGGACTAAGAAATATTTTAAACAGTTTTTCCATCAATGGCAGTTAAACTGAAGCAGTTATAGTGATTAGGATTCCTTTTCCTGATTTTATGCTGATTTTTATTCAAACAAGGACATAAAGAAGGCCTGCAGGTACAAGCTGAGTATTACAAAGGAAGCTTCTTTTTTTCAAGTCTTCAGAGCTTCTAATTTTGTTTCCCTAGCTGCACATGTTAAAAATGTGTCATATATTTATTGATTGGTGTTCTACCATCAGGTGAATCATGTGCCCTGAAAATGTAACAGTGATTTGAGTTGGGGCAAATTCATCTTTTAAATACATCCTTGCCTACTCTTTCAAACACCTCATTGCTTGCTCATCATTAAGTCCTTGCATGTATGTGGAAGTATAAAGTATAGATAGATGGTTTGTGGAGACCCGTATTCAGTTATAGATTCATTTACACTGACATGATGATGCTATTCATGTCACTCTTGGCTGAAATAATATAGCTATCTAAAATGGTAATAAAGAAAACTTGGATGAAAAAATGAACAGAGAAAGAGCTACCTGATGACCCACTGGTGTTCTAGTTGGTGCTCTTGGCTAAAATTGGAAGATGAATGTAAAAGCATGATGCTGTTATTTCACTTGTTAGGGGCTATGTTGCAGGAGGCTGAAACAAAATGGAAGCAAACCTGGCCCCGAGCACAAAACACTGGTTAGGAAGTGGATGGAAAATGTTAATAATGAAAAAACAAACAGATGCAAACCCCAGGTTCTTAAGAGACTGTCTTGGAACCTTTTTACCTTAAAAAACAACTCACTGTTAAAAGAAATTCAAAATAGTAAATATTTTACTGTGTGACTTCAGTTTACAATGATGTGATATGCTAATAATCTCCCATGGCTTGATTGACCTTTGTCACATGGTTTGTTACAACTTAGGCATTTATATATCCCTCTGGAATGGTTTGATCATGTTATAAAAACACTTTAAATGTCACAGTGCTGAAAATTATTTCAAAACAAGGAACAAACCAAAACAAGCTGTCAGCTTGCATTTCAATTCTTTGTAATTTCTTGCTTTACAAATCCTTTTTTCCTTCCTTTTTTTAAAAAATGCATGGATCCCAATCAGATTGCATTTCCCCATTTTAGCTAAGCTTTTACTAAGATCAGAGAAACAAATTGCTGTTGTAAGAGAAAATTTCTCCATCTGAGGCAAGGTCCCAGTTGTCTCACTGGTGTTCTCTATCAGGTGAAACAACTTCATATTATTATAATCATTAAAATAAGTCTAATGCTGAGTTTAAGTTCAATATTAAGCAATGGAGAAATACAAAAATTAGTCCTTGTCTCTGAGAGAAAGGAGGGACAAAATACCGGCAGTGTGGGTGGGTGGAATGACAGCCGGGTTGCAGAACAACTAATACTCTCACACCAAAGACTTCTGTCTCAGTGCTTGGCTGTTTGGCCTCTCAGGATAGCAGAGAATTGCCAGAATCTCTAGTCTTGATTGCAAAACTGCACCCTGCAATACACCAGTGAGTTACCTTATTTTTCTGCCTTACCTTGTCCTACCCTAAAACTGTTGTTCTTCCTTAAACCTATCTCCAGTGTATCTCCCTTCTCCCCAGCACCTGAATGTATTTCTCCCACACTTTACCCAGCATAATGTATTCTTTTCGTACCAGTCTCCCCTCTTGCCCATCAGCTGGTTCCTTCTTTGCTCTGCCCTGATGCTTGTGCCCTCTCCTCATGTCACCCTCTGCTCCCTTACTACTCTCATTTCCAGCACCTCTATTAACCTTTATGACAAGATCAGTTCCCTGTGCCACTTCTCTGTGAATTGCTGCTTAACGAGAAAAAGGGTGAGGTCAGGGGCAAAAATCTTTATTTCCTCCTGCTGTCAAGTCTGTAGATTCCTAAGAATCTGTAGAGACAGCATGACCTCCTAAATCCTCTGGTCTATTGGCTCTCTTTCATTCCTTTGTTTTAATTTATACATGATCCTTATTCCTTAGGTCCTCCAAACATTAAAGCAATTTGCAATTTTCTTGGGAGATTCCAGGATATTGTCATAAGACTGGAAATATTAAAGGTTTTACACAAAACTTATTGAAGAGACTATGGGATTCCTTTTGCTCTTTGAACATGCTCAACATCTAGCCTCGCATTTTTCAAATTTTTGGGATTAAGTTGTTTGCGAAGCTATGCTGTATCCTCTGAAAGGCATTTCTTAAAAATGTGGCCCATATTGTTTATTTTACATGAAAAGGTAAAAGGGAAGAAAGCTCAAACAGGTCTGTGGGTGACAGGGTGACAGGTCCTTTGGAAATCAGCTTGGAGTGAGCTAATTTTTGTTAATATTTTTGCTAAGTGTTTTACTAAGAGTTTTGTTAATTTTCTTTGGCTTTTTTTTAATGCATCTTGCTAATTTCTCCAGCCTGCTTTTCTTCTGTCACTGATAAGTTGCTCAGACTTTGGCCAAATGACAGTAATTTTATGGACAATTTGACCACATTATTTTAAATAAAACAGAATTTGGGTCTAGTTTAATGCCATTTTTAGAGAGAAGAAGAAATAGTTGAGCATTCTGTTACTAATGGGTGAATGCACATATCTCAGCTGCAGAAACATCCTGAAGAATCTGATTTATTTCATGGCATTTAGAATGTGAAAGATGAGGATCCAGATTCTTTCCTAAAAATGAGTTCTGTGGATTAACCCAGAAACTATCCGGTACAGATGAAGGGAGAGTTGAACCCTTCCATTTCGGCTGGATTGTGCACTGGCAGAGAAGAATAGGAGTGAAAGAAAAACAGACTTGATTTACTAACAATACACGTGACACAATTTTCAGAAATTGTGCTGATAGGGCAATTTATAAAAATTGTTGTAGTATATTAAGGAGAGCAATTTACAAAATCCATTTAGAATAATAAGCTGAGCATTGTTGGCAATGCAGCTATATTTTCCAACCGTGTTTATGTATAAAACAAATTTGCTATCTGTTCTCATTCACTCTATGTTATGCTAATACCAAATATGCACAAGTGCAAAGTGAAATACTCAAATTTTTTGTTTATCTACAGGTTGCATTAATATTCACCACATATTTTGGAGGCATTAAACTTTGTTAGGTGGAAAAGATTTCTCAGCTGGACCACTGCTGAGGATTTGTGCTTGTCAGAATTACTGAAAAACGATTTTCTGAAACTCTTCAGCTTGTCAGTCAGACATATAGCTCAGCATATGAGATGAATACATTAGAACAACAATAAACTACTCTCATATAAATGAAATGCTTTAAAATCCATTCAGAGTTTAGTTGTCCCTCCCTCCCCACATATCACTGAAGATTTAATAGCAGATGCTACAGTGAAGTTGTACATGGCTGACACTGCATAAGGATTTAATACAAATCCTTAATGGACAAAATAATAAATGAAAGGACTGTGAGATGTGCTGCTTCATCCCTGCTTGTAGATGGATAAATCTTGCCCTGGAGTTCCTCTGCTCCTGGCAGTGGACTTCTGTGAAGAGCAACTGCAGCGTCCCAGGTAGAAGGAGGAGCAGCACAGTGTGGACAAGGACCAAAGGCAGATGAGTTTGCACCCTGCATTCAGGGGACGTCCCATGGCCAAGCACAGAGCCATCTGGAGGGTTGTTTCTACCTCGCCTGCCTTTCCCTACCATAGTGCTTTGCTGCTCTTTGTGGTGCCCCTTGGCTAAACAGAACAGGCTAGAATGTCATGGTAAAGCTAACCAAGTGCTGCTGCAAAGGGCTGTGCATATCCGCATATTGACCTGAAAAAGCCAAGCTTACGTCTTGCCAAGCTTACTACTTTCAAGGCAACAGTGTGCACAGGACCCTTTGTGCTCAGGATTACTCCCCTTAATGACCTCCAGAGTGCCCAAAGATCAACCTCAAGTGAGCACTGACCCATGGTTTGGCTGCTGGGTGAGTTAGGGGTTGAAGGTGAACACAGACTAATTTAAAAGAAGAATGTAAAAGTGGCCATGGGCATTCATTGATTTAGTAGGGAATTATACACATGAGGGTGATGGGAACAAAAGTACCAATAGAAGTGGGTCACTGTGCACATAAGTGATTGCTATAAACATGATTAGCACTTGTGTTATTTCTCTGGTGTGCTCTGGTTTGCTGCTTCCCACTTTGATGCAACAGAAAAAAACCTGGAGACAGGCAACATCTTTCCCCTCCCCACAGGGAAACAGCCTGACTCAAGTTTATGGGGACAGTCTCTTCAGTGTACTCTCTTGGAGGGGACAGAACAGCTCTTCACCCTGGTCTGCACATTTTGCCACTGCAGACAGATAGTTTCATTAGACCAATGGGGAGAAAAGCAGAGTTCAGCATATGATTCCTAGTAGAATTGTGGTGACTCACTGTCCTTTAAGGAACTTGAAGAACTCCAAGGAGCTTTTTCTTTTAAAAAATAATAGGAGAACTAAAATATTATGGATATGGGAGTAGTCTTCAGTTTCACTCTGTTCTGAAGAGCTGTATCACTCCACCAATATAAAAGACCTCTGCTCTCAGCAAAGAATTTAATTTAATTCTTTTTAGATGCCATTGTTCAGTTTACTTTAACCAAGTGGCAGACTAGAGGGCCAGCCCTTTACAATTCAGCATAACGGACACATGTATATTTGCATATTCTTTTAAAGCATGGCTGAGAGTGGAACTTTCAAGATAACATTTTTAATGTGAATTAGAATAATTTTTGAGTCCTTACACACACCTGAAAAAGTCCTACTAAAGAGTGATATGAAGAAATACATAAGGGCACTCTTTTCCAATACATAATATTTCATATTATGAGTTTGAACATCTTTGCAACCCTGTTTTTTAATGCTGAATAGTGCCAATTTATCAATTACTCCTTTCTATATTTACCAGTGCATGGCACTCCTGCAACATTTTCATGCTGGTACAACTAAAGTACCTGTATATCAATAAAAGCAATATTTACTCTCCTATTGCCGTTAAGTTTATTTTGTTTTTGATTCCTTTCTTCTCTTGCACTTTGGCATTTAGGAGCTTTCTGAGCTGTGGGGTTTTCTGTCATTGTCACTGTCAGCTCCTGCCAATGCCTGATAAGTGGATGCCCCTCCAGTCACTGCTTCCTCATGCAGAGTGATGCATGAGGAGGCAGCAGAAATGAGAGCACATGCACACTGTTCACACTGTGAAGCAGTCTTCATCAAGAAAGTGCACTCCAGCCACAAAGCCTGACAAAGAATGTGAAGATAAGAAGGAGATGGAGTGGGATTTTCTTATCAAATAAATGCAATAAGATGTTATCTGAATATAACTTTGTAGAGAACATAAATACAACGCTGAAAACTATATATTTCAAATAAAAAACCCTAGGACCTGTCCTGTCTTTGATTACCAAATTGACTACAGAAAAAAATAATAAAGTCATATATACTATGTTTTTGGTCAGTATATTCATTTGAGAAACATATTATACACTTAAGTGGCTTATTTCCTTTATGATGACAGTAACATAACAGTGTCACTATTATAAAGGAAGGCAGATTCTTCCTAATCATGGAACTCTTTCAGCCAGTTAATGGGCAAA
>JAOWBP010001760.1:26281998-26303624 GCA_028571105.1 Tragopan temminckii
ACATAACAGTGTCACTATTATAAAGGAAGGCAGATTCTTCCTAATCATGGAACTCTTTCAGCCAGTTAATGGGCAAAGATATCTGAACAAGTTAAAAAAATTGGGCTTTACATCATAAAGAAATTCTTAATCTGTGTGTAGGATTATTGTTAAGTTGTCTTAAAGTTCATACAAAAATACCCATATGGTACAAGTAGTGAACACTGGTGGTTGTCTTAGAAAGTTCACATGTTACCAAAGAAATAAAATGAAGACAGTGCAGATAAATCACAGAATCACAGAATCGTAGGGGTTGGAAGGGACCTCCAGAGATCATCAAGTCCAAACTATACCTTTGCACATATCTTAGGAAACCAATCAGATGGAACTGCAAGATCTAGTTTGGTAATGCAATTCTGGGTAGATAATACAGTACTGAGCACAGCACACTCAGCCAGAAGGCCCAGAAGTTTTTTCTAATGGATAACCTAGACTGCGCTTTGACACTTTTAGACTGAATACAGACTTCCTTTCGACAGAGGATACTTTTGGCCTCAAAATATCTTCAAAACACAAGATAAAGAGGGAAATTCTTTCACTGGTACAGTACTGCGGTAGCCAGGGCAGTCACATTTTCTGGCTAAGTAGTGGGACATCTGTGTCAGCTCAGGAACTCATATTTACTGTAAAAATATCTCAAGAATTTGTTGGTTCTTGCTATATGAACTATTTACTCTTGAGAGAGGACTGGAAGTCAAGCAACCAAAATATAGTGACTATACCAAAAGTTAATAATTGTTTCTTGTAGTTGACATTGGATTTCCCTCTTTCAGTGAGGCAATCAGAATTTTTTTATAATATCTTCTAAGAAAAATGATCCAGGTTAACTGATTTCAGTAAGTGAAATGGACAGAACTGGTAAGTGGCATGGCTGGGAGCAGTTTTAGGAAGGGTGACTTGCCTTGTGGAAGCATGACTAAGGTATGCCAAACATGCAACCTTCAGCCTGTTTTCGGAGGGCAAGATAGCGTTACACAGAGAGAAACTACCGATTGCTGTCCCCACAGGAACAGTGAGAGCTTGCATGCACATAATCATTACTGCTTTCAAAGAGCTCAAACTTATTTCCTGGAGAGGATGTGAAGGTTATGGTTAAGCAATAATTTTCTTTTGCTAATAGTGCGTGATCCTCTTCCATGCAAGGATGCTTTGACAAAAGAATTGCAAATAGGAGGCCTATTTTGTTTTTTCCAATGAGGGCATACTTTGTCCCTTTTTTCTTCTACTAAAATGATTGTTTAGTGGTTACAGTGGTGATTGCTGCTTGCTGTGTTTAGAACATCTTTTAGAAATGACTTGAAAGCTAGAAAGAGTATTCATAAGAATCTTTGCTTTATCAAGAGAAATAAAGACTTGCTTTCTATAAAATGTAATAGAGTTGACTGCAGGAAGCGAGTGGCAGTAGGCATAGTGGTGTAGGTGGAAGGAATATGAACCCAGTCATGATGTATGCAGCATAGTGTTCTCAGATCAGAGACAAAAAAACCCACACTTGTTCTTGAAAGAAGGAAACAGTCACTGAGTGTGTATATCTGTCATTTAAGTATCATAAAAATAAAGTGCAGAAAATCTGAACTCTGTTCTCAGTTCCAAGAGACTCACTGAAATAATTTAGGGAATGCTTTGTTCTGAAGCGTGTCAAAAATAGATATTTGAGACAGGAAAGTGTCATGAACTTCTTATCAGATAGAACACTTGACCAAAGGAAGACCAAGTAGGAAACTTCTGCCAGATCTCTCAACTTGTTACAAGAAGCTACTACATAAATTATATTAATGTAAACAGGTGCTGAAATAATGACCAAACCAAAGCAGGGTGGAACTGAAGTGGAAGGGTAGTAACCTTCAGAGCAAGCAAAGATCCTGCTGCAGATGAGTACTTCCTAGCAGGTATGAGAGATGGAAAGGCATTAGGTTAGTGCAGGCTGAAGATGTTGGGATGAACATTCCCCCCGGGCTCCTTTTGTAGAGCCCCAGCATTTCTTTGGGATGTGTCCGCCAGGCCTTCATCGTGGACTGATTGTGGGTCTTCTGTTCTGGTGTTACTAATGGTGTGCTCTGTGCTGAGCAAGATGAGGGTGTCTGTGCTGCTGAGCACTGCATGTGCAATGCTGAGATCTGTGATCACTCATCTCAGATATGTCTGGCTAGTGTTGGCTCATGTTCCCTATTAATGCAAAATAATAAAAATATTATTATTATGAAAGTCAGGCTCAATGACAGCCTGAAATAATGAGGGAAAATTCTTGGCTGCCTAACAAAGTCCTCTTCTGAACAGCATAAAAGTATTTTTATTTTAGTTACTGTTTATTCTGAACACAAAATGTGCCCTAGAAGTAGAGAGCACTTATTGTTTTGCAGTGACTCAATATCACATTAGCTCAGGAATTTGTTTTTAATTTCCAGAAGGAAATTCTCAGTTCAGGATTTGGAAAAAAAAACCTACAAATAAACCTAGAGAAACAACAACAGCAGCAGCAAAACCCACCCCAAAATACCAGGCTGTTGCCAGCTTGATTTGTGTGGTGCATTTGTTGAGTACTCAGCACCCTGAATTTAATGAACAATCATCAGCAATCTTCCATCCTTTCCCTCAGCTATACATGCTCAGTGTGACTAACAAAGAAAAGTTTCCATGCCTTTTTCCCTTACTAAACAATAATGAAAATCTACCTCAGAATATGAGGGATGTTGGGTGAGGAGGCTCTACTTCTGTTTGCATTGCAGTTAAATAGAGTGAGTTAGCCCATGGTCACATTCTGCTTAAAAAAAATAAAACGACAGGGTCTTCCACCTTTAAGCATGGAGTTACAAGTCCCAGGCTGCCTGTCATGTTGTCCCCATGTGAGCTAAGTTCTTGACCCCATATTACAGCTACTCTACTCATCCTGTCTTCTCTATGAGGTCTGGGGTACATTTATCTTCTCAAGGCCAAGTTCAGTGGAAAATGAATGGAAAGCTATGGAAGGTATTGAACGAGCTTAAAGCATGCCTTTCAGATAATTTACACAAACCATAAAAATAAACATTACTATTCAGTGGATTTGTGTGTTATTCCTGCTTGCTCTTGACACTGCAGTTTGGTGCAGAATTCAGAGCAGGTCTGAGGCAGAAGTTGGGGAATACTGATGTGAAATAAAGTCAAAGCAGAACAGAATCCTGATAAACACAACAGGCTGAATTAATTCATTTGTTCCCTGTCTTATTCCTGTAAGTCATGCATTGGTGACCCAGCTATTCAGCTTTCCTTCTGATCTGGCCCCACGTGCTAGTTGTGACTGGCAGACTGTTCCCATGCTCAGGATCAGAAATCTCAGATAGACCAACCTGAATGCAATGACTAAAATAAACCCAGAATATATTCTGTCTCATTCCTGTTTTTTTTTGCAATGGAAAAACAGGGACAGATTACAAACACGTTTTCCAGAAATGACTGTTTACCTGTAGGGATGAAACCTTTATGTTCACATAAATCAGTCTTTACAGCTCAGAGCTGATCACCTTGCACTGCAGCCACATATATGACACTTTAGGTCAAGAGATGGTTTTCCCAAGAATAAGAAGGAAATGTATTCGTGTTCTTACTGTTTAAATTCAATCATGTTCACTAGTGTACTTGAGTAATTAATTGAGAATCTTACCATCACAAAATTAATTAATATAAAGTTTTCAGTGTGTTTACTTAGGCTTTTGTGCATAAAATCTCCAAACAGGACTTAGAAAAATGGCAAGTTCATCTCTGGAATGGATTGAGATACACAGGAGGAAATATAATAACAAGAAAATATTGAAAATAAGAGACTGAAATTTGCTCTTCATAATTTGTTTTAAATTGAAGTGTAAAATCTTGGGACTTGCATTCTCAAACAAATCTGCCATAGCACCTGATTAGCATCTTCTGAAGGAAAAAACAAAGTACTTAGATAATGCAGTCAACGTATTATAATTAGTGCATTTAAATATGTGCTTTCCTTAAGGGCAGATACTATGTTAGCAATTAGCATTTTAGAGATTTTTTGCAGAAGAAGCTGTGTCTCATTATATAGTCTTTTAGACCCATGTTCTTTTTTCATAAAGAAACCAGTTATCTTATTTACGGATTCTTAAGAGTGCAGAGCTGGAAGCATTAAGTATTTATGCAAGCACTTGAAAGTATAGCACTGGAAATGCAAGCGCTTTCTTTTCCTGCTTGTCTTATATCCTCTTTTTTTTTTTTTTTTTATTTGTTTTGTTAATTCCAGAGTGTTACAGACTTTTGTGAAAAAACAAGCTTACTTTTCACTTACAGAATGTATACCTTGAGCCAAATCTTGGTTTCTCTGTTTCTATTCAAGTATAACTTCTCGACTTAGAATCTTTCCCTCTCAGTTTTAATAATAAGTAATTTTCAGTAATTAAAATAAGAAATCACATCATTGGAAGAAAACCAAATTATCTTTTGTAATATTAAGTATGAGAAAGGGGGCCTCTTGTGACAGTATAAAATTTGTATTTAGTGTCTCCTGGCAGTTCACAGAACAAAACAGAAGAGGATTAACTCTGTTTTCTATTAATTTAATATTTTTTTCCAGTTACTTTCAACAGAAGCAGAGTTGAAACAAACAATCTGCTTTTACCCATCTCTCTCAGTGCCCAGTGCCTGAACTACATTAGATACATTGCTGACAACCCAGAATTTCATCCTCAAGTAGAAAATGCAGGAGTGGTGAAAGCTGGTTATACAGAACAGAGACGTCCCTGTAGATTTACACTGGAATCAGTTTTATACGCTTATAGTCTTTGGAGCAAGTCCATGAAATGGTCACGCACTGTAGTCAGTGCTGGTACTTGTATGCTGCTCAGCCCTGCGCTTGCTGGAGTCATCTCATTTATTGCACATTGATCTTCATCTGCCAGACCATTCTCATGGGGAAGCGCTGAAAACTCAGAGGTGTCACTGGCAGCCCACAGGCCCCCTCAGCGCAGGGTTAGAGCACAGCTCTGCAACCACCTGAGATTTCCCCAAATGCTGCAGTAGTTCCTGGCTGAGGATCTCATGGGTGAAGCCCATCTGAGACTGCACTGGATTATCTTCTCCCGCGTAAAATCAGACCACTGATATTTCCTGACTTTGTGGAAAACAATTTTAATTAATTTAAGCAAGACTCACCTTGCTATCCATCTCCAGAAATCTGTGTGAGCCAGGAGGTTCACACTGGGGCACTCAGGGTTTCACAGTGAGAAACTGGAGGGAGTCTTGCAGTCTCCTTCTTCCTCCAGGATATTCCAAGTTTTTCCTTACTGTAGTTACAATTGTGTAGTCTGAAAATTCTCATGTCCTGATTCACACTCACAACTGGATACTACTTTGTAGGAAGCAAAAAACTAAAATCCTTTCAGGAGCCAGAGGCTCCAATACCTCTCACTTAACTTTAGACATCCATACAGCAGTCGTTTGAGTCATACTGTGACCACTATGATCAATGGAAAGAAAGAGAAGATCCAGGAGTCTCATTTATTTCATCTTTATGTAGAAGTCAGAAACTGGTCAGATGAGACAAACTCTTAAGGACCAATTTTTTTCCACTAAATGGAAAGACAAAGATTTGGCTGAGGTGTAGATATTTCTCTTTTAAATGTCTAAAGTTGAACATCATCTGAATAGAACACCACTTCAGTTGACTTCAGTGAGCATTAGATGAGGTTTGATATGTGCAGTAAGAATGTGTATTTGAAATCACTATCATTTGTTCAGATTTGCCTTAAATATGCACCATTGTGTAGCTTCAGTGCTTAGCAACCTTTTAGAAGGAGAGTGCTTAGAGCAATTTAATGGTGTCTGCTTCATTGATGAAACTGCGGAACAGTCTTGGCTTAATCTAAAGGTCAGAGGGACAGAATGTAATTCAATGTTTTCTATTTCACAGTCTGAAGGTTAAAAGGTTTCCAGGAGGGAGAAATCAGACATCGTATCATTTGTGGTGTCCAATGACCTCTACAAATAATATAGAGTTCAAATAAATATTTTTTATAACCGCCTAAATATAAAAAAATATTCCACTCAGACTACTTAGTAAGTCTGCTGTTCAGACCAATGACCTGTTTCATAGCTCTTGGATTATTTGAGAGTAAAAGCAGATTAGAAATATTTAAACATCAGTAAGTTTACTCATGGACACGGGAGCTAAAGTTTGCTGGATCAGGTTTTTAATTTGGAAAAATAATTTTATTCCCAAGGAAAAAATAAAGTAGTTACATTGATAACATTCTATCATTCAGTTCACTGAGATGTAAATTCCATTTTACTTACGCAATAACTACACAGAGCACAGCAGAACTTCCTTAGATAAATAGAAAAATGAGAGTTTATCTTAGTTGCAGTATAGCAATTTTCATCCTGTGTGTAATAGCATTTTTTTTGGCCTTCTTTGTCTGTAATTGCCTTTTGTCTTTTATAGCGTATAATAAATTACTTTTTATAGTCAAGCACTTTCACTTAAGTGAGTTGAAGTTTTATCGTTATATTGTAAATGTTCATTAAACTTAACTTTCCTATAGATGAGAGTCATTTCTGGCCTTCCCGAGAGAGGCTGAAATCTGCTGCCTACTGATTTAGGTGTTTACCTGCATTTTGCCTTGGTCATGTACACCCAAATCCTTTTAACACATCTTCTTTGTCCACAAGCAATGGTCCTTCAGACTTGTCTGGTGCGAAAGGCTTGGGTCCTTCTCTGTTGTTCAGGACATGTGGTAACTTCATGTACAATAGTTCAAATGTGATATATTTTAAATTAAATGTTAATAAAATAACTTGCCTGTCTCTGAGTCTATAGAAGTTCTAAATGTGACCTGGGTAGTGCAGCTGTATAAAGTACACATACAGAAATTAAAGTTTTTCTAACAACATGAAAACACACTCTTAAACACCAGATTATATGGGAATGTCACTTTCTTTCTCATTTGTTGCAGAACCTCACAAGATGTATTTGTTGAAAGTTTTATATCCTACTTCTATAGCTCCCAATAGCTCCCACGTTCTTTCCCTTTATCTCACTCTGATCCAAAATTAGAGGGAAAGAGATGTTCTGCAGCTACCTGCTACCTGGAGAGAAGCTGTTTTTCGGCACCTGTTGCAACTGTGGAAACATAGATTTCTGGGCAAGATGAAGAGGACAGGAGAATCAAAAGGGCTACAACTCCCTCACTGGTTCATTGGCAGTGCACAAAGAAAACCATATGCTGTGGTTGCCTTTGCACAGATTCCTCTTTCATGTTGTGATTGCATATGCCCACAAATGATGTCTGTGTTAAAAATTAGAGTCTTAAGTAAAAAGGTTCCTAAGGAGCCTGGTGACCATCCAGTAGCTATTGTGTAGCTCTGGTTGCTGGGACATGGTTTACACTTTGGAGAAACTCTGTAAATGAAAAAAAAACTATTGAAAGGCTGCTTTTCTGTGATTGTACTTCTACTAGCCAGTGGGAATGAAGAAGTAAGCACATTTCATAGTGATATTCATAGATTTCAGGAACACAAAATCTGTTGCTGGAATTCAGAAGCAGTTCAGTTATAAACAGGGTATTTACTACCTCAGCAGAGAAAAACAGATAAAAGTTGAGTGGAGGTTGTAGACTGAGACAGAAGTGGTGATAATCATCTCTTTTAAGTTAGAAAAACAAGGTCCTAAGCTGACATTTCTGTTCAATACGGACTTTATGAGGAATAAGGATATCTGTTTCCTCTAATACTGTCCTTTTCCAGTTTTGCTCAAATATTCCTTTACCTACAGATAAAGAAATGTGAAACCACTGGGTGCTCATAATGCTTCCTTCTGGCCTTAGAAATCTATGAATCTGCTTACACACGGTGGCAGACCAATAAGCTATATACACTCTGCACTCTCAGGAGCCTCTGTGGTGTGCTGCACTGGGAAGCAAATAATACAGTGCTACATATAGTGAAGAAATTACAGTGTTGTAGCAACCTGTGCTATCACAGACTCTCATACTGTCTCGTGAAAACACTAACTAAGCTTCCAGACAAAGTTCCTGTTGGGCACACTATTGTATGAGAGAAGATAGTTCATGTTTGCACTGGAGAGGAAAGGATCTTGATGGCTTAAGAGCTTCCTTTAATCAAATCTAACTTAAATCTTACCTACTGCATCCGTGTGTCTTTTCTTCCTCTATTGTGGAAGTTAAAAAGTCAGATCTATTTTAAGGATTACATGCTAAGTTGGCCACAGACTCAATGTGTTTGAGGGAGTTGCACTGTTTCTTTTTAGAAGTGCAATATCTGCCAAAAAAGAAGCTTTTGAAAAGGTAGGAATCGGTGGGCTGTTGCTAGGCTTTGAGATGGAGTGTGTGCCCTGTGGGAGTTTCTCTTAAAAGATCTCTTCTGAAATTTTTATTTCCATTTAAAGCTTTGTTGATCACCCAAATACAGAGCTGAGAACCTATGTGTTTGCACAAAATAATGGTTGGCTCCTTTTCCTGCTCATGCACACTCACAAAGTACCAATGATTTTTGCATAATTGTTATTATCTCCTGTGAATGACTGAGAAAGTTGGGACAAGGCGCAATGGCTTTGAATTAAAGGAAGGTAGATTTAGATTAGATATTTGGAAAAGAAATCTTCATCATGAGAGTGGTGAGGCACTGGAACATGCTGCCTAGAGAAACTGTGGATGCCCCATCCCTGGAAGTGTTCAAGGCCAGACTGGATGGGCTTTGAACAACCTGCTCTGGCTGTCTAGAGCAACCTTTCATGGCAAGGAGTTTGGAGCTAGATGGTCTTGAAGGTCCCTCTTAACCCAAACCATTCAATGATTTTATGACTCTTTTTATAAATTGATTTTCAGTTAATTATTTTTAGACAAAAAATTTTGACAGGCTTCTCTCTTTTGTGGAAATATTTATTTTAGAAGAATGTTTTCTAACTGTGTGCAGCACATCTGGAATTCAGTAGTTTTCTTTAACCTGATTTGTGGTCTAAGTCACAGGATGAAAGTTCCCAATCAGAGGTTCAGATTTGATGAAAAGAAAGGGTGATTAAGTAAATAATCACAGATTATTCTAGAAGAATGAAAACTGTTTGAGGTACTCAGCAAAAGAGAAAGCTTGCCTATCTTGACTGCATGTTACAGAATTCCTGTATCTGTATGTCACTCTAAATGGAAGTATTTTTCATAGATCATACACAATTCAACTGTAAGTACCCGAGCTTGACTCTCATGGCCATCCTATTGATCTCAGTGATTGTAATCTGTTTAGAGAGTCCATTTTCTGAATATGGTTGCATTTGCCATTCCAGTGAGCAGAGTGTGTGGAGATGCTGCAGCAGTGTTGACTGATAGTCTGGATGGCTGGATAGTGACTTCTTGTTCCTGCCTGCAGATGCTGAGGGGGAAAGTCCTGAAGACACACACAGACGTGGTGCAGGGAGCGTAAGCTGCCTCTCCTTGTGGTTTTCACGAACTTATGGAAGATTTGTATATGGGATATTGCACAGGGTGGTTATGTGACCCACCTGGTCAAGGCTGGCTGCCTTTGACCTCAAGATTAACCCTAACGGTTTGTGTATAAAATCCTTTTTCAGAATGTGTTGTGAGAAATGACTGATACACTACTGAGCCATTTAGGTTTTGATTAATATTTTACTCTTTCCACTTAAAAATGCCTGTGTTCTTCTTGAGAGAAAATTAATGGCCAGTCTTACTGCCTGAGTTTAGAACCTGTTTAGTTTTATCTCTATTGTAGTAAATGACAACATAATATGGTGAATTTTCTGGTCTAGTGTTTATTTAACTTGCTTAATGCTAATGTGCCAGCACTGGCTACTGGAAATAGGGAGCTGCTGTGTATTCCTCATAACATAAAATATGTTTGCTACATTTATGGATCTAAAAGGCCAGATGGCTATTTCATGTCAAGTTTCTATCTAATCCCTTCGCTTTACTGTGAACTTTATAATATCCATGCACTACTGTGCCTTCTCTATTGATTCCATCGTCACAAAACCAATAAGTTGTGGAAGAAAAGGTTTTGGCAGTGCTTGTTTGCTTGGGAAGATGTTGGAAATGTGTTTAAAATAATGATGAGTGGGTTCTTTATGACCAATTCAATGGGAAAAGTGAGATTGATTCAGATAACTGTGAAAAGTTGGCTTTTCTTAGAAATAAAATATTTGCAAACACCTTGGAAAGATTCTGCTGCCTGTGGAGCTCTGCTGCTGCCAGCTGTGAGTGGTGAGAACAGCACTTGCCAGGATAGATGCAGCTGTGCCTCACTTGCTTTCTTCTAGCAGCTGGCCCTGCGTTTGCCAATCTTGTAAATTAACAGAGGCGCAAACTGTTGCACCAAATAATTTTAGGTGATGTATTGTTTACTGGGATCATTAGCTACCGCTGTAAGGTTAAAAAAAACCCGCAGCCTGTTTGCAATTTATCTTGTGTCTCTTCAGAGAATGAAGGAAAACAATGACCCTCCAGCTGACCCTTCCCTTAGCCTCATCAATCACGACTGGAAACCAAAACATCAAGACCAGCTCTTAACAGCACAAGAGATCCATCACCTTCTTCTGGCTGCCTTCATCATTCACTCTGCACAATCTCTGGGGGTATTCCTGAGCAGGGCTGAAGCTGTTGGGGCAGGATTGTGCACCTGACTGCTTTATCTCCAGGCTATTGCCAACCATTGGCCAGATTGCAGCAGTATCCCTTTTGTGTGTCTTGTTGCCATGTTGAAGGTAATCACGTCTGTGAGCATGTGGCCCCATGAGTTCCAGAAGCCTTTACCTATAGCTCATCTGTAGTTGTTTAACTTTCCTGTAAATGCACCAATGAAATCTTCAGGGTGGGATGGTGAGCTCTTTATCAAGAGCACACAAGAGACTGTGGTATAAGGTAAGCATGTACAGCCATGACCACCAAGAGACACTATGAAATATGAAACCATAGGAGAAGGAGCAATAAGACTAGACGTGCAGGCTGGTTTACTGCCAGATTTGGGTGATTTATGGCTCTCCTGGTGTCTGCGAGCTTCTGAAAAAGGTCAGAAGGTTCCTTCTATTTAAAAATTGGGATCCAGGAAAGTGCTTCACATAATGAAAGCAAGGAAAGTGTGGTATGTATTTGAGGATGCAAGGATGTAGAAGATGGTGAGGATGATTTTGTTGATAAGAGAAAATATTCCATGGTACAGAAGGAGGCCAGCAACTTTTTGTGTGTCTGCCTTCAAGGCATGGACTGAGTAATGTAACTGATAGAATATGAAAGGTGAGCCAAAAAATCAAACAAATGCTACTAGAAGGCCAGTGAGGGGAAAAATCCCCTCGTGTGATTGTGAAAACATAATGCAAGTATAAAACTATAGTTTTGGCATAGTTCTATCTCCTTATTTATGTTGGTTTAACAATATCAGAATCAAACTCTAACTTGAAGAAATTAGGATGACAGCAAAAATGTACAAATAATTTTGATTATTTTAGCTATTGATACAAATTCATCAAGCAAGATAATCTCCATTGTATGACTCAGTGTGCTGTGCTGAAAATAATTCTGGTTTGCAGGAAATTCTTCGTGAGCAAAGCAAATATTTTAGGTGAAGTGAGACTGGCTGCATTTCTTACGACAGGCAAAGATCACAGTTAACTAAGAGAATTTGAGTAAATTTTGATAGTTGGCTAGGATAACATCTTTACTTTCTGAAAACACACCTGTACAAATGTTATACCATTGCTAGTACCATGAGATCCTGTTTTTTAATCTATTTCCAGCATAAAAAAATGAAATTAAAAGAAAAATGTAAGGCTTTGGAAAGTTTTTCATCACCCCTTCCTATAAATTCTTATTGCACGTTTTTGCCTGCCCTTTTCTGCCCTTTTACCTATTTTCAGGCATTCTGGGAAAGAAAAAAAAGAAAAAAAAATAAAGGAAAAAAAGGTAATATAGAAATTTCCTGGGACTCTTTTGGAGGGGGGGGGTGGGGTTATATGAACACTAGGCAGTTATTTCATTATTTGGCTTCCATTCAAGCTCCAATCTTTTTTTTTTAATTTTTTTTTAATTTTTTTTAATAATTGGTGTTTAGGGAGGGAGGAAGGAAAGCAAACAGTCTGGCTGTCCCATTGGCTTTCTGCTGGCTCATGAAGAGACGCTTTGAGATGAGCTAGAAAGACCGTATGTCTCATACTATTGTAATGACCACAGGAAGAACAATTAATAACAACAGTAATGGCACTGCCACCCAAAATCCTCAGCTGAGGTTCTCCCCACATTTTATTTGTTGTTGTGCAAATTATCAGACCAATTATATACTATTCAGCTTAGTAAGCAAAAGTTTAGGGGAGATGATGAAGAGGCACAGCACATAAAATGACTGTGAAGTATATGGCGTAAGAGAGTCTTCATAATTTTGTATTGCAACTCTTTTTACAACTGTAGATTTAACTCTACAACTTCTTTATGTATTACTTACCTCGCACTTAAACGTTTGCCTTAGTGTAATAATATATCTGGAGTTTTTAGGTGCATACAATTTTCTAATCAAAAACTACTGTCTTTCATTTGGGAAAGAAAGAAGATTGTAATTGTCGTGCACATAATCAGGAGCATAATGAATTGCTATGTGTATAAAAGAGCGTAACTTTTAGCATCTGTGGAACTATTAGCTCTAAGTAACCAAAAAAACATGATGTTCTTAGGGAATTGCCACTATTTGCTTTTTAAGGGTGAATGTCATGCATATATAATTAAAAGCACAATGGTAGTAGCTTAAGTGAATGAAAGAAACAAGAAAAGGGGAGGAAATTAAATTACACATTCTGTGTAAAAATAAAGAAAGTGAAAGGTCCTAATTTAAGTAAGTTGAATCAAAGACATTACTACATTAAATAATGAACTTCATGAAAGTAATTCATTTAATTAATACAGAAATATGAAAAAGAATCATGTTTTTGCAAATGAATGTTAGTACTAAGTATTTCATGATGGAAACCCTTCATAAAATCATCAAAACTCTCATTATAAAAAGCTATTTGAGGTTTGTCAATGAGATTTCTTAAAAAATATGGAAGATATATAGAACAAAACTCTACTGATGTTAACAAATATCCAAACAATTAAGCACATACTTATCTATGGTCTGATTTTTGGGTGGTCCTATATGGAGCCAGAAGTTGGACTCAGCGATCCTTATGGGTCCCTTCCAACTCAAAGTATTCTATGATTCTATTCTATAATTCAATGATTTTTCAGCGCGCAAAACAGCTGTTCATATTTGGCAAAGCATTTCAACGTATGTGTACTTTCACATATGTGGTATATCAGATATATCTGTCATATAGGGATATATTTTGATCTAAAATTTAAAAACTGTACTGAAAGTTAATAATGTGCTCAATGTTTTGTGAAAGTGAGAGGAGTTCACAAGAGAAGCTTTGTTTGCTGCAATGGTAGAATGCTTTTGTTGAGTACAAGGAGAAAGGAAAAAAAATACTCATTTGCAGAGTGCTTTTGGAATGGAGTAAAGTTTTGAATGGGTGGAGTGGGATAGCCACTTGCTGTTTAGATGATATAAACTTGGACCAGGGCATATATAAATTCTGAAGACCTGGAGGTTCAAGGTACTATGAGATATATTTCAGGATTTCCTTTGCATGAAAGCCAAGAATGTTAACACTCACATTTATTATTTGCTATCCTAAATGAAACTTCCACAGACGCAATTAAGTAAAATGAAAATATTGCAGCTGAAAAATAAATGTCAGAGGATATAAAATACCTGAATATGCAGATACATAATTGTTTTTCCAGTAAATCTAATTATATTCCTGAATACAATACATTTATACAGTCTGTTTTGATAGTTCTGCAGATTTAAAGCAAAACAGAGTGCACATGAAGTACCAGGAATTTCTATTTCACAGGCTCTTAAATATTGCCTAGAATTGTAATTTCATTTAAAGAAACAAACTTTTCTACCAATCATCTTGCAGTGATTAGAATTAAGAAAAGTATATATTTTTGCAAACTGTTCAGGGACAGAGGATTACTGAAAACTTTTATTACATGTAACTATAACTTACATTTTGGAAATAACTTGTAAAACTTCATTTTTTAGAAATGTTTTCTATAGCATCGCATCTGTTTTTCCAAAACAACTAAAATTTTCTGTATGACACGAGTGATTGCGAAAGATAATCAAACTTTTACCTTGATGATACGTTAACTGCTGGTATTTAAGCAGCTAAATGTGGCTTAGGGAGAAGGAAAAAACTTTCTAATTGTGTTGATTGAAGTAGGAGTTTGCCTAAGAGTAATAAATAGCATTTAGCCTGACATCTATAAATGTGTACATAATATTTATGGCAAGTGTGGTACCTGATTGGTATCACTGAGTTTAGGGAGGGTGTGATGATCTAATCCTAGATTGTTGGTAACGATGTGATCATCTGCAGTGAAAATGTGGAGCCTGTCCTCTAATACACCTTGAGTCTTTTCCACCATTTTCATTTCTAGCATAATTTTGAGGTTGATGTTAGGCTCTAAAGTCTAACATGAAAGCATCTGTTGTCATAACTGTTGCTTACAGTGATAAGCATAGCACAGGGGAGGAGTGGTCTTCCGAGAGTGGCCTCCTCATCCCTGCTCCTGCACACTGACCTGAAAGGGAACTGCCAACTGCAGCGAGGCTGTTGAAGAGCAGGGGAAGATGAGATGAGATGAGGGAGGTGATTGTCCCCCTCTGCTCTGCTCCTGTGAGGCCCCACCTTGAGTGCTACGTACTCACCATCCCTGGAGGCTCTCAAGGCTGGATTGGATGGGGTCCTGGGCAGCCTGAGCTGATGGGTGGCAGCCCTGCCCACAGTAGGGGTTGGAACTGAGTGATCTTATCAGGTGCCTTTCAACCCAAGCCATTCTGTGATTCTAAAATGACAGCAACCTGCAAGTCATAGTGCCTTGTTGCTCTTATGTCTCCCATTCCAGGTAGGAGTACCAGTGTGCAACTTCTCCCCTTGCCTGCTGCAGCAGCTGTGGCTCAGGAGGCCTTGAGCTCGTGCACTGTGCATACCTCAGCATAGTCATGAACTGTATATTTAGGGAGGTGCAGAGTGGGTTTCCTACATTTTTCGTATGAACTTTGAGGATATCTGAAGAGCTGACAGAAGTTGGTATCTAATACGTTGTGAATTGGCTGCGTAATATCTGCCACAGTGTCAGACCCCTATGAATTCTCATAGAAAGTGTTATGTTCCAAGTGCATACATTTCTTTTTAAATGGACAAGGCGCTCCCTTCCTGTGTACCAAAAAGGCTTCCAAAAGACAATTAACAGATTCTTTCCTGTGCTGTCGTGTTCCTGAGAACATTCCCAGCTATTTCTCTGCTGGGACGTGGAGTCCTGCAGGAAGGTAAAGGCAGGAGTTTTCCATGCCCAGCATCACAAAACAGTCTTGTTTGCTATGGAGTGAAAATTTGCAGCCTGCTTCATTTAGGGAACATTTGAGCACAGATAAGCTCATTATGTAGCTGGATTTGCTCCATCTTCTTTTTTTCTTTGTATATCTATTCACAGCTAGAGATCCACTTGTCATTTTCTAGGCTTGCATGCCAATAGCTTTGTGCAGAGGTGGTGAGCAGCAACTGGTTATACAGACTGTCACCTTTCAGCATAACATCTCTAAATGTACAAATGTGATCAAAGAGCTGAGATCAAATAATATTGCAATTGGCCTTGGATGTGCACAAGAGGTAAGGAGGAGATAAGTACTGTAAGGATCAGATTATATCTCCTCAGGTCGCAGCGCAGCATGGAGGCACAGAGCTGTCCCCATGCTGATAGAAGTGGGTGGAGGGAAGCACCCAGACTCCGGTTTCTAAATAGCAGCATTGAATGTCACACTTTGTACTTACTTCAGTTAGATGAACTCAAGGTAAGCCAAGAACACAGTGTTTATCCTCGATGACTTCTAGATCTGCTGGCAACGTTGGCTTCTCCTGAGGGAAATGGTGAATGTTGGCAAGACTGAAACGTTACACCTTCTTTATCTGAACCATTAGAAAACGCATCCTGTTCCTGTTGCCTTGGCAGCAAATGTCGGGTGTGTTTCTGCATCCCAGTATATCTCATCTTCTTATGTGTCTAGCATGCAAATAGGTCAGGCAAAGTGAGGTCCATGTCTGAGGATAGCCCTGCAATAGTTATTGGCTAGGACAGTGTGAATAAAGCGGAAGATTAAAGCCTGCAGAAGACATATTCTAAAATTGAGCCCTACTCTTTTGCAGAACACTTTCCATAGCAAACTGTAAAAACCTAAATGTTTTGGTCATTTAAAACTAAATTTAACAAAAAATGGTGTGAAATGTTGGGATTAATTTTAAAGTGTCACAGCTATGAACAGGATGACCTAGCTGGTATTTGCCATATTTGGCTGTTGCAATGTGGGATAGAGTAGATAGTTACGGTCTGTAGTATAACATTTGAGAATAAATTCTGCCACACTTGCTTCTATTTTTTACTCACTTGCGGTGAGTAAACATGGGAAAATCAGTTTCTCAGTGAAGAGCATTGCTGATTAAAAGATTTTTTTCTACCTATTTTGCATCAAATAGGGAAATATAAGTAACAATACTACAACTTTTCTTATGCTGCTTCCAAGTATAAGTAAAAATACTGCTACAGACAAAAGTCGCATCAAATGATACACAATTGTTTGTAGCTGTGGATATGGTTGAGGATATGGTGACATGTACTATAAAGATTTCCAAAATTAAAAGGTTAAAATCATTAAAGTAGAAGAAGTAATTTTAAGTCATCGATTGCATTAAAAAACTAAATAATTGATTTTATATACTAACTCACAGAAGGCAGTCAGCTTGACATAGTGGGACACATAGGGAATATACAAATGTTGTCTTTCTGCTAACACTGGGAAAATAAAACTGTCAAAGTCGCTTACAATTAATGTAGCAGAAGAACAACTTAATCAAATATAGAACATCATACCAGCTTAGCTGCTCAGCACAATTTAGTGTTGGATGTGCGCTATGGGGACTGCTTCATGTTGTGGACATGGCTAACTGGACGCTAGAGAGCCCCTGTAATTTCTGTGATGAACTGCAGCTAATAAAAGGATGACTACACTAATAGGGTTAAGGAAGACCTCAGGTTTCTGTTAGCATTCAGAAAACAACTTGAATGTAAGTGGCCCTCATATATAAGAAAGAAAAGAAACATCTCTGATCCCAACACTATACGTGGTTTGTCTTGTGAAAAACAACAGTGAAAATAAATACCTGAGCAGTCTAGATACTTACTGTCCTTCTTAATAGGCCACAACATATTTAAAATGCAATCAATATGTTTTGAAGAGGTGACAGTGTAATTCCCAGTAATCTTAAGGAACGGTTGAAATCAAAACACATTCATCTTAAAAATACAATCTAGGCTATCTGGACTCAGCAAATTGATGTTACACCAAGCAGATGTGAACCAACCAAAGGCTGGCAGCAGGATTTATGTCACGTCTGATCACTGCCTGCTTTTAGCAGCCATAGGAGTCTGCTGCAGACTGATGGAGGGGTGGTGAGTGTGGGGTGCTCTCTTTTTCATGCACAGAGGATGGGTTGTTCACTTTGTGGGGAGGAGGTGAACTCTGTGTTCTCTCCAGGGCCATGTCCATGTGTCCTAAGTCTTCAGCTGCACCTCTTGTAAATCCAGTCTTGAATCCATAGATAGATGATCCTTGAGGTCACTCTTGTTCCTGACAAAATGACAATGCATTCGTTCAGAATAAAATGGATATTCTTGAAACAGACTGATATCAAATAGAAGAGCTCTTATTTAAGTTCCTGTAGAAAGAGGTGGGATAGAAATGAGAGGGGTCACGGGGCACAGGTGCCTCAAACCAAGGTTTAAGTAAAGCCCATCTTACTCAGCAGCTCCCCTGAGAGGTGGAAATCAACATCTAGAGCTGTGATTTTTGGCAGCATTCTCACTGAGAAGCAACTAGATCAATTCAGCTCTACACAAACAATTTACTCCTAAACTGGGGACCCACTTGCAAAGATTTAGCCTGATGTGAATAAAAATGGCCACATTATAAAACACTCAGAAAGGCAGGTCTTAATGGAAGTGCTGAAAGGCCTTGGACCATTCACTGCAACTACCCAGCTGGGTGCCACTCAGTTAAATAGTGAGTAAAAGAAGGCCTTTGGAAAGAAAAGAAAAAAAAAAAAAGAAAGAAAGCATCTTTATAAGAAATGTTAATTATAAGGATACACTCCATAACATAAGTGCATTTGGAACACAAAAAGTCATTTGTATTTTTCTTTTCAGGGGCTCAGAGAAAGGCACCTGAGAGATGGAATTGAACAGAAATTCCTGGGGGTTAAAATAAACAGCACAATTATATCAAGACCTAGATTATACACTTACATTGCTTATGACTTTCAAGGAAAGTAAGCTCAATTGTGTGTTATCGTGCAAATGTTCAGCTTTCGATAGAGGAGAGTAGTAAGATATCAGCCAGCTGCAGCTTTCAAAGTAGCACAGTTACAAACGAAATACGGGTTACTTTGTTTTAGTTTGGTAATTAAAATCAAGATTAATACATAGCCTCTGTGATCAGTGATGGCCACATGTTTAACATAAATACAAATATAAATCCTATCTTCTTCCCGTGAGGACAATTTCTGCTGGAGCATAAAATTTATACAGGAAGATTTACTGTGAAACAGTATCTAAATATAAAGTGTTTCAATACTGTTTGGAAAATATTTATTTCCCAAAGTCTGATTTTCCGTTAGATTAACTCTGATAGGAATTGAATGACCTATATATATTTCTCTACAGTTATCTATTATTTTGGTAATCTTAAACACAGTTTATGGTTAACTTATATGGAGCCTTAGCACGAAATGTTAAAAATGCGCAAATGTTTCAGATGTAAGCCATCTTTTCTTAGGCTAATAAATTATTAAGACTGATTCATCTATGCAGATCATACTTTCTGTTCTTGGCTTCCACCCAAAAATATATATTTTTGTGGTTATGAGAAGAAATATTTTTACCTGATTTTAATCTATGGAGAAAAACAATATATCATTGTCTGCCTCTGAACAATAAAAACAAACTCCATAAACCACTGTATCATTTTATAAGAAATCTGTAGTTACCTATTTTGCAACAGGAGACTTGTCATTAGTACCATACAGACACTTTGTTGTGTATTGTTGGGAAAAAAAGAGATAAGACTGGGTAAAAACAAAACTGGCTTGCATTTTGGGAAGGTTTTCAGGAAAAGTTGTACTTTCAGAGTTCATAGATGCCAGAGTCAAATCTGAACATGTTTTGATGTCATTTGGGGTGACTTTAATTAATCTGTTCAATCAAATGGTGGAAAAAAAATATAGTCATTAAGATGTTCATTGATGTAACAACCAACAGCTTTTCCCTAAATAATCACTGAAACAACATGAGGTAATATTTCATTAGGCTCAGTTTACGTAAGTAGCAAGAGCTGTTGTGGAAGAAACGACATTACAGAAAACATCCTTGGAGCAAATGAACAAGAGCAAATCCCATTTGGGTTAAGTGGTTAGATAAACAAATAAGACAACTAAGACTAATAAATTAGAAGCATAACTTTGATGAAATAAGAAAGATAATTTTTATGAGACTGAACTGAAGAACATAAGGCTTGAATGCAGAGGAGACTCACAAAGCCATTTGTATCATTAAGGTTTTCAAAATGAAATAATAAGGGGAAAACAGATAAATAACTTCCATAATATTGAGCCTATGCAGGCAGACAGAGGACCTCTAAAATAAAAATGTTATGATGGGTGAAGAGTTATTTGTGTTGTAAGTAAAACATCATAGTACTTAAATGGGAATTGCTAAGTCAAGCTGACTCATAACTTGCAAAGTACACACACACACACACACAAAAAAAAAAAAGGTAAAAAGATCTTTAACTGCATATTTATAGAGAAAATAGTGGAAACAAAAAGGTGTAGTAGACACATATTACGAAGAGTCAAGTATTACTCAAAACTCAAAAAAGTACTGTAATTCCCTTTCAGTAGAAGAAATGAGGTAAAGACAGCACAAATAGCTGGGATGCATAACTGGAAATGGATACTGATGGTAGCGTTTATGAAATGCAGGTCCTGCTTGACCAATCTGATCTTCTGTGATTAGGTGGCACACTTAGTGGATGAGGGAAAGGCTGGGGACGTAGTATACCTAAACTTTAGTAAAAGCTTTGACTCTGTCTACCACAGTATCCTCCTGGAGGAGCAGGCAGCCCATGGTTTGGACAGGTATGCTCTTCACTGGGTAAAGAACTATCTGGAGGGCTGTGCCCGGAGAGCGTGGTGAGTGGAGTGACTGGCCACTAGTGGTGTTCACCAGGGGTGAGTACTGGGGCTGGTCTTGTTTAATATCTTTATTGATTACCTGGATGAGGGTATTGGGTAAATTCTCAGTAAGTTTACAAAATACACCAAGTTGGGAGGAAGTGCTGATCTGCCTGAGGTTAAAAAGGCCCTACAGAGGGATCTGGATAGGCTGGACTGATGGGCTGAGGCCAGCAAGACCAGGTGCTGAGTCTTGCACTTGAGTCACAACAGATCGTTGCAGCACTGCAGGGGTGGGGCACAGTGGCTGGAAAGCTTCATGGCTGGCTGGGTGTGAAACAGCAATGTGCCCACGTAGTCAGCAAGGTCAATTGCATCTTGGTTTGTATCAGAAATAGTGTAGACAGCGGAAGCAATGAGTTGATTATCCCTCTGTACTCAGCACTGGTGAGGCCACACCTTGAGTACTGTGTTCAGTTTTGAGCTCCTCACTACAAGAAAGATATTAAGACCCTGGAGCACATCCAAAGAAGAGCAGTGAAGCTGATGAGGAGTCTGGTGCACAAGTCTTATGGGGAGCAGCTGAGAGAACTGGGATTGTTCAGCCTGGAGGAGGCTCAGAGGAGATCTTATATCTCTCTACAGAGACCTGAAAGGAGTTTATAGTGAGGTGGGGATGGCCTCTTCTCAAAGGTAGCTAGCAATAGGACAAGAGGTAGTGGCCTTAAGTTTCACCAGGAGAGGTTCAGGTCAGATATTAGAATAAACTTTTTCCCAGAAAGAGTGGTGAGGCATTGGAACAAGCTGCTCAGGAAGCTGGGGAAGTCACTGTCCCTGGAGGTGTTCAAGAAACGTGTAGCTGTAGTACTTGTGGAAGTGGTTAAAAGGCATGGTGTGGATGGGTTGGCAGTTGGACTAGATGATCTTAGAGGTCTTTTCCAAACTTTATGATTCTATAAGTTCCTGTAGACAATAAGGAGTAGGAGCTTTTGCAGAACTTTGGCAGAAATGACACATGAGTTTGCTAGTCCAACTGTATACTTCTTCAGGAAATATATAGTTGGATATTAGCAAAGACAGTACCTGTGTTTAAGAGGGGGGTTGGAAGGAAGAGTCTTGGTAAACATGGTTCTTCCTAGATACATGGATAAGATATTCAGTGGGAATATTTTCTTTTGCTAATGCCTTTTGTCTCTACTGGGTAGAGTCAGAAGCAATCACCTTTACTGTCTCCTGAGAGCAAGATGCA
>JAOWBP010001760.1:26310994-26341257 GCA_028571105.1 Tragopan temminckii
AGAGCAGATGGTGAAGAAAGTCAAGGCACTTAGGCACAGTAACACGCACAACTAGGCACAAACATAAAACACAGACACCTCTTAGACAACAACCAAGATCAGGGGCCAAACCCTGCATGCCCCTCACAATGCAAGGAGTGGAGGACCGCAGGAAGGCCTCTCACAGCTCTTTCTCCACAACTTGACCCAGAGTGACACCACTGTACCATATTATAGCTGGCCTTGGGTATGGACAGCCAAACCCCTAGGAATGTGGCAGGCAAGTGGTCACTGAAACCTTGGGTACCTTCTGGGCTCTGATAGACCTCAGTCATCTTTTTCCTGGACATAAGAAACAACATAACTGCAGTGAGATTTTTACATTGTTCTCCATTTTCTTTATATGCAGCAAAGAGGATAAGATGCAAGTTGTCACTGGCACAGAAGAGGAAGAAAACAAGACACTCTTGTTATGCCTGGAAAAGCCTCCGAAGACCTTGAGCCTGAAATCTGACAGTTCTCTCACAGACACATTGCAATGGCCACCTCAGCTTCCTGCAACTAAGTCCGTCCTTTGGATCCCGCCCCTCCCCCCTTTATTTTTTTTTAATGAGTCAGTGTGTGTTTTTTGTCCTCTCTTTCATGGTCCACTAGAGTTCTTAGGTCTTTTGCATAGCAGCCTTCTCACCACAAATATTGTGCATTAATCAACCTTCAATATAAATGTTTCTATGCTTCATTCTGAGCTGCTCCACATTCATGGAGAGACTTCCTTGAAAGGATATGAAGATACACATGCTCTCTCCCCTCAGATCTTCTGTCTTAAGATTCTTCCTAAAGGTAGATTTAGAAAATCGGTCAGTTCTAGTAATGGTAGCTAACCTGAGGGTTAGGTGGGAAGGTAGGAAGGAGGGATTTTTTTTAGGCATTTATTGTAATATTTAAAAGACAATTTTGTATTAAAGTGTTTTTCTAAAGTGTTGTCAACTTCATGTTTGCTTTCTATTTGCTGCACTCTTACTCTGTTTCTTAATCGGTATTAGTATTTTAGTTGCAATCTCCATTTGATTTGGCCTTAAAATCATTTTTCTTAACTAAATTAGATGCAGTGCTTAAGAACATCCAGTTATTACTCTGATTTAGAAAAGCTGGCAAGCATTTGTATGTTCTTAAATATGCGAATACTCTACTGACATGCTTAAAAGTAAGCTTGTCCTGAAGAGCTTTGCTGAACTGGAACCAAAATTTGTAATGCTACTTGCAGTATAATTTTTTGCTAGTATGATTTTGTTACCTTGTTCTTAATGGTAAGAGATAATTTCCTTCTCTGCCAGGTATATAAACAATGAGAGCATTTAACTCATTGGATTTGGCCACAGGAAAGGGGTTTTTTTTAGCACTTTCATGAAAATTTTATCTCTTGGTTGCCTTTAATTAAGTATTACTACTAAATTGTCGTGAAGAAGAAGAAAGGTTTGATCCACTGACAAAAATGGCAATATTCTGTAAATTCTACAAAATGTTAACAGGTCTGTTGAATATGATTCTGTTGCTTAAGAACTCCCCAACAACCTTATATTTTTCTAAGTAGGCATGCCAAAGGGGTTGTGTTCAGAACTGGAACAGCTCAAATAATCCTAAATTATGGAAGAGAGCGCACAGAGAGAGTTTCATGAGTCAGTATGTAGAATAACTTTGATTGAGAGAGTTATGAAAGAGCTGCCTCAGAAAATACGCTACTTCCAGAGAATGCAGTTTGTAACATTAATAATTGCTCTGAGTGGTAAGTGACAGAAAATGAATGGGACTCAAATCCTTCACATCTTCACAGGCCACATATTTGAGACAGATGTTACATGTCAATTTTGCAGAGATGATTAATCAATCAGGTAGTTAGCTATAGTTGATGCATGTTGCAGGTGTTAAAAGCAGCACATAGCTATTTCGACTGCTGACAGTATAAAAAGAAACAGAGTTAATTGTCTGTTTCTGGATTTTTTTTGGATTTTTTCTGGAAATTGTTTGATAAGAGCCCACAGTTGTTTGAAACAATGTCAGATATATTCAGCAAAGTATGTTAGAACTGCTGCTTATCTCCTAGGATCAAGCAGATAAACAGAAAGCTTTGTACACACATTTGGAAGGGCACTGGAGAAAATGAAGTAGAACTTTATTTGTAAATAAAAACTCTGTATCAGAGTCTACCATTTTGGTATGTTTAAGTGAGGTATTTCTGGGCACTACGATTTATCATAGGTATGACATTTTTTTCCTTGCACAGAAACTGAATGAACATTCCAGAGGAAATAGAATCTATAATAAATGCCTCCCAGACATTTTGCATCCATCAGTAGGATACACATAAAATTATAAGGGATGAAACAATTAGGACAAAGGTGTTGTCAAGAAGGCATACTGCTGGGAGCGTGACATGGCTGCTTTTGAAAGAAGAGATGTAATGAAGAAATATATTGACCAGCTGTTACCAGACAAAAAGGTTCAGGAAGAGAAAAGTGTGCTGAAATTAAAGTTGATGGCCATGCAGTTACTGGGAGGAAAATGACTCTGTTTTTTATTGGCCTGAAGGGGATGCAAATGAAAATGTTACAACAAAATCTGAATCTTTTAATACAGATGAAGAGCTGAGAATGAGCAAAAACCAGTTCTGCTCCTAAAAAGCTACCTTCAGCCATAGGGCAAATACAAAAACCTTCAAGTGAAACTTATAAATATTCAGGGAAACCACATTAGGCATATTCAATTCTATTCTTCATGAATCTGTTAGGATGCACATTGATTAAATATATATGTATATATTTATAAATGTATATAAAAATAACTCCTGATTTTTGAGGGCTCTTATGTATGTGCTTAAACAATGAATGTATTTAAATCCCATTAAAATTAGATGCTTAAATTGTTTCCTGATCGAGGATCCTTGGCAGTTACTTTCAATCTGACGTTCCTTGAAACTGGCTCTCCCAAGGGCAGTTCCCATTTTGAAACACAAAGTCAATATGATACGTTATGGAAGAATCTTTTCTCATGAAGACTTTACTATTGTTCCCATTTTCTTTTTTTCATCTAGAATAAAAATAACTCATGCTGAAAATACAGCTTGTGCATACTGTCAATTAAAAACAAATCAGGAAATCACTCTGCTATATTAAATCACATGTGCCTAGTTATGATTTTACATGCTGGGGAGAAAACAAATTCCATGGTCCCATGGTATTTTGTGATAGTGATAACAATGATTTTTTTATTTTTCAAAGATTGATTAGAATACATATTTAATGTCTTCAGCATTTCTTGCCTCCTGTAAAGATCCATTTTAGTTGAAGTATTGAGTACTGCTTTTGTGAACACTAGGCATCCCATTCAGAACAAGTTTATTTTTTTCCATGCTTATATCATTAACGCATGCATCCAAAGATTCCTGTGGTGAGTGAAATTATTGGGTTCTCAACTAACAAATACATGTGGTTCCTGTTTACAGTGACGTTCCAGGTATGTTAAAATGAGGAATCTTGGAGAGCAGCCAGCTTTGATTTTTTGGATGAAAGCAATGTGTCTTGCAGTTGGCTATGATTCTTCAATAAGAAGACAGCAAGAAGAGATATTAAAAACAAAGAGACTGAGAGAAAGAGTATGTGTTGACCTAACATAGCACAGTGGGTGTATTCTGCCTTTGGTTGCACTGAAACAATTCTCCTGAAGTCACTGCTGCAGGAAGTAAGCCTTAATTTTCCACACAATCAATAAACAAAAGGTAATTGATGCCACAATGACTCAAAGCGGAGGAAACAGCCAAATGATGCTGATGTGGGCCATTCAGACTATTTTCTTGGCTCTTCACATCAAAACAAGTTAATTCACTTGTGTTTTTGGTTGGTTTTGTTTGTTTGTTTTTGTTTTGTTTTGTGTTTTTTTTTTTTTTTTTAACAGAACTGCTTCAACTGTTGCTTCTCTGTCTAAGCCCTGAGTGAGTATACTGAGATTATGTAAAATATTTTCTATGAATAAGCACGGAGTCATGAGGCTGAGATCCAAAGAACCATTTTACATGTAGACAGTTGATGAAATCTTTTATGGAAAACTAATATTGAAAAGAATGATGAATGTAATTACTACTAGCCTCTGAGGGAATAATGAAAAAAGCATAAATGTTGATGGCAAATTCATACAACTGCAATACAATATGGCAGTAGAAAAAGGACATTGTAACTTGATGCTGCACACTGAGAAGCTGTATCAGAGCAGAAAAGAGAGCTGAAGAAAAGTGCCAATGAAAACAGTACCTGGAATTCCATTTTTAGATTGCTGGCCAGGATGTGTTGCTGGGTAAGGGACGCTCAAGGAGCGGCAACATTTCTGGGAAATATTTAAGAGAAAATTGCATTCTTAGAATGTATTCTTTTGCTGAGAATGGCTGAAGAGAAATGTATTTCAAAAATAAAAATTTAAATGCAAAAATAAGCAGAGATAACAATTAAAAAATTGTCTCAATACAGGAACAAGAATAGCCAGACCTCAAGAACACCTTTTTCACTTTGGTGATCTCATGTTCATTTTTCTCAGCCTTTAAGATGTAGGCTAGCTGCTAGGAGTGATCTGACTACATAGAGATATCTCAAGACAGTTGTCATTTGTGGAATTTAGAGTCAAAAAAGTTAGAAACATAGTCTGTAAAGGATATAGCTGCAAGCATATAAGAGTTGCAGCAAGCACATTTAGAGCATGCCTCAGTCAGTGAAGCTGGCAAAGCAGCCTGCAAGCTTTCACACTAGGGAAGCCCCTTGTTCTTTGGGTAGTATCATTCAAGACAGACAGGGCGAACTTGCTGCTCTGGCAGGGCAGGCAGTAACCAGCATTAGCAGAGCCAGCAGCTTTGCCTATGACAAAGGGCACAAGGGTTGTTTGTAAGAGGAGCGTGTGCCACATAAACTGCAAATTTCAACCTCTTCCTCTGCTCTGCAGCCAAGGAAGGGGTTTTGCCAAATGAAAGCAGTACTAATCCCTTTTTCACAGATACCTGAGGTAAGCTCCACCAATCCATCTCATCTTGACCCTAATCCTCAGGATGTCTTCAGATCTGCTTTAATATCTTAAGATATACTCTGAAAGTTAAATACCTGGTAGCATTTGAAGTGTGGTGGGCCTGCATCTTCTGATTTAGTTCAGTCTGGAAGAAAATCCTTTTGGCTATCTCAAAATGACTCCACAATGCAACCCAAAGCACAGAAAGGGGTGATATAAATTAAAACTCTGATTTGGATGCACCCTCAAGCTCCTGCATTTTACAGATATTCTTAAGAACCTCTTCTAGGAGAATTGGTTTTAAGAAGCCTTTGGAAAGGACAAATTAATTGCATCCATCAGTTTACTTTTATCTACTATTTTATTCTTTCAAAGAATTTTGATAGGATATAGAGACATGTTTACTATTACAGAAACTGAGTCGTTCAGTTCTCACCATTTTATATTAATCTGTGGTTCTTTGCAGCTCCCTCTTCAATTGTTGGTCTCAGTTGTTTTTCTTTGCACTGTAACAAGACCATAAACAGAGCCCAAAAACATACTTAGAATAATATTTACTGTGCAAAGCATCTCATTTCAATCTGTCAAGCAAATAGAGTTTGTTTTAATGAGTAAATTTGGAAATATCACTTCCAGCTTTTTTGAACATTTGTACAAGTTGGAACAGACAACACCTTGCTGAATAGATGGTGAATAAAATCTTTCTTTTCGAAGAGACTAGGAGATCAGGTACTAGATCAGATACCACATGCAGGAGATATCTCTTTATCTTAGCAGCCTATCCAATTGTAAGTTTAATTGCCATGGTTCAGTAGGATGACAGGAGCACAGAGAAAAAGAGTGGGTTTCCTGTGAAAATGAGAGATGTTTTGGGGCATTTATAAGACTCAATAGACTAAATCAGGATCTACTGCTGAAAAATGCAAAGTTTGCATGTCTATTATATGGGCTGAAACTGAGGAGAGAGAAGGGTCTCAGGAAGGGAATTTGAAGAAAAGAAAGACAATAGCAAGGACTTCTCTTCTACCTTGGGTTCATTAGAATCAGTCTTGAAGCTTATTTTTTTCACCCTTCTTTTGACCCTTAGATCATATTCAACTAAATAAAGCTGCTTCTCAAAAGTGAAATGTTCCCAGCACATCCCGTTTTGGCAGCTAAAACCTGACAGTGCAAGGTCTTCCTGTGTGTACAGGATGACTATTGGAAGGCCTGTGAACTTTTACTCTGCTACCACATGTTACCCTTACTGTAGATCACCTCAGTGGCATCTGCAAAAATAGTAATTCCAAACTAAAGTTATAATTATGAACATGAGAATAATAGGGGAAAAAACATTGTTCCTTCCAAGCAGATGTCATACAGCATAACAAAGGAACACTGGCAGTGGGTTAAATCTGAACTGCCCAGCTCTCAGTAGAAAGAAATTGAGTTAATCTGGTAGCACCATCTTCCACAAGCATTTTACATGGGGACAGCTAATGAATTTTGATTGTTTTAGGTCCAGTGAAGCCAAATTCTAAAAGAAATCAAGGTTATTTGTACTTTCTCTCCAGCAACAGGAACATTCATTTGATAGGATATGATCTCTTTCTTATCTACAATGCATGATGGAATCCTCTTTTGCCATGTTTTAAAGGTATTAGTGAGAGCATGAAGACAACTGGAAAAATTGTGAAGAGAAAGTGCCAAAACAAATGAAGTGACTTTCTGCAGTAAATTCTTAAGCAGCACTTCAAGTGCAATTCAGGACATCAAGTAGGGAAAATGAGATACAGGACAGAAGATAAGTTTTCTTCTTGAATTCAAGATGGTGAATCAGTAAGATACAGAATATAATGCAAAAAAATTAAGACAAAAGGCTGCTAAGTAGACTCTGTAAGTGTTATATAGATACTGATACTTTGATACTTTCCGGATGAGCCTAACTTTAGATCGTTTATTACAGACTCACAAATAATCTTCCAGTAATAGTATTTAACTATGAATAGTATGTTCAGAGCATCCTCCATTATTAAAGTTAGGAATCAGTTGCTGCTTAACAAGCAAGTTCCAATTTTTGAAAGGCATTTCTTAGTTATTTATATGATTCCGTCTGCCTAGGATGTAATGTGATTTTTTTCTCCCCCCAGACAAAAGGTTCAGACAAGAAAAAGTAAAATAGAAATGCTTTTTTTTTTTTTTTTTTGGCAAAGCCTAACTATTTGATATTTCTGAGAGGCATTGCACTGTGGAGATGCAGAATATCTCAGGTTAGAGAAAAGTCTGGGATAGAGATGAAATTCTGGATCGACTGAAGAACACTAATAAAATGCAACCAATTCTATGACATGAGGTTCAAATATCATCACTAAGTATCGTTAAGTGTTTAAAACAAGTAATCAAGACAAATTAAGAGAAGGCTAGAAGTGCAAACAAAGTAATATTGACCAAAACAAGAAAACAAGATCTCTCCAGATTGCTGTTTTTTTTTTTTTGAATTTCTCAGCCTATGAAAAATATATCAGGCTTCCAGTAATATTCCTTTCAAAATATTCCATTGCCTTTCTGAGAAAAACAGCTCCAAACAATATTGTCTGAAACAGTTTGAAATGAATCAGCTAACATTCACATTCTGGAACAGTTCACAAAAATGTTGACAAGAACAGAATTCTTCCAGCAGGTTTCTGATTTGACGGATTTGGGTCTTTAGACAGAGCTGTGGGGTAATAAATTGAAGTCTTTCTCTTTTTTTGCAGACATCCAAATTGGCTGTTGCCACTGTACCTGAAGCTTTCACATTTACAGTGGGAAGGGTACAAAATAGAAGCCTGTGAAGTGAGGACAAATCAGACAAGCTAATCTCACTTGGGCTGCAAAGGAGCCTGATAGCCTAAGCATGGATCTGGTGTAACGATTCAGGCATTAAGAGTACTCAATAAAAGAATAGTCAAGATACACAGTTGTGTGAAGGTTTTGGTAGAGATAATAATAACCACCACCAGAACAATAATAATAATAACAACAATAATACCTGCTAGGAGGGTGTGGGGGTGTTCTTATGGACCACCTTTGGCAAACAGCCTGAGTAAAAGCATCTGTAGGATAAGGAAGTGACAATGAAAAAAAAACAAAAACAAACATATGTATATAGAGAATATCCAAAACATGTAGGGCATCTGCCCCAACCTGATCGTATTAAAAAGGAGAGTGATTATTATCTGGATAAAACAGCAATTGGGAAATTACAGAGAGAAACAGACAGGTCAGCCTGAAAAGATGTTTAACAGAAGCATGACAGTCAGTAATTATGGGAGAGACTTCTGAGAAGAACTAGTGGCCAATAAAACCTGACGTGACGTGGCAGTAAGCTATCCTGCTGGCACCACAACCTTCATCAAGTCCAGAAGAAACAGTCTCCCTCTCCAGGCTTTGGGCAGCCTGTACCCAGAGGGGATGACAGTGTGGAGGAAACAAGCAGGGGCCCAACCTCGGGGAACCTAGGCTCCTAGGGGAGGGGTGCTTGTGACCCATACCCACAATCTGTTGTGGACACAATGGCTTGTAATGAGGAATAGGACTTAACATGAGCTAAAGGAGGATGTTTGTAAGTTTATAGGCCTTTATTAACAATTTGTAAGTATGTAGCATTACTTTACCTCTTTCACTACTCATCCTTATCTGAAGATATAGTTCACTAATTGCCTGCTAATTATCTATTAGTAAATCAATAAAATACCATTATTCCAGTTTGGTTAAACTGTGGACACTGAGCAGTTTCTTTCCTTATGATAGGAGGAGTGAAGAGAAATATTTTCCATTTCATTACTGGGAGATAGCGTAGGTTTTCAAAGAGGAATGGATAGGCAGACATATATATAAGTATTAGTAAAGCTAATGGAGTGGTAGATATGGATTTACAACCTACACAGAAGAAAAAGATCTAACCAATAATGGACACATTCATGGTAATGCTCCCTGCTGAGAACGTGAAGTAAGGGAAGGGACCTGGAGAATTTTAGAATAAGCTCCATGGAAGTGCTTTCTCACACCTCTTGATGTGCTTGATTTGCTTGATTTGCTCAGTAGAGGAAGCAAAGATGTCAGGTGGATAGCCAATATTAGAGAACTGTCTTCAAAAGCAATCAGAAGGCATGTCCCAAAGAGCCTGAAAAGCGTAGAAGGGCAACCAAAGTTGTCAGCTGAGGTGATAAATAGAAAAAGCAAAGTCTGAGACTCAGGATGGGACTCATGAAAGATGCTGTGGTAAATGATAGGAAAAAGCAGAGGTGGAAACACTCATTTAGACATTGAGAAGTAGAGATTAATCTCTTGCTGTTCCACATGGCTTTGGAGAGGGCAAGTATCCCAGGTGTGGGTGTAGCACTAAGTTAGATTTCTCCAAAAAGGAGGAGTAAGTCTCTTCTGTAGCCTTTGGCTACATATATGCCACTGCTGCATCCTTTTACTCCATCTCTGAATACAAATTGCTGGCAGAAACCCTGAAAGAATTACAACAGCATGGTAATTTTCAGGAAAATTAAGCAATTAATGGCATCATTAGGAATATACAAATAAACAAAAACTTTATAGCATTATCATTCATGGGATACTTTAATGTTTACATGGTGATATTGCTTATTATGCTTATACTGTAGCTACTTCTGCTTCAAAATCTCTCACTTTCAATAATCTCTACAAATTCTTGAGTACATTAAAATAGTATATTTTTGGACATTTTGTAGCTGACTACCAACTGCAAATAAAACCTTTTCTTTAAGCTGATGGTTTGTGAGATTAATGAAAGCTTTTGTGACCAAAACGTAATATTAATTTTCTATTATAACACTGATTTTAAAATATTTTTCTTGTGCTGACACAGAAGAACTAAATGGCTTATTAAGACACTCGGTGCAAATTCTTAGTGTGATGGAATAAATATAACTGATAAATACTTGTTCAACCATTTTCAAAGGGCAAAGTCCTTTTTCTGTGGCTTAAGTTTGAGGAAATTTATCTCTATGAAAACATCTGAGTGAATATTGAAGTAGATATTCCCTTCACCAGAACAATAGAGGTCTTATAGCTTTAAATTGTGGAGGAAATTTCTGAAGGAAAGTATAGTATTGTTATAATATAAACATCTGTAATTGAAAGAAATGATTATACAGGTAAAATATCAGTTAAGAAAAGGTTGGCTTTTTCACATGTTCTTAAAAATACCATGTCAGACTGGCAGTGACTTTCATATTGTTAGAAGTTGGTTCAGCATGATTTTGCACCCTATGTTCTGTGTCAAATTATTTGAGCTGAATGCTTTTTTCCTTCACCAGTTGTATAAGAAGTTTGTTAGTTTTTATAGTTCTTCCCTTCCTATCATAAATTAAAAGGCTTAGGGAGGAGTTGCTCCCTTGAGTTACTTCTGAAGTTCCGAAAGTTTTGGCACAGCCAGCTCCTTAGCATTCAATAACTTTCTAAAAGAATATGAGCTTTCTGAGAGACCTGCAACAGCTCCATCCTGCAAGATTGGAACAGCATTTATTGTTCCAGGGAGGAGTTGCCTTTCAATTTGGCACAGGGATAGTGTGCTCTGATCAGTGTTGTCAAGTGTTTGCTGCTTGCAAGTTATTGAAGTGGGTCGGTAGCCAAGAAAAGTTGCTATGGTAAAGAATTGTTTTGATTGAAAAAAAAAAAAATAGAGAGGAGGGCAGCACAGACCTACCACCAGGAATAAGTCTGTTGTGATGATGCATTATGAATCAAAAAAGTACAAATACTGGGTTAGTAAACTAGCAGTGCAAAAGTTTTGAAGGTAGAGCTGATGTAGAGGTAAAAAAAAAAAATTACAAGTGAGAGGAGGGGGCTCAGGAATTAATAAAGACTTAATGGGAAGATTTCATTTTTAGATTAAAAAATTAAGTGAACTCCCATTGGTAGTGACGGAACTGTATCATATGGATGAGAGCAGTTGAAAAGGCAGTTGAAACCAAACTTCGGGGAAAAATTTAATGAAACTGACACCAATTCTTACATAAATGTTGTGCCCTCAAAGTATTATCTTCTGCAGGAATTTCACGGCCTTATCCTGTGAATAATTTAGTATTTTTTCTTTCCTACTAAAGCAGATTGGCTCAATTTTAAAATTGCAAGATTTCTCAGAAAGTTAATGAGGCAGCCACCTTTGTGATGGCTACTTCTACAGAATCACATGTAGTTTTAGCCAAAACCACAAACAATCCACATTAATTCAGTGATGGTGCTGGATCTAATTGGACCAGAGACAGCTCCTTCTTCCAAAAATCTTTTCCTAGGGGATGGAGAACTGTAATGTGATGGAAAGCCCAACAATGACAGCAGAGCAGCAAGATCCCAGGCTGCAGTGAGCAAGGATTTGCTCAAACACAACATCAGTGGGCACAGAAATAAGGAGGGAAGGAGGGGGAAAAGCTGCATACCTTCAAAAGACCTCAAGCATGCAAGAATCTCCAGTGAGATACCTTTGTTTCCACTGCCAACCCTTAAATAAGGTCTGGCTCCACCCCTTCTGCTCCCCTGGGTTGGCCCTGCCTTCCTACCAGGTGCTTAATCACTGTTTCAAGCCATGTCTTAGTATTTCCACTACAAGAGCCAAATCTGGTATCGTGATTGCTTGCTTGGATATCTGTGCAAACCAGCATTCATCCAATTTGTCAATGGCTTGAAGTCATGTTCAGCTTATTGAATACCATCCTTCCAGAGAGGAAAATATGTTGGTGCTTTGCTACTATATTTTTTTTCTAACCTGCATCAGCCTTCAATGGAGAAAATGAGGAAACTGGAGGAAGAGGTCCATACTTCAGCTGGCAACATGCAGGTGCTGCTCTGAGGATTGTCACCCTCCTTACCATGTGGCACTGCAGGGGAACGGGTCTTCTCACATGCTTATTTCTCATAAGGCATCTTGGGAAGGGGAAAGGAGGCACCAAGGCTGCAGAGAGTGGGGAACTGGGGCAGGCAAGATTTACAAAGGAAGGTTCTAGCTCTGGAGGTTCTAGCTCATGGCAGGAATCTGCAGTGGATCTTCCGCCTGTCATCTGCAGGAGATGTGGGACTTGAAATGACTGTTTGGGCAGTGAATGCGAGAGAAGTACTTCAGCTGCTGAGATCATAATGTTTATTATTATCATTGCTGTGGTGTAGCAGTGGATAAAGTGGACCATTATCCACACAACTGAACAATAAATAAATAAATTACTAGTAATAGTCTGTTCTTATTCAATACTATCCACCCATAGATTTCAAAGCTCTTCCCAAGGCAGGCTGACATTATTATATATATTTTTCTGAGAGGACAGCTGTGGTAGAATGACTCCTCCATGGTTACCCAGCAATGCAGGAATATACTGGGACTAAGATATGGATCTCCAAAATGCAAGTTTGCAGCCATACACACGTCTTCCCATGTGTGCTGAGGATTCATTCCTAAATTTTTTTTTTTTTTTTTTTTTTAAAGCATTTGAGGAGCAATACACATGTGTTGCCTTCAATAAATTATTATTGGTATTGTTGCAGACTCAAAAGCTCAAACCCATCTTTCAATGGAACAGGAAAATCTGTGACTAAAAAGTAGGCATGAAATCTTGTTTTTCCAATTGAGTAAACCACATCTGAAAAGGCTGCTTCTTCTGAAGAACGCCAAAGTGTCTCTGGCTATATCTCTTGGTCACACAGAATTGTATAACCTGAATCAATGCAGGCCAATGCACCAAGGCAACCAAAGATGAAAAAGCCATATAAAATTTGCAATAAAGTATTCTTGCAGTCACCTTTCTGGTGAACAAAATTTATCTGCAAGAAAAGAACAACTGATATTAATAGCTTGTCCACTCTTGAAAGCAGTTACTGTGTTTACCTTGATTTAAATAATTACAAAGCAATGACTGCCCAGTGGGAAAAGTGTAGTCTTGATCTGCCCAGCACCTCTGGTAAATCCATGACTGCCTTAACCCATCATTAACAGAACAGTTTAATACTTACAGATCCTTTGAAAACCAGCTAAAAGCTCAGAAACTCATTTCCTGAACTGACTTCTACCTCATTATAGTTACCCTTCCAGCCATCTCCAAAAAGTCCCATACATATTTGCTATTGATGAGAGAGTCTTGAATTTTTACCTTTTTTTTTTTTTTTTTTTTTCCTTGGTGAATTCAGGAGCAGCTTCCAAAGTTACTGTGTATGTCTTAATTTTAAGCTGTGCTTTTTGTCAGGCCTAGGCTTTGTTTATGCACAGATTCTCTGATGGCTGGGTGGTCACCAGGGACTGTGCCAGTATGCTTGGAGCCATGTAGGAGCACTAAGCAACATGGGGGCTGTGTTTGGCCTCCACACTGTGGCTGTTGGTTCATCAAGGGTGGCATGCAGGCAGCTGTGTCCAGTGCTGTGGTATACAGCTGTACACCACAGCACTGAACACAGCTGCTTCTGGCCGTGGCTATCCATCTCACCTTGTGTATTTTTATTTTCCCACTGCCCCATGCAGCTTCCTAAGACTAGGGGATGGTCTGATCCAAGCTCAGGTGAACTCTGGTGACCTGTTGTTTTATCACTTGGTTCAGTCCCTGGAGGCTTGGCTCGTTTTAATGCAGATACTTTCAATTCATTCCACCAATAGAGAAACCTACAAAATCTGATGATCTGAAGCAGAAGTGAGAATGATCTACTAGGAGGAAAAATAAATGTAGGAATCTTAAACTCATCCATTTTATTATCTTACTGAAAGCTACTGATAGATGAATGTATAGTAATGAGAGTGTATCTGAATTAACAGTGACATAGCAACACTAGGTAAGGGTATTGGTATCCCATACTTAGGCTGCAAGACCTCTGGTCAGGAGGCATTGATTTCCCTCAGTCTTGTATTCACTAAGCCTAACCACTTTCCCATGCATGAGTACACACCTGCTTTCTCACTCTGTCTCTCACAAAAACCCAAAGCATTTCCTTGACATCCTTTCATCAGTTTTCTGTGTTACCACCTAATTTAATCAGAGTTATCTAATATTAATGCAATTAAAAAAAATACAATGTATTACAATGAGGCCCAAGCTCAGAATACAAGAGTAGAGGAAGTTTCCAGTTGGGTAAAAGGCTATCTGAAGTTCAAAAGCAGTGAGACCGATAGTCTGCATGTCTTGTAACAGGTTACTGAAAACATACGCTGAAGCAAGTATATAAAAACTCTCTTCATCTTTATCCCTAAGTAGTATTCTCCCTTTCTTCCTCTTCTGATTTAATGGCCAAGTTAAAAGCACAAGAAGCCTGTATTCTTTCCCTTTCTCAGACAGTCAGTTGGCATGTTTTTTTCTCTCTTTCTGTGGGCTGGAGAGGTCAAGCGCCTTTCCTGAGCCACATATATCTTACACAGGGAGAGGAGAACTTGGTGCCATCTGCAGCAGCTTGAATGGGAATAAATTATACCTGTATTTGATGGCTGTGAGTTGCTGTCAGATCAGTGCTTCTGTTTTCCTTGTCTATCTTCATTTTGCAAAATGGTATGTGAGTACTTGAACTGAAAAGCTACTGAGAATCAGGTTCTTTATGCTTTTTGGTTTTGGCCACACATTTTGAGAGAGAGAAAACTATTTACTGAGAAATTTCATCTGAAACCTGGAACACTGCTTGCCAAAACACAAATGAGAAGAAAAACTGAAATGAGCATTTTATATTACAATCTTTAGGAAATAGTGGGTTTAGTTTGCTTTTAGAAACAGCTTTTTATTGCTGGGCAGTGACAAGGCAGAGGGTGAGAGCTGAAGGGTCACCATTCCACAAAGCCATTTATGGATTTCTAATCTAAAAGCAATCTTTAAAAATAAACAAAAAGTGAATGCAGTCTATATGAATTCAGAGATGACCCAGCACACAGTTTACAGCTGCTTAAAAGAGGAGAATTCAGTGTGGGGGGGGGATGCTGGAGAATTGCCCTCTATACAGATATATAAAATAAAGGTCTGTTTTGCAAAGGAGGTGAACACCTGGACCTTTCTTCAGACGTCAGCCTACCAGCCAGTTAAGACAGATGAATGCTAATCTAATCAATCTATTACATAATTATTTTTCAATGAAAAAGAGACTAAAATATCTTAGTAGCAAAGATTTCCACTCAGTACCTCTGCATAAGTGATGTATGAGTACAGAATGCTAAATAAAGAGTATACTGATATTTGTGTATACACACAGTATACACACACATATGCCTTCTCCCACCCATATCTATACTAGAAAAGAAAATGGGATAGTTGATGCACGAGCCAAGAAAAACATTTATTTTGGATGATACCTTTTTAGAACTGACTTCTCTGCAGAATTCAAAAAATGTGTTTGAAATTAGAGAGGCCTGTTTGTGGAGGATATAAAAAATAGATGGGAGAAGAAATCACTTAGAGAAATGCTAATCCCCTCCTCCACAACCTGCCCTTTGCTATGACCCTGACCTTTAGTTCTGTCACTTGTAAAGATCCTTAAATATTTGTTGTGATATTTTGGGAATAGACAGGTACAGATAGAGCTATATGCTGTCTGCTCTGACTCATTCCCTCCCTCCAGATGAAGGTATAAAGAAAAATATACTTAAGCATGCATGCAACCACCTTATTTTTCATGCAGCAGGGCATTCATGTTTATATTAAAACAGGCCCTCAAAGTTATCAGTTTTATTAATGCAACACCATGCTCCGAAGGGAAGCAAAATAAATAAGCAGTGATTTCAGTAATCATTATATTTGTATATTTTCTGACTCCATAATTACTGAACTTCTGATGCTGTATTTGGTCACACGGATACATACATAGCTGAACACATTTGTTTTATTGCTATCTCAACTCATCCGTACTACAGATGTCCAGTTTGTCTACACTAAACGTGATACGTTTCACACATGCGGCTGTGAGACACGCAACTGTGAGAACAGTTTCTACTTTTATTAATGCTAACTGCTACCATGCCTGCAACTGCCAAATGCTATGCAGCCATTACAGCAAGCTGCTTAATATAGTGGCCAGTGGGAAAGGAGGAGACTTTCTTTCTCTGTGGCACGGTCAAAGGCAGCAGCTGTTTTAGAGATATAAACATGTACACAGCTGGCTTCTGGGTAGCTGCTTTTGTTCTCCGAAACACTCTTTGCTATAACTATACCTAAGCAAAGGATGCATTTCACATTCTTGGCATTATATTTGAAGACTTCTTGTTGATTTTTGGACTCTGGATTTCTATTGTGCACTCAAAATTTTTACTAACTGACCATACAGTGATGTATAGGTTGAGTATATCTCTCAAACTTGAGGTTTATGAAATCCTTTGGAGTCAGTCCCTCTTTTCTTTGTGATAATCTCAATACATAACCGAAGCTCTTTTAAAGAAGAAAATACACTGGAATGTATATATTGACCTGGTCCAAAGAATACTGGCTGAAAGCCCTTGGGAATAAAAACCCTGTAATATGTACTGCTGTCTGTGCATCTGAAACTGCTGCCTGCCTGTGAAAAAAGAGGGCCGCAGTGTTTAAATACTTGACACAAAATACGTGTGTGTAATTAATAGGTATCTGTACAGAGCTCTATGCATTTTTTTAATATTATTATCAAGTTTATGTTACATCAGTACTTTAAAATTACTGATGAATCAGCAGTACTTATTTAGGAATAAAGAGGACAGTGCCATTCTGGGATGGTTTTTAATACAGCTGATCAGTTTCCTGTACAGACAGTACCAGACATGTGTCCTGTCTTTAGCTGTTCCTTTCCTTGAGTTCAAGGTTGGGCTGTAGTATTTCATATGTGCTTTGCGTGAGCATGAGTGATGTGTCACATGCATCACGTGCCACATGTGACTAAACAATCACTACCCAAACTAATACTTTGAAGCTCCTACTTGCAATTGTATGAATGCTTAGAAGGCACTGTGGTCTCCTCTGCTTATTTGTCATGTTCCAGTAGTTAAGGTCTTGTTTGTTATAATTAAAAGATAGCTTTGATAAACTAAAGGACTCAAAGCTGGAATGTGACCTGTCTTCTGTGTGTCACACGAAGGAATGTGCTATCTTTTTAAAACTAATCTTGCTGCTTGAAAGCGCTTTGCAGCCATGCAGCAGACATAGTGTAACAGTATCAAACATGTATTCTATTTCCAAGAGAAAACAAACGAACAGCTGGGTGTGATTCTCCAAGCAGTCATTCATCATGACATGTAGAGAGCGTCATGAGTAGAGATGTTAATATAACTCACTTCCAGGGTTACTCTTATTACTCTACATATCTGGGACAATTGTTCTTACAATAGCAATTGGAAAAATGGAGCTTCTGCAGTTGTCACGCACTTGTTTTTACCCGCTTAGTATTAATGCAGAATCTCAGAGCCGGTCTAATAGCAAATAAATATGAATTTGTGATATACATTAGCAGTTTCTGTCTCCTGCTTTAATACACGGGAAAAAAGAAAAAAAAAGCATGCCATTTTTCATCTCTATATCCTTCTGAAGCAACTCAATTAACAAACATCCCGCTCTTATGTTTTAGGACACTCCCTCCTCCCCTAATGATAAGATCTTGGTTAGAGAGATTGAATATTGATTAATTAGTTCTCTGGAGACCTCATTTTTAAAGGACAAATGTTGACATTTTGAACATTTTTAATATCAATTTTGCTGTTTTATGAACTCAGTTGTCAATTTAAAAAATAAGGCTCTGTAACATAAAATATACAGCACTGAAAAATCTACATACTGCTATTTTACCAGGAGTGAAAACTTACTTTTACTCTAGAGTACAGAGACTTCTTGCAGTTCAAATAATAGAAAAAGCAGAGTGCTTTACTGGCATTTTTAGGTCATGTTTCAATACATACTGAAATATTCTCTTTTATTCCAGAGTTGTTCCAGTTTGAATTATTTTCATATTTCTTCCAGCAAATTCTGTTACAGAGTTTTGAACTCTCATTAGAACTATGATTTATTTTCTTGTTTCAGCTGTGTAAAGCTATTGAAGCTGTGGGGCTATATTGGGAGCTAACTGGGTATCAGATATACACAAGTCTAATTACCATAATACAGACCAAATGCACAGCTACTGTAGGAATTATATTTGCATTTAATTTAATGGGTATTCAGAGCAAGAAAGAGGGAGATGATTTGAAGGATAACTTTTTAGTCTTTCACCTTCAGTATTTGAAGTTGTAAAATTCACTACTAGGAAAAAAAAAAAAAAAAACAACAGTGAATAGAGAGGTCAGTAATCTAAATGGAGGATAGCAGGCTTTCATTTTTGCACGTAAAATGTTTTTCTAAAAAAGATGACCGCTATTACAAGTGCTGTTATGTGTGGCTGTAGCAGTTTCCAAGTGAGTCATCAGCTGTGTTTGGATCCAGACTTTCAGTTTTACTGCGCAGACACCTGCAACTTGAACTAAAGGATTTCCTATATTGGCTGGCAGAAACAGCAGGATTTTATAGTCTCAGAACCATCTACTTGGGAAAAAGTAACACCCTGAAATAGTGAGTTACAAACTCAGGAATTGCTTGACCGCTACGTGTGGCAGAGCAGTTTTTGGAGGTCACGTGCCTTCAGGGCTGAAGGGAGGAAAGGACTGATGCCACCTCTTGTCCTGTGAAATGGACACCCTGCAGCTCCCCAGCGCTCCCCAGGGGAACCCTGGCGCAGGGCTCTCCTCTGCAATAAATGAAAACACCTGGGGTTGACACAAGAGGTAGAGCACACAAATGACTCAGGATCCCTAAATATGGATGGAATAGAGAGTTCTTTTTCCCATCAATGGAAATCATATAGCTCTATGTCTTTGAAAGTTTCACTAGATCCCCACCTACATTTTCCACCACCATTTATTTTAAAGAAATGTATATTTCACCATCTGATTTTGCCATGAAGAGAACCTAAAATAAACATACACCAAGTGCAACTGCTACAGAAGGATTTTAGTGCTTTTATACAGATCTTGAAATAGAAGGCAACCTGCAAAAAGGTTTCTAGGACAGTTCCTTTAAAGGATGATCTCTCTTCAGTAAAAAAATAATGTAGTGTTTTAAAAAAAGAAACCTGTTTGGGTTTTGGCAAACCAGGTTTTTCTTTTTATAATGATTTTTGTGCGAAGGAATTTCTTATGAAAAATACCAAAATGCATCAAAAGATTGACATAAGAGAAAATGCCAGTGTCTTAACATGATGATCTCTTAATATCACATGACAAAAAAGCCCCACTTTCTGAACAGGTTTAATGAGGTTGGAACTTTTCTGTTCAATTCAGTGGAGCTTTAGTAATTTCAAGTTAATTTTCTGAGAGTAGGATTGAAGATCTGCACAATTCACTGTGATTGATACCTAATTTTGGCTGTCAGTCAGCCTTTTGTTCTCTATTACAGGTCAGCTGCCAGAAGGCAGAGGGATCATGGGAGCACCTTTGTCCACCAGTCAAGTGTCTCCCAAGGTAACTGTAATGAAGCCATGCCACCCATACTCAGTAGATGAAATTCTTTAAAATGAAGCATGGAAATTTCTAATTTTTTTTTGTTCCTTGATTCTAATTTTACTTCTTGTTGATAGCCACTGTGTCAGTGCTTCTGCGCTGCGTGCTTTTGCAACATACTCTGAAAACTTAAGATTAGAATTATGCAACCAAAAGTCAGGATGTACAAGCACTTCCCTCAAATTCTTCTACCTCGGAGTTTTACTCATTTCTTCATACTACTCTGATCTGACTGAGCACAGCCTTGAGGGCACAGTTCCCTTTCCAGAGAAGTCTAATTGAACTTTCTGTTTCATCCTGATTAATCTCCTTCAGTTTATGCCTCTTTCATTTTGGGACACATATTGGTCTCTGGGAAGAGAGTCCGTCGGTGACAATAGGGATTGATTGTTCAGGTACAGTTAGTCCGCAGTGGTTCTTAGTGTCCAATCAGTTCTGTATGAGAGTGATTTACACAGCCGCTTTAGATTTGCTGGTTTGAAGTCAGATTCACACAAGTTATTATAGATTTCCTTGTGTCATATATATATATTTTTTACTGCTGGACAGAAACAAATGTTCATGTCCTAATTTCTGGGGTTTTCCTTCTGAAGGTTTTGGTAGATACCGGGAAGATATTTTGTCCCAAATCTGAGTGCAATCCTTTTAAAAGTACAATAGTTTTACTATCCTGGGTTAAGAAAAAATTCATCAGAAAACAAGATTTTTTTTTTCAGATTTCACTTATTACCAACCTACCCATGATAACTATGTTTATTTTGGTTCTTTTTAAAGTAGCATGTCTCAAGAGCACAGGAACAAGCAATTCTGAAATGTCGAGTCAAGCAGGTGAAGCAGAAGGCCAGCCTGGCGGAGCAGGGATACTCTTCCATAGCTTAGGCAGAAAGTGTATTGCCCCTGGAAGTGACATTGAGTGAGACAGGAAAACTACAGAGACACCGCTCAGCACTGTAGAGACAGAGTCCAAAGAATGGCTATGAAGACTGTGAAGAGTCTGGAGGGCAAGGTGTATGAGGTGTGGCTGAGGTCCCTTGGTTTGTTCAGCCCAGATAAGAGAAGGCTGAGGGGAGGCCTCATGGTAAAACATTACTTACGTAAACATAATTTTCTTGCATTATTATAGGTTTCTACTGAGTGAGGAAGGGTTTTGAAGAAGGTTTTATGAAGTTAGTTGTAGGCTAACAGACTAGATGAACATGTGGTCTCACACAATTTTGTTATTTTGGTTTATGTACGTAAATGGAAATCCACACTTAACCTTAGAAAAACTAGATTGCTTTCATACTCCACAGGAAGAAAAAAAAAAAAAGGAAAACCAAGAAATCAGATTGCACTGATTTCTCATGGTATGCTGCCAACATATTGTCCATCATGGAAAATACAGAGTGTAGTAGCCCACGTATTCTGTATATTTCCCATTTATACCAGCTGCTGCAATCTCATGTATTTCCTTTCTTGAACTGCAATAAGGATATTCCATACAGACTTGTTTTGAATAAAATGAAGCCATATGTCATACGGTGATAAGACTTTCCCGCATGTTTATAATGCAGATGCCATTCTATTCCTTGTCCCAGGATTTAATTAACTGACATCTCAGTACATAGCACCATGATTTGGCAACTCAGTTTGTTGGTCACTAGTTCAAAACCTTCTTTGAGAATTGCAACCCAACATGGGCTTACTATAAGCCAGTATCTCTAGCACAAAGAGTGTCCAAAATTGTTTGAAGACAAACGACCTTTCTCTCTCTCTCTCTCTCTTTTTTTTTTTTTTTAAGTAGAAAACTCTTTCTGCTTGAGGTGAGGTGAAAACTCAACATTATATGGTGTGTGTGAATTCTACAGAAAAAAATGTTCTCAGATGAGCATATAGGGTCTGCGTGTTCTTTCAAAGATGTAAGTTAATGGAAAATATATTGGCAATGCCAATGAAACACCTGCAAACAAAATCAACTCACCATGCACAACAGTAAGAAAATGAAAACCAGGACATATCGAAAAAATTGGAGATACTTATTTGTGCAACTTCCAAATAACAGTGAAGTAAAATTCTTAAGAGAAAAACAGAAAATGATTTTTGTTATTGCTGTTAGTGGTTTTTTGCCTTTTTCATCAATAGAGTACACAAAACTAGCAAAGAAAAGCTATACATATGCCAAATATCCAGCCGTAGCCCCGAGATACCTGTGAGCTGCAGGCAAACATTCTAGTCATGTGGATGTTAGTCATGAGAAACAAGAGGGAGAGCCCACAGAGGAGCACTGCAGGATGGTGTGAGGCTGTCTGTGCCTCTGCTACCAAGAGCATGGAAGTCACAGGGGTGATTTGTCAGAGAAGGCCTCTCTTTCTCATTGCAATTTTTTATTTGACTTTTTCTTAAACTGAATTAGATCTTTGAATCCCTGTCCTGAACAGACAGAGGTAGCACTGTGTTGGCAAAAACTTATTCTATTAATTCTTATGCTGGTTTTCACTTGAACTGTTCCAGCATTGGGTGGCTGTCCATCCTGAGAATTCTGGACAATATTTGCTTTTCTAATAAACCATCATTGAAGCTACAGTGTAAAAAGGAGACTAGGATGGAGGCTGTGACAAAGGGCAGGAGTAGGAAAACCACTGAAAATAAATAAAGTTTTCAGTATGCTTCCCCTGGCACTTTTGGGTGCTGAGGTCCAACTCTACCAGGTTGGGTGGGAGTTCCTGCACTCCTCTTCCGTTGACATGTAACCAATTACTTCTGGCAGTTTATATCTCAGCACAGCAGCTAAAAAGCGTATCAAGCACAGAGTGTTTTAAATTCTGAACAGAATATTTTACATGGCTTCACTGTGAGATTTTCATTCATCCATATAATAGCTGTATGCTTTGACCATATAAAGTGGTTTATGATTTTTTGCCACTTGAAGCATTCGTTAGTGGTCTGTGCAATTTTTTAAATGCTTTTCATACACATTTCTACAAAGCAACAATTATCTAAGACGGGAAAATAAAATAGTTATTTCTGTTTGAGCATAAGGATGAAAAGAGGAAACCTGACAGAACTGAATATTATAACTTCTGAGAAGACTGAGATTTACCAGAGATCTTCTGATCTTGAGGCTTAAAATTTAAACTACTGTGAAGGAATATATATACTTCTTCTTCTTCTTTTTTTTTTTTTTTTTTTTGACAGAACACTCTGCTTTTTCTATTTTCTCCCAGCTATGTATTTTTACCTTTTTACCTTTTTTTTTTTTTTTTAAATTCTAATTATGAAATTCATTCTACCTAACAGTAGCTTTACTAAGTAGCTCTTCACCTCAATCTTTTAGTAGGTTTGATTGCTTCTTACCATATTCTGGACAGTTGTGTAGATATTTTAGTATGAACTAGAGATAAATTATCCTGGAAGACATTCATGGTTGTTTTGGGGTGTGCTCTGGAGCCAAAGCAGTATTGCCATGGAAAATCATTGAAACAGTGATGCCTCAAACTAGTAAGTCTCCATAGCAACCAAAAAAAATAATGACAGCTGTACTAAGAAATTTACTAATAGAAGCCCTTAACACATTTGTCTAGTCTCTGTTGTACTTCATACATGTTATAATCAGTAGAATGATTGTAAGAAAGTGCAGAAGAAAAAATATGGAATATCTGTTTTTTCACACTGATTTTACTTTTCTGGCCTGTCATCTGTCAGACCTTGTCTGTAGCCAATATAACCATCACAGTAAAATGTAAAATGGTTGATAATGTAGCTCAATTGCAACTAGATTTATTCTAATTTTAGGTATTTCATTTGCTATGTGCTACATCCAGAGCAGAAATTTCTCATTTATATGCACAAAGTAAGGTCTTCTGAAAACAAATAGGAGGATTCTCACCCTCATAATTTCAAAATTATTGAAGAATAATATTAAAAAATAAATTAAAAATACATGAGTAAGAGAGACACTGTTTTAAAATGGCCTTGCCCAAGTCCAAATTACTGACTACTGATAAAAAACAGAAGGATTCAGTAGAATCAAAGTTACATTGATAAAACACAAGGTACATCACTAACTTTGGTCCACTAGAAATGTTCAAACGCACCAAAGAATTAGGTCACTGACAGTCTAGCCATTGAGCTAGAATATGTAGCAAGAACAGTTATCTGTTCAAGATGACATCAGTTTAAAAGACATGTGACATCAGCTGCTGATTTTAAGGAATCAACTTCATTATTGAGAGGATACACATATGAACAGCAATTATATCCAGTGGGACAGAAATCTAAATGGGACTTTATGAAGTGAAGAGTTAATTACAAAATTCAAAAGACAGTGGCTTCTTAGATGAAGCTGATTTTATCTTGATTACATCTTTACTGTGAGTTCTGCCAATAATACATATTCTTGGGATTTTGAAAAGAACAATTTAATAAACCTGAATATAATTTTGAGACAATCAAATGGAGAATATATAAACAGTAAAATTAGAAAGATAGTTGTCTGCTGTTGAATAACGTTTTACTAAATGCCCAAATTACTTATTTCTGAACGATGCTGTTGCAGAGACTTAAGGAAGGAGTACTAAGGGTCAAAGTAAAATAAAAGCATCTATAAATCATAGTGAAAAGTGGGAAAAAAAGACAACTTGGAGAAATCATGACAATAACTGTCTTACAAATTTTAGAAAGTAGTGGAAACAAAATGTTAAAGAACAAATCTATGGTTAACAGATTTAAGAATGAAGAGACAGCCAAGGGGCTTACATTGTACTGGGATTCCCAGTAATGTGATTGTTCTGTAGCTGTATGATGATAGCGGAACTGGAAAGAATTCATGGAAATCTGAGTCTCAGTCGCTTTGTATTTGCATTTGGGGAAAGCCAGATGGTATAGTCATATGATATGATGATGTAATCTTTTAATTTTAACCAGTTAGACAGCAGTTTTTTAATGTTACACATTTTTAAATCTGCATGTCCATTTAACAAGCACCTGATAGTTTTACAAGAACTAGCAAAAGACCCCCATGGGCACTTAATGTAGATGACTAAGTCTTCAAACTGGGGAAGTTTTAAGAAATGGGAAAAATCTGAGCTTGTACTGATATTTAAAAATGATTTCAGAACAAAATCCACCTGATATCTACGAATGTAATTAAAAATAATAGGTCTTATAGCTGTCAATAAAGAAAAATCATGGTAAAAGTTTTTCCCAGGTGAGCTTTCTCCCCTATTTTATTTATTAATGAGACAATAACCTAGCATTTTATTGGCCAACTTTCCCTATACCACTAAAACTGATAGAGAATTACATGACAAATAGGGTTGGGGAGCGATGCAGAGCAACCTGAATTTCTTGACGACAAAGAAATAGATGACATTTCTAAGAGTCCATGTAATGTGCAACAGTGTGAAACACACTTGTAGGATGGAAGACTCCATGCTGGGAAATATGGGCTGAGAAGGATTTGATTTTATGATGGATAATCATACACATGCATCTCCCATAGTGCATCCTGGACAAAGTGCTAAAGTGATCATTGGAGTATATTCAGGAGAATATGAATAGAAGCGGGGAACTTGTATTATCCAGGTGCACATTTGCTGTGAGCATAAAGAAAATGTGCTACAGAGGCCATAGCTCTGTGGTGAAGTTTGGCTTGGAGCTTTGTTGTCTGATTGTTGGAGGAGGAGGGGCAGGGCACAGCTTTGCCAGTGCATTTGCTGGGATCCAGCTTAGCATCACCCTGTTTAATCACTGCTACTGGTACTCTGTTCTAAAGTGTTTTATTTTTTTTTATTAAAACTAAAGGTTTTTTTTTTTTTAATTAAAACAACAACAAGAACTCAAAAGCTTTAAAAAGGAAGAAGTTTTGAATGGAACTATGAATGTGCTTAAAGAATGGATGTTCTTAAAGAAAAATATGAGGACTGCAAATGCAATGCCTCCTATTTTATTACGTTGGCCTACGATGTCAGAAGCAAATATTGCTGGTATGGCAGTAGAGGCTGAACCTTCTCAACAATATTCCATTACTGTTGTTGCTGTGTGACAGATGGCAGCAGAGGGGCAGTCTGACAGAATGGTGTCTGACATAGAAGTGCACATGAATCAAAGGTGTGTCATTGAATTCCACCATGTGAAAAAAATGGCACCCATTGACATTCATTGACACTTGGTAAATGTTTATGGAGGCCAAACAGTGGATGTGAGCACACTGAGGTGGTGGTGGTGCATTTCAGAAGTGGCAACAATGGCAGTGGTCACCTCTGCTGGTGCAGATTTTTATGGGTGCAGCATGCAGGCTCTTGTTCATTGCTGGCAAAGATGTATGACTAATGGTGGTGACAATGTTGAAAAATAGTGTTTTGTGGCTGAGAATTTGCTCTACCAAACAGTGTTATTGTGTTCTTTACCTATTCTTTTTTTCCATAGAAATAAATAGGAAGCATTACTATCAGACAGACCCACGTACACTGAAAATGAGGGATTTAAGTTCAAAGATTTTAACTTAGTGAACAAGAAGAAACTGGTATAAAAGCATCTTTAATTTCTCTGGCGAAGATTAGACAAATCCATTGCCCAGAATTAGAGAAATGTAGGCTTGAAGTAATTGTACAAGAGTGAAGGGAAGTGGTCACTGAAGAAACCTATTGAAGACTGTGCACTTTCTCTGAACAGGAAATCTGACATCAATATCAGTGTCCAGTATGGTATAGCGGCAGCATTGGTCTTGATACAGAAATTAATACAAGGGAATCTTGTAGACGTGGGATGGAAAGAGTCATATTAGACAGTCAACAGATCCCTTTTAATATCTTTTAGTCAAAAATGTGAAATGGGCGTCATATTCTGCTGAGATGGTATAGGGCAAAAACTTAACGGTATTCTTAAAAAATGTGCTTTGCAAATAATTTTAATATATAAGTTAATTATCAGGCATATAAGCTCTGAAATTAACTCAATCTTCACTATATAATGAAAGTTTGATTTTTCTGATTGACATGATGGAAATTCACATAAATTACTGAACATAAACTTTGGTCACTAAAAAAGCACCTGTAGAGCTCCACATTTCTGTCCATGTATGAAGGGGAAAGAAAAATGCAGTGCAGCTCTAAAAGTTCCCTTTATTTGCTCAGTTTTTTATTTTTGTTAACTCTAGATACTCCTTATTTACTCACTATTTTGTTTCTTCTTTCTCGCTTGCTGGCACCTGTTTCACCTTGCTATACCTGCTAGCATATTTTTGCTTGGAGTCACTGGTCTCATAGCTAATTCAGCTGTCCATTCTTCTTCCACCCTCCCCTATGGCTTGGAGTGATTCAGAGCTGTGCCTTCCCGCAGAGCCTCCATGAAGAATTAAAAATAAGGAAGAAAGATTTTTACAACACAGTGACACACCCTACTGTTCTTACAATCAGTCATTCATTCTGTGTTTTTCCCACAAGTGAACAGGGAAGGGCAGGTTTCCTATATCTTTTTCAACCATCCAGTAGCTTTCCTGGAAACCTGGAGAGCCAGGTTCCTTTAGAAGTTGTCTTAGAAAACCATATAACATCTTTGCTTATCTAGTGTTTTTTCTTTTCTTCCCCCCCCCCATTAATCCCCACTGGTCCTCTGAAATGTCTGTGGAATTGTTTCAGTTTGCATTCTGCCTCAAAGACATTTACAGCCTCAGCATTACTTTGCTCATGTGTATGCTCGAGTGCATGTACTATCCTACATCTGGAATGAGGAGTTGTATTAAAAATAAAATAATTATAAAAATAAAATGAAATGGCCTCAGATGGAAAGCATTTGGAAGGGAAAATACCGAGTAAAAATGGAAAAATAAGTATGTGTCAGGCCAGCTGCAGGTTAGGAGCAACTCCCAGAGAGCCAGTGGGATTTGCTGGTGCCCTGCATGGGAAGGCAGAGATGAAATGATACAAGTAGAGCTGGACTACAGCACTATGGTGACCATAGCCATGCCTGCAGTAAAGGCTTCTAACTTTAGCCTCCCTTGCCTTAGGAATATTCCTCAGAAGGTAAAGACATCCGTTTGAGTAAGACTGTACCCTTGGATAGTAGTGACCAAGAGCAGGTGGTAGAAAGCTTCTGATGGTGCAGTCGCCATCACGTACAGAGTATTCCTGCCTTACTTGATGAGAAATGGAAGTTCTCCTCAGAGCGAAAATCATGCATTAAATCCTTCTCACTTTGTTTTTGTGCAAGGCTCAAGGAATCTCACGCTGTGAACAAAGCATCATGCATAGGGCCATTTGTCAGCCCCTAGGTTAAGAAAGAATTTTACTACCTCCCTTCATGGGATAAATTGCACAAGTACAGTTAGACACGATTTCAGAAACCACAGAAAGCAGCCACCTGATAGCCTCTCAATTTCAAGTTAAAATAAATTACACTGAAGAAGCATGTTTCACAACAATATAAGAAGAAAAAGTGTAGGAACAAAGATTTGTCTTAGAAAATTATTAAATTGTTTGGCCTTTCAATAATTGAGCAGGCTTCATTACCATGCAAACAAAAAACAGGTTGGCTATTCACCTTTGGGAAGATGGCATTTGCATTGCTATAATAGAAGAGAAGAACCTTAGAAAACTAACTAGGTAGCATAAAAATGCAAATTACTGCAGCTAATTGGCTGTGCCTTCTTACACCTTCTGAATTATTAATTTATGACCAAGTAAATCTGCTCCTTTTAAATAATATAATAAAGAACTACACTGGAGTCTGCACTGTTGAATGGATAGTGTTTGTTCCCTTTATTTTATGGTGAGTTGCTCTTTTTGTTTGCACTAGTAAGATGCTTGCAGTGTTCTGTGAAACGATGTAGGCCCAACACTTTTCTTATGCAGAATGATACCATTATTTTGCTAATTTTTAAGTCTTGTCCACCAAAAGAAAAAGAAAAAAAAGACAATGCCATTATTACAGTAATGCAAATTTCATCTTGTGCTATTGACAGTAATGTTTAATCTGAGAGCAGATGAATAACCCAAAGACACTTACCTGAGGATATGTGAGTAATTCCAGCATTTTCAGTGACGTAACATAATCATCAGTAGTGGCTGTCAAGGGGGCTGGAGAAAACAAAATAAAATGAATTATTTGATAACAAGGTTAATGTAGAGGCATTTTTTTCCTAAATATTACTTCTTCTCTCATGCAGAAAGCTTGGGAATTTTCTGAGCTGCCCATTCTATCTGGGATTGTTAGAGTCACATTACCCTTTGTTGTATAGGAGCACAATTGTGCAAGTGCTAGATATGGTATCTGGTGGGGCTGTAAAATCACTGTGTACACATAGCCATGGTGAGGCCCTCACATGCACTGTGTACACTCACTGAGATTGTGCAGGACTTGAAGAGTATGCTTAAAACTTTAAAAAAGGGCTCAGACTTACTGAACTTGCATTATACAGCCCAGATGCTCTTGTGGAAACTTAGATTCACACATTTAAGTAATTCTGTGGGACAAAGATTTAAAAACTAATCTCAGATTGCATGCTTTACTTTTTTCCCTTGGAGCTTCATCTATATTCTGATAACATGCCTAAAGTAAAAATACCCATTGCACTGAGTACTTTTTCATAGGTAATGCATGCCTGATCGGGACTAGAAGTTCTTGTGGTCTGTGGGGTTGGCTGTTGCTTTAGGGGACACAGGCAGCAATCACAAGCAGCGGGTGGGAATGCCTGTCCACTTCTCTTGTGAGGAAAAAATGTCTGCTTTGCAGATGTCTGCCTGTTGAGGTGAAGTTTATTCTTCTTCATTTTAGACCTCCAATGTTTCGAAATGTAGCCATAACAGCTTAAAAGCTTTGTTGCTTGCTCATGTGTTGCTTAGTGCATGGTACCGCAGAACACAAAGAGATCCCCATGCCTGGGAAATCACTCCCTGTCTCTGCTATGGGGCATGCACAAGAGCCACCATAGAGAAGCAGATGGTGAGGAAAGCTTTGCTCAGGTTTCAGAGTTCTTGCCAGACTGAGGCTTCAGCTACGAGGACAACAGCAGCAAATAACAAGTCCATGGAACTTCTAGTGCTAGATATAGATAAACAAAAACTGAAGAATGTACAATCTGGTTCAATTTTTTTTATATATATATATATTTTATTTTTTTTAGGAGTTTCTTAACATGGCTGCATGAAAGTTTGGCCTAGCTCTTGTTTCTTAGTTTCCAGATACCTCACTAGTATAAATGCATTTCCTAAGCGGGACAGGAATGTATCTCCATTTTACAAAGGAGAAATTGAGATATGTAGGGTAAGTGAAATAGCTGACCAAAGATGCCTATGAAATCTCAGTTTGGAACTTGAGCTACTGTCCCAGTTCCTGCACAAGCCACTACACTGTCTTGTCTGCCATCTGAATTTTCTCAGAATAGAATCATAGAATCACCAAGGTTGGAAAAGACCTCCAAGGTTCATCCAATCCAACCATCCACCTGCCACCAATATGTCCTTTAGTACAAAATCTAAATGTTTCTTGAACGCATCCAAGGTCAGTGATTCCACCACCTTCCTGGGCAGCTCATTCCAGCACCTAGCCACTCTTTTGGAGAAGAAATTTTTCCAAATGTCCAACCTGAATCATCCCTGGCACACCTTGAGACCATTCCCTCTAGTCCCATTGCAGCTACCTGAGAGAAAAAACTGACCCCCACCTTGCCACAGCCTCCTTTCAGGTAGTTGTAGAGAGCTGTAAGGCTTCCTCTGAGTCTCCTCCAGACGAAACAATCCCAGCTCCCTCAGCCACTCCTCCTAATACTTGTGCTCCAGAC
>JAOWBP010001760.1:26371442-26382340 GCA_028571105.1 Tragopan temminckii
ACAAAACAAAACTAAATTCTATAGACATCATAATCTCATTCTGCTTCCAGGCACTAAACAGCAGTGTAGCATCTGAAAGCAAATTAAAGCAATGTTTAGTTTTATCTATCTGGGTTAAAACTTCTTCTCAAGTTTAATAATGAAGAAGTAAATATACCCCTAACACAGCAAATGGTCAGATGAAGTAGTTGATATACTTTTCCATATAAAAAAAAGAAGATGCTTGTATAACTATCATCAACTTCTTTCTCCTGTGAAAATGCTGGGGTTCTTTATTAGCTCTTCCCTTAAGATAAATATCTTTCTCCCTTTAGGTATTTTATTTTTGAAAAGTTTTGCAACTCAGTGCTTTCTTGGAGTTGATGGAAAGGAGTGTGGAATGTGCATTTATAGTGTGTCCAAGACAGGTGCAAAATGCTGATTTTCTAAGAGGCAAGCAATGAACACTATATTTACAGTGTCCATTTGTACATTTTTTTTTTTTCCCATTGTCTCAAGAGCTTCTGTTTAAGTTTTATTGATAAGTCTTTAAAAAAACGTATTTATCATCTTTTTCTCACTTACGGGCTTCAGGAAAATATGTCTACTTTCCAAAACAACCCACATCATGAGGCTGGATGCCAGGGCTACAATAACCATCACAGTGAGAACATCTAGGAATTGCTGAGGCAGCTATAATAAGGGAAGGAGGAGTTTGCTCTGACTTTGGATTAGTGATTCACTACATCTCCTGAGAGGCCTAAATGAATATGAAAGATTGGTCATCTATAAAGATCACATGCCCTACTTTAATTCTTGTTCTTTGTGGATTTTCAGTACAGCGCAGTCAGCATTCTGAACTGAATAACACCTCCTCATATAACAGACCTGAATGAGGAAAAATGGTTTTCCTAGGAAAGATATTTGCCGTTGAAAGACTAAAATGCTTCAAAATGCCTAAACATCTATTTGCACACATTATGAAAATCATGGTGTTCTGTTTAGGCATGGCAAAGATTCTGCAGCTCCTTAACACGCATTTTTGAGACCTCAAGTCCAGATACAAAGGTTTCTCAGAACTCAAATCCTGAATAGAAATTTCATGAAAATATAGATACTTGGATTTCTTTTCTGCCTTACCAGTTCCAGCTGAACTTTCCTTTACAAAAACTGGGAACCATAACCATTTTCTTTTGGACAATATTTCTTGAAGGGTGGGGGAGAAGGATCTAAAAATTCCAAACCAAATACAAGAGAAAACTCTGTATCAACAAAAATTGCTAAAAGAGATGACTGATTCTGGGGGAAGAGCGAGATAAAATGTTACATCTCTTGAGAACTCCTCCATGTTCTCTAAAAACGTTTTGAATTCTGTACTGAACACCCATATATATATATATATATATGTCATAAAATTAAGATCTTCCAAAGGTAGGAAGACTTAAGAAAAGAATATATACAAACATGAAAGAATCATGTTACGATCAGGAGCAAGACTGAAAAGATCTGTCTGAACTAACGTCTCATGCTGAATGAGATAGATGCGCAGATGACTGGGGAATCTTCAGTTGCTATCAAAAGAAAAACCATATCTGGTAGCCTAAAATACAAACCAAATACAAGTAATAGCTCAAAAGAAAACTTACAACTACATAATTCCTAGTTAGACTCGTATGCTACCATAAAATAAGAAAAAGACTGTGCTGGTTTATTTCTAGCTGCCTCTAAGATTCCTGAGACATCAGTGTAACAAGAAACAGAATAAATACTATCAGCTGATAGGTCTAATGCAGGGACCGTTGCAGACACCATAGATGACAGTATGACAGCAGGGCTCGGTGTCACAAAAGGGGATAAAGTACCTTAAAAGCAATTGTTTATTGGGCAAAGTAATCTAGAAAGATAACAAAATCATAAATTTAAATCTAAATGACATACTTTTTGTAGAAACAGCTGCCACAAATCCCATCTCATTTCACTAAAAAGACATAGTTGCATAGCTGACTTGACTGATATCTACAAGCTTTCTAAAAAAGAAAAACAGAAGTGCTAATGATAAATTTCTCCAGTGGTACCTATGTTCTGCCAAAGATAGTCAAGATCTATTAGGAATAAAAGGCTACAAATAATACATTAGTTAATTTCTTCCTTGAGAATCAAAGGCAAATTGTCCTGTGATGGCATACAAAACTCAGAGTCTGTGATATAAATTGCTACTATTGCTTAATGTTGTCATCAGAATTGCTGTAAGTATGGCATATTAATTTTTTAAAAAATATGTTAACATAAGACAAATACAAACGACTGTTTCCTTACTTTAATAAATCAAAGTTAAATGTGACTTTGTAATCTTATTCTCTTTGCTACTCTGTATGCCCTTAAAAGTGGTTTTACTTTAGATACGATAATCTGGTTATGTACTGTTTTAAGTTGTATTCAACTTCTATCTGAATATAGCTTAACATTAATTTTGAGTAAATAAATGGTTAGCTGCTACATGAAAGCATCACTCTTTTTCCTAAACTTTAGGTACTTGAGAATCTGAGTAAACTGTAGTTTCCATCTCTATCAAGATAAGTTTGAAATATGTTATCTGATATCTGCAGTAAAAATTGCATTCCATTTTAAATCAACGTTTTAATATCTAAACTTATAAATGAGATCAAAATACTTCAGAAAAAAATTTCAAGTGTGATCCAAATAATACAACAAAGAATACAGAAAATTTGCTTTGAGATGCATCATTTATCAAGTATTTAATGTTCAGACATTAATATTCATCATAAAATGCAGATATTCCTTCTATGATTTTCAGTCTAATTACAGTCTCTAATGCTTTTTATCAATATGTAGTTTGAGTATTAACTGAGACTATTTTGTTGCTACTTCTTACTGAGAAAATGTAAAAAAGAAAATAAATAAATAAAGCATACAGTTAAATGCTTGAAAACTTAAATGGAAAGTTTGAATTTGTTCATCATGGCAATAATTTAGAAATTCCACACTAGTGTATACATAATAAAATTGAAAATCTGTTTGTTTTTTTTTTTACACAATAATATCATTGACAGGTACTATGTAAGAAAAATGCAAGTTGTTAAATTTCAGTGGCAGGGATCAATTTCATTGATCTCTTTCAAACAATTTCATTATCTGTTGACAAATACTGTAGGATATCACCCTAAATTGTATTAAATAAAGAATATTCTTGTTTTCAATGCATACATTTCAGAATCATTATAAGAAATATTTCAGGTTGCATACTCTTATAAGGTATACTGCTAGTGGTTTTTTTGTTTGTTTGTTTTCTAATTATAGCTTAATGCAGGAGAAAAACCTACTAAGCTCCCCTAAAAGAGCTTAGTAGGTCACTACAATGTAAAACCAACATTTTAGCATATTACCCAGAGAAGTAACATTTTTGCTTGTCAAATAAACTTCATCATTTTTCAGGATACTGCAGAACAATCTCTGGAATTGCCATTCAAAGCAGCCACAGATTGAGACATTGCAACTGCATATAAAGTAAAACCAACAGGGCAAAGGCTATTCAAACAGGAAAAAAAAATCTATGACTAATTCATTGAAGAAACTCTTTCAGAGGTTTACTTCTAAACAATAAGCCTATAGTGCTACTCCTCCACACCACTCTATCCAATTGAAAGTTTTGCAGTTGCAACGCCATGCAACCATCTGTAACTAAGTGATGGTGAATTGGTCTGAATAAAAAAAATCTTGATTCACCCATCCCTCAAGCTGAAGCCTTTCAGACTCCAATTTTGCAAGAAAGTAATGGTATCTGTCAAAAGCCATTCTTCACTTTTATCTGAAATATGAACTAATTAATCTTTATGACTTGTACTCCTGTTTCATTAATTTAATAGCTCACAAAGTTTGTCTGTAATTTGTTCCTCTTGTGTTTCATTTACATTTGTTCTTTCCTTTGTCCTCCTACCAAAACCTTGAAACAGCATTTTAAAGCTAAAACTCAGACACAAGGCACACTACTTGAGATTTTGTTGGACAAACATACCAATTATTTCTGAAGTCTTCTCTAATCTAGAAAATATTTGGGTTTCTGGTGTGAACTTTTAAAATAAGTAGGTCAAGCAATCTTCTTACTGGGATTTGGTGAACATACTATTGGATGGCTTCTCTCTTCTTAAGGAGAAGTAAAGTAAGCCATGCAATCAGCAAGATATTCAAGCCATGCATGTTTTAAGAATTCATCTAAGAAGATAAAGGACTGTGACACTGACTCATTGTGAATGATTTATGCCCAAAATCTGAAAGAGGAAGGGTGCGGGAAATATTTATCTTCAAGTTGTTTGGGAAAGGGGATACAACAATATTACATATTAAAAATGAGTCAAGGACAAGCATACACCTATCTGCTTTTACTGTATGTGAAGTTGTCAGCTGTTAACCAAGTAAATGGCATGCAGCCATTCGTTCCTTACCATGATACTCACTGCTTTCCACTTCTGCTGTTGTTAAGCCAGTATTTTAGTAGCAGAAAATGAGAATTTTTATTTCCTGAAGTAGTCAATAATTGCAATAAAAATAGTTTAATGAAGACTAAAACCTACACATTAATGAAGCACACTCTGCTTTAAAGTTGTTATTAAATGCACAGAAAAGCATACAATGCTACTTCTGAGTTTAATGATGACAAAGAATAATGACATAGATTTAGGCAGTTCTAAACTGAATCACAGTCAATGTGTTGTTAATATTTCAACATGTTTTTTAAGAAATTCTTAAATTAAAGAAAACTGTTCTCCTTTCCAAGTAAAGAGTCACTCATCCATAAACCTCCATTCTGTTTGACTTCTATAGTTTTGATATGAAAGCCTCATGGGACATTAAGACCTGAGCTTCAAATATAAAGTTCCAATGTTTCCTCACATCCTCCAGTTTAACTTCATATGGTTTGATTTTCATGCTCAAAGTAGCTGAACGTAGTTTTCCTTTCTGCCCTTTCTTTTTCATACCCATGCTTCTCACCTTTATCTAATATTTTTTTTTGTTATTTCCATGCTCCCCATGTTCCTTTATTCCCCCCACTTCAAGTAATACCCTTATATCCAATACATGTATGACCACTGCTGTGCTTCTTAAGGAAGATGGTGCCATAGTGATTCTAAATAATTAATTGTCATCAGGCATGCAATATGTAATGCATCTGAGATGGTCTTAGCACTGCCAGATTTGGCTGTCCTTCTCTTCCCACTTCCTCTGCTAAAAAGTGAGCCATTGCTTTGGTTTAATTAATTAAAAAAATTTGGAATTAACACAATCCAAAAATATACTAAGATGTATTACAACTGTATAAAGGAACATCGTCTGAGCCACAAAATTAAAATTAATGGAAAAGTACAAGACTCTTGTAAATGTTTCAACCTGCCTGAAGATCCAGACAAGTTATTCCAAGTATGTTTTTCTGCAGCTTTATACAAATATTAACACAAAAACATGCTTAGAAATTCTGATCCGATCATAAGACTCCAGGAGCTCAGAACACATCTATCACAGCCCTGATCCTGTTAAACTCCGATCCCAAAAATGCATAGCAATCAGATTTTCAAGTGGTTTCAGTGTGATTCAGAATTATCTAAGAATTCACACAATCTGAGCCTGCTTGGGGTCTTTGTATGCAGGAGATAGGAATACTCTTTTGGTCACTTAGTTACCATGCACACATGCAAGTACATTTCAGACATCAGTTACATTTTACACATAGCAGAACAACTGGTATATTTTTAAATATTATCAAAGAAAGAAAAAAAGATTATTTCAAAGAAAGAATTGTTTGCTTAAGATGTTTTATATAAGATTGGTTCTCACGTGTGCCCTAGGAATAAAAAATATTTTTAAATGATCATTTTTCTGGAGCAAATGAAGTTTGACTTTTTCAGTATTCTGTGTTTGCTAACAGAAGGAACGCTTAAATTATTATATAAAAAGATGAAAGTGGATTATTTTTCATTCCCCACACAAAAAAGAACAACAAAAAAACCAACAACAATAAAAAACCCACAACTTTTACCAGTACAGCACATCGCAGAAATATAAAACTTTTTTTTTTAAATGAAACCTAATCGGTTTTTAGTCAAGAAAGTTGAAACAAATTTGAAAGTAAAAATTTATCACTGTTCTCACATTTCATGTAAACAACAGTTTCCAATTATTCCAATTCCTATATTAAACATGTAGCCAAAGGGCACCCAGTGGTAAAGATCTCTCTTGCGAGGCCCCATCTGAAGTACTGGATCCAGGCCTGGGACCCCCAGCACAAGAAAGATGTGGAGCTCTTGGAGCGGGTCCAGAGGAGGGCCACTAAGATGATCAAAGGGCTGGAGCACCTCTCTTATGAGGAAACGTTGAGGGAAATGGGCTTGTTTAGCTTGGAGAAGAGAAGGCTCCAGGGGGACCTCATTGTGGCCTTCAAATACTTGAAGGGAGCATATAAACAGGAGGGGGAATGGCTGTTTACGAGGATGAATAGTGATAGGACAAGGGGGAATGGTTTTAAACTAAGACAGGGGAGGTTTACGTTACATATTAGGAGGAAGTTTTTCACTCAGAGGGCAGTGAAGCACTGGAACAGGCTGCCCAAGGAGGTTGTGGATGCCCCATCCCTGGAGGCATTCAAGGCCAGGCTGGCTGTGGCTCTGGGCAGCCTGGTCTGGTGGTTGGCGGCCCTGCACATAGCAGGGGGGTTGTAACTAGATGATCACTGTGGTCCTTTTCAACCCAGGCCATTCTGTGATTCTGTGATTCTATGATTATACAGCCTTTGCTATTTGCTTCTTTTTGAACTCACAAGTTTATCACTACTTCAGTTTCACAAGTGGCTGGGTATGTGGCAGATCAGTACAGTGTGAAAGACTTTCATACAAAAAAATCCTGCTAGTTTCATATCTACAAGAAATAATTTCTGTATCATGTAAAATATTTTCAGTAAAGGCACCTTTTGCTTGAATAGATATTTATTGGGCATAATACTCAATCAGGTTTGAGGAAGTCTGTTGAGAGAAGTTGAAACAGTAGTGCAGAACTTTGAAAAAAAGAATGTAACTCAAAATTGTCTTATTTTCCTGAAATGCAGTAAATTACACTTACTTAACAGACTGAAATAAAATGAAATGAGTATCTGAAACTTCTTTTTCCCTATGGTTCCAGACAGTCATCATCTTTCAGCATATTACAGAGGGATACTACACAGAAAAAATACCTTATTTTCTTTAACGAGGTAAGGTTTTCTCTGTCAGATTTGCCATAACTTCAAAGACATTTCTCAAAATGATTTATTTTGTAAAACAAATTGAATACACTGGAAACTCACTTAATCAAAGAATTTAGTAAAATTTGATGCATTTGCACTGAGAAGAATCTTCTGCTTGAAAAAGATGGATTTAATATTTCTATCAGCCTGACAATCTTTTAACCTACTGCATATACATTCTGTCCTGTACTACCTTCTATTGCGTCTGAGGTTATCTTGCGTTCATATTACTTGAATTGCAAAATTAAAAAAATAAATGAAAAAAAGAATACTCAACCATCCAGACACAAACCTTGTAGGCAGGGTACAGCAGCCATCAGCTGTCAGCCTGACTTGGGTTTCATAGCTATCCAATGGGCAAACCACTTGCTGAACAGGAGGGCATTCCACTGTGCTGCAGTCCACACTGAACACTAAGGAGGAAGGGGAGAAGAAATTCCTTTTACTCATGCTTTCAAAGTTTTTGGTAAATTAATTCACCTTAAGCAAACAGTTATGCATCAGTTTTCAAATTTAAATCAGAAAATGTACCTATTGACTGCATGCTTGGTGGGTAACACTGGAAAAAAGGTTTCCATCCTCTTTAATATTCACTGTTTAAAATTATGGACTCAGTTACCAACTAATATCACTTAATAAGCAAATTATAAAAGTTGTACAGGCAACCTCAAGTAATCATTAAATTAGTGAATAGCATTCATTGCTAGAAATATACTTGATTATTGAGAATGTATTTTTTCCCACAGTTTTAGAAACAATTAAAAATAATATTGTTTCATTTCTTTCCTGGTTAAAACCTTATTAAAGAGTAAAATTCCTTTATTATAGGAAATAGATAAATAAAAAAGATACACTGGATTTGTGTCTGCACATGCACACTTCATTTTTAAGGCTTATTCTTGTGTTGTTTAGTTATTTATATACAGTGAAACAGAAATGCAGATTACTAGATCTATCTTCATTGACAAGATGAAGAATTCCTCAGAATAAAGAAAAATACCATGTTATGTCAAAGTACTGGTCTGTCTAACCAGTGATCTCCAATGGTGGCAAAGAGAGATGTTAGTTAGGGACACCATTTATGGCATTCCTTCCCCTTCCGTCAGCCTCCAAAATTGTTCGGATGTTCTCCTCAAACTCTCATACACAACTATGTACCTCTTGTGCATCAACTTGTCTAATTCTTTTTTTCTGAAAATAGTTGCTTCGTAATCTCCTGCGGTAGCAAGATCCCACCATTCACTATTATTTTACACAGACCTTGCTAGTACCAGAATTCTCTCTAATTCTTGTTAGGATTAGCAGAATTTGGTGAACAATGGATCTACAGTGAATTTATCCACCACTCTCAGAATTTCACAATCCACACTCATATGCCATCTCAACATTTTCTCCAGGCTAGGAGATATCTGTTATTACATTATTAAGCTAATCATGGAACGGTAGAGGAAGCTCAGCTGGTTTAACCACACTGCTCTAACATGGTCACCTAGACCAGGCTGCTCAGGACCATTCCTATGCATCGATGAGACTTCCACTGAGCTCTCTCCTCTACAGGCTAAGCATTCCCAGCTCTGTGAGTCTTTCCTCACATGACAGAGGTGAAGAGAGGTAAGAGATTAGAAGCAGGAAAAAAAAAAAATGTTCCTGCTAATTTCAGATTTAAATTGGTTTCTCAAAATTCAAAAAGTATTTAGCTTAACTTTCCAGCATGCTGAAAATAATGTAGGGTAGCAGAACAATCTATAATCATATTCTTTATTACTTAAAAAGTTTTCCCCAGATTAGCTGCATTATCATTCTAAAAAATGAGACAGTAACCATTTACTACTCAAATACTAGTTTTGTTTTCAGGTCTTACATTGGCTCCAGCAACTATCTAAAGTGTACATTTCATGAAAAGTTTAGGGTTAGAAAGCTAACAGAATTATAAATCCTGTTTAAATAAAATTATCTTTGTCTTTACTAGAAACATTAAGCTTTAGACATCTAGTTTGACTACTACAACACTGTAAGAACTCGAACATGTTGAAATTTCCTATAACTGAAGTTGCACTCAATGTTTATGAATCTTTAATTCATGCATTGAATTTGTAAGTCTCATTAGTTACTTCTTTTATTTCCTATAAGAATGTAGCAGAAACACTATCATGACTGCAACCATGCCTCACATCTAGCACTGCACAACCACCTCTGTGAACTACAAATCCTGGGTTCTCCAATCACAAAACTATAAATACTAAAAGAAAATAACTTTCTAGTAAAATATATTAACACAATTATATGAAGTTCCACCTTTACATACCGCATTAGCTTCTCTAAGAATAGCATACATAGCACAGAGACAAGATCCAAATAACTGCCTGCACGTCTAAAGGCCAAAAAACAAGGCAGTATTTGCACCTATGGTGCAACACTGGCTCAGCACAGGGAAGGTTTTGTGTTTTTTGATAGTTTTTTGGTTTGGTTTTCCCAGAAGTAAAAGTTTCCTGAAGTTCTTTTCCAAGAGTACAAAGTCAACTTCTACAACAGCCAAGAAGCATCACACAACACCCTTCGCTTTCAGATCAGGATGCACTTAAACTCCTCCCTCATTAATAACATAATACAACCTAACTACATTTGGTAATGTTAATTACATTTTCTCTTTCAAAAGAAGGAGGAAAAACAAAAACCACAAAAGCCCTTCAAACCTCCTTCATCCCCTATGCTTTTCCTGAAAAAAAATCAGGATCCTGAAATACGCTCATATATTGTGTTTATAATTTAATTTGTTTTCGTCTCTCTTTGACAATCCATCATCCTTTTTACACTTCTTCACACTTTAGAACATGCTAAACACAACAGAAAAGATAACATCCCCAGACTTCTAGAGAAGTTCTCTCACTGACTTAATGACTTCATTAACTTCACTGTCACATATACTTCCCAATACAGCCCTGCTGCTTTTACTTATACTGAGTAGTTCTAATTGCTTTCTTCCTTACCATCATTACCAACTTATCAGCCATTTCTCCAGCTCTGTTAGAAAAGTAACTGAGACTTTTTCAATTGATTTTCATAAATCTTTTTCCAAACTCATCATCTAAGTCCTTTCAAAATCACCTAAGAAAGCATCTAAAAAAACCCAATCAAGCAACAACCATGTACTATTTCTGAAAGCAATAAAGAATTAAGTTATATAACTATACTTTCTACTATCTAGAAAACTTGATTTTTCTAACCCTTCTCCTTCGTGCAAGCCTGTAAAAATTCCAGACACAATTTTCAATGCTGAAGCTGTACCAGGGTGGAGCACAACTTAGATCCCCATACATCATCTAACACTGCATATTAAAATTTACTGCTGAGCTTAGACTTTCCATCAGGCCTTGACTACTCAGAAAGTTAAATTCTCTGAAGAAAGATGCCAAACGGTAATACCTGATTTACAATTGCAAGTGTTTAAATGAAGACTAGGTACCAGGGAAAAAAAAGGTCATTTCAGTTGGAGTAATTCCCATGCCATGAATTGATGCTAGGGATGATAATCATTGGTTTCTTAAAAACCTTGATTTGTTCAGCCCAGAGCAGAGGAGCTGAGGGGAGGCCTGATGGCGGCTGCAGCTCCTCACAGGGAGCGGAGGGGCAG
>JAOWBP010001760.1:26382440-26398259 GCA_028571105.1 Tragopan temminckii
CACAGGGAGCGGAGGGGCAGCGCTGAGCTCTGCTCTGTGTGACAACGACAGGGCCCGAGGGAACGGCATGGAGCTGTGTCAGGGAAAGGGCACATGGGGGTTAGGGAAAGTAGGTTGCCTACGACACCAAATCAGTGTCATCTCAGAAATGAGCATAGGAAGAACATCAAAACAAAAAAGACTTGCAGGCAATAGGTAACTTGCAGGCATAGGTCGCATGTTATGAAATGCTCGGTGCAACACTCGGTAAGAATATCTACGTCAAGTTAATCTGGAGGTTAGTAGACAGGTATTACTAAGATACTACTTCATTTTAATTATATACTAATGCCTCTGATCACTGTGATCATTGTATTGCAGAAAAGTTGACACATTTTGAAATGAAAACTTTCATTTTTATACAAGCATTTAATGTTAAGGCAACCACTTCCTATTTTCCTTTCCGTAACTCAATTACCATAGTAATTTGTATATTTACAAGTGTAATTCTCAGCAGATTCCAAATTCAAGTATCACTGTAAACTGAAAAGCAATGTGGTATTATTTAAGGAAGAAAAACAAACACAGTTCATGCTTTAATTCTATGAACCCTTTAGATTGACATAAAACAGCACTGTTACCATAGGAAGCACACCTTCTAGCTTCTGGCAGGCTTTTTCCACTGTCTGAGAACCTCTAATGAGGCTGGTTACTGAGTCACAATAGTGAAGGAAGAGCAAGCACCCTGATAGCAGAAGCTACAAAACTTCAATTTTAAGTCTGTAGTAAAATATGCAGAAATTTTCTCCTTTCCACATGTAAACTTCATAGACATGCTAACACTATTCAACAGAATGGATAATATCAGTTCCATAAGAAACTCTGCATGAACAGTTAACCACGTGTCACTACACATTTGGTAGTACAAATATATACACAATGAATAAATGGTACAAAACAGTATAGGAAAAGATGGAACAGACAAGATGACTTCTAGTGGTCTCTTTCAACCTAAGTTATTCTAGAATTCTATGACTATGAATACAAAACCTCAATAAAACAAGATATTCCAGTGCTTATTCTCACATATAAAAAAGAAACAAATGAAAACTTACTTGAAACCATAGGGATTAACATGACACAAAAGTTTAGATAACATAAACCATGTCATTTTGTTCTGACTTGCAAATTTGAAAAAAAATAAAAAATGTGGAAATATTAAAAAAGGATTTCAGTATTCAGATTTTCTTCACATACCAAGAACAAATTATGTTGTTTGTGAAAGCACAGTTTACAATCCTTGAAAACAATTTCTCTGAAAACTGAGCAATGGTTCAGATTTGCAAAGATTTGCCACTAAAAAAAAAAAACAAACTCAAAAAGTCTTCTGTGGTAGGGAATTTGTAGTCTACTAACACTTGACAACATTAACCTACTTCTTCCTCTGTTTTTTGGTCTTGTGTTGACTTGCTTTTTTTTCCACAGTCTTCCCACTACTCCAAACAGCCAACAGAATAAACATCTACATCAAGGTTTAAAAAAAAAAAAAAGAAAAGAAAAAAAGGCAAAACGAAAACACACACACAAAGAAAAACGCAACTAGTACAGTTGCTGAAGTCTAACTTGACAAAAATTGGGCAATGTAGTGACTAATAAACCCACCTGTAACAGTACTCCTTTTTTTCCTAAAACCAAGGCACTGCAAGCAAGTTGTCAGTAGCTTAATCATTTTATCTTTCATTAACCATTTCTACCCAGACGCAAAACAGTGCTCACTTCACTGAGCCTCTCACCAACGTTTCAGTTCCTGTTGTCTTCAAACATGTTAGCCTCCCTCCCTATCCCCCCAGCTTTACTCTTCCATATCCAAGCTGATGCAGACTCCTACTACTATTCTCTTTCACTTCTCCTTGATCCTTCAAGGATTGTTGCCTTTTCTAGGCTCTTACCATACACCATATAAATTACTCAACTCTGGGAGATAATGAAAATATTTTCTTTGATAACCAAGGTCTCAGACTCTCTGCTCTCTGTTAGCCCCTCAATTCCTAACCACCATCGCAAATCTCTGTTCTTCCCTTAAATTCTCTTAGTCTCCTTCTGGAGTCTCTTCAAAACCTCTGCTCCTCTACCCTCCTAAATGCATCTCCCTCCAATAAGAAATGCAAAGCACTTCAAAAAAACAATATGTAGCTACATAAACCCATAACATAAATAAATTTCCACATAATCCAACAATTGTAGTTTCTGTAGTCATCCTACAGAAAGATCTTGGGTTCATAGCATTTCACAAACTAAATAAATCTCAAGAGTTCACTCTTAATCCGCATTTTGCATGAAATGACAGAAGTAATTATTTCACAATTGTACACTAAATACTATTGTATTTAGTGCTGACAAAGACTCATCCAAAATAGTACTCCACCTTTGAACATCATATTTTAAGGAAATGTGGATAAACTCAGGAAAACTTAGAGAGGAACAACATAGCACTAAGTACAAGGAAACTATACCTTAATAAATGTCTACTTGCTAATCCTAGATGAAAGACAGTTGAGGTTGACAAAATGTTCTAGAGCATATATTATTATAAGCTTTGTTTTCTATCTGTTCAAGACAGAGAATGAAAACATTTACTTAAATTTCTACATAGGAAGATTTGTATTAGACATTAGGAAAAACACAAGCAGAGTCATGGGAGACAAAGACTGCACAACATTTTGTGGAGTATTTAAGAAAATGCATAACTTAGCATACTCAAACCTCTTTACATATGAAATTTTGGATGTTACTATTTTATACGCCTGCTTTCATTCCTTTATTTTTATTCCTCGTCTTTACCAAAATCTGGATCAAAAAGAAAAGTGAATTATATCTTCCACTTCACCAAGAATAATAAATCACAAGAAAGGGTTGTTTATGCTCCCATGCAATGAAAAATGAGTAGACACTGCAAATGCTACAAAGCCTCTGACTATGCTCCTCTGCAGTCCTCTTGCTCTATATTTTTAAGGGTCATCAATTTGTAACCTAGATAAATCTTAAGCAATGAATTAAGATTTCTGTTTTATGCACAAAATATTCCCATGGTGAAAAAATACCTTTGTAGAATAAAATTGTAACAAAATATGTCACTCTCACTTGTATTGTGTGTTGAAATACAGTATTCTCACTAAAGATTGCTTTTCCCTGGTTGCTCAGTTTAAATAAAATGTTTCAAGAAAAAGATAAAGAAAATTTTATTATTATTATTTTTTAAGAGGACGTTGTCCACAAATATTATTCAAATTTTGAAGATCATTCAGATACTACATAGATTTTATCAATTATATAAATAGTACTTGTTAGATAGATTAAACTGAAAATTGAAAAAAAAAAAAAATGGTGTCCATTTTTACCTGGTTTACATTCATAGAGATCACAGCATTCCCCTGGCTTTCCTGATGCCTTAGAAACCAATATATTCAAATAGCCAGGCTGGCAAACCTTCCTCAAGCAGCCTGCAGGATTACACACACAACGGCTTGGGAGAGGGCAGCATTCCCCAGGAGGAGCATAACCTTCAATCAAGATGGAATCTTCTGGACAGCGAGGAGAAAACTGGACCTCACAGCGGGCCTTGGAGCAATCAGGTTTCTCTTCTGAAAAGGAGAGAAAAATCAGCATGCCATATATGTCAGTAAACACTACTCTGAAGCTGTAAAGACGAGCTTAGATAAAGCTCCCTTTATTCTCACTCCTCCAAGACAGTAGAAAGAAAGAAAATTGCTGCTTCTAAGCTGATTAGCAAAAATTATGGAATATGCTTAAGAATATCTTGGTATTTGCAAGATGGCAAGTACATTATAAAATATCATTCTGATATATATATAATTCATGCCACCTGAGTGATTGCTGAACTCATTCCTCAGAAACAACAGTGAAACTACACATTTGGTCATGACATTAGGAACCAATTTGTCAAACAATGCACAGCCCCAGTCCTCACATCTACACCTTTAGTATTCAAAAGGCTGCATTATGAGTAATTGGTGTTAGCTGACCTAAAGTGAGATTCCACACACTCAAAAAGCTGTCTCAAAAAGCAGATTTCCCCTGCACATGTTCTCAGTGCTTATATTCAAAGTGTTATTCCTATGACTTCAGTGGCTTGAAAATCAGAAGAGAAAAAGTTTGACTACCAAGGAAAAATGAGGCACTGGCTGCTGACACACAACAATAAAAGAAGGGATATTGAAGAACAAGTTCAACATGTTGGTTGTGAATAGTGACAAACTAGACAACGTCAACACAAACAAAACGACAATGAAGACAGAAGGTTCTTGGAAAACTAGGTAACAGTCTTCCAAAACTTGAAGTCAAGATTCTTCATAATCAAAACCAAAATCTCAGTTCCAACAGAAAAATTGTGTTGTGCCCTCCAATTTCCTAAGCTACACTAGGAAAAGCCAGATCACTCCTGTGACTGATTTACTTCGTAATTCACACAATTTCTCATATCCAAGAGGATCTCACTTTGCTTAACACACCTGAGTACTGTTAGATAATAAGTGAATATCAGACACTCAAAAAGACAGCATTTTTAGGTTGAGATAGTGACAAGTAATACAAAATAATAACTTACATGTGACACTAGATAGTGCCATAATTCTTTTCTTAAAAATAAAATCTACACTATTTCCATCTAAGCAAATAGCCTCCTCTAGGTACAACTTTTAGTTAACTGCATATGCATAAATTTGCATAGGTATATATTATACCTCTAATCATAGAATCACAGGATGGTTTGGGTTGGAAGGGACCTTAAAGCCCATCCAGTCCCTACCTCCTGCCTTGGGGGAAACCAACTCAGGCTGCCCAGGGCCCCATCCAACCCAGCCTTGAGGGATTGAGCACCCACAGCTCCTCTGAGCAGCCTGTGCCTGTGTCTCACCGCCTTATGAGTAAAGAATTTCTTCCTAACACATCTAACCTAAATCTCCCCTCTTTTAGTTTAAAACCATTCCTCAATACAGTATGTATATATATGATTCATATGCATGAACATAATTTATGTACATATAATTTATATTAAATTTGTATATATATATGGAAAACACACACACACATATATATGTATAAAGAGTTTGGATGGAAAACATATATGTATATGTATCGATATGTATTTATATATCTCCAGACTCTTTGTATTTGTAAAATTGACAATTTTTCAAACGATTGGGAATTAGAACTCTAGATGCATTTATTCTGAGCACCAATGCAAAGCCTTCTGTTGGAGTTGCTACGATCATCTAGGAAAAACGTGAAAATAAAAAGAATATTTAAATACTAGCCATGTGAGAAGTACTGCTGGCAGTGGAAAGAAGAGAAAAATGTAAAAAAAAAAACCACCACCAACAACAAAAAAACACACAACTATGATAAGTATATATGAAACGCTCACTGTTTCACAGTCATTATTAACTTCAGTAGTATTTTTCCTGTTATTGTTCTTAATGTAGATAACTATAACAGAATACGATGGGACTCTTCAAACTGCTACTGTTCAATATGACTTGCACCATTTTAAGAGGAAATGGATTAAAAACAAACAACCATATTTCAAATATCTGTTTGTGTTTTAATACCACGTAACTTAGAAATCAACTTAAGATTCCGTTTTCAACCTAGTGTCACTATTACTTTTGTTCATCATTCCCCACTCCCCCCAAAAAACAACCCCAAATCCCTTCCTACTGCTACTCGTAAATATCCAGCTTCCAAATCATATTCTCAACCTATATGCATGGTAAAAGATTACCATTCCAGTATACAAACAAAACTGAATAAAAGGAATATCAAGTAGAATCACCCACTCTGTATCAGGCAACAGACAACTTTCACTGAGGTTCTCTAACTCCAGACACATTTAAGTCTAGAGTAACAAGAGCCCCTTTCTGCAGACCAGGGCATGATTCAGTCATTCATTTGAATGTGTTTTCTGTTTCTGGGAAGGAGTAAGCAACCAAAACAATATGCAGTTGGCAATATTTAAATTATTCTCTTGTAGAGTCTCTACTTCACACTTCTGGAAAGAATCTTACCTAAAACGTGAAGCCACACAGTTCACACATTAGCATTTCTATATTTTAGTCAAAACTTGTGTTGCGTTGTCTGAGCCTGGCACTCATGGCATTATTATAAGGTCAGAGCTCTGTTTTTTACTGCATTTCAGAAAAAGCTTTTGAGGGCTCCTCATTTCAATATAAAGCTTTAATAGAAGGCATTACTCTCAAAAATCACTGAAAAAAGGTTCAAGTTTTTCTTTTTGTTATCTCAGAAACTCACAAACTTGCAAATATATGCATCTTTATTTACTGGGGTCAAGTTTTCTATATGATATATATTTCTAAAACTAATCGTCCTTAATTAACTTAGTAGCTTAACTTTTCATTGCTTGATCTAAGGAGGTGTCAAAGTAATATTGTCATCTATTTTGTGAACAAATTAAAATACAGCCACAAATGCCACTGCTTTAACAGGATTCCTAATTTAATCCCATTACATACGGACACTTAAGATTTCATCAAACAAGAGGAATTGCTTGTTTAAAAACTATTCTCCTTTACCAACAAACACTTCCAGCTCTTACAAAGGAAATACATAAGAAACTGTTTGTCAGAGCAGAAAAAAGAAAGAAAATATAACAAATTACTTCAAAAAGTTGAAAATGTCATTTCACAGAAAACAACTGCAAAGTACTTCACCAGAAATACTTTTTGCTACATTATCCCTTTTCTACACAATAGGGACTACTCAAAAGTGGCTTCTTAACAGATCACAACAGAAACCTTCTCTGCGAAGCACTGCGAAGCACTGGTTGATCTCTGAGAAGTTGTCCATTACACAAGTCAGGATCTTCCTGACCGACATCTTCAAAGTCAAACAAGGTATCAGTTTTAAGGCTCTGTTTTCTTACTCATCTGATTTAACTTATTTTTGTAATAAATAGAACATACATAATTGTTAAAAATTTTCCCATCTCTTTCTGTGCTCAGACACAGGAGAATTTCATTTTTGAAAGTAGTCAATGAACCTAAAAAGTTCTGATTTTCAATAAAAGGGACAATTACATATATGACTGTGAAAAAATCAGCATAGACATGCATCACATTCTTCTAATTGATAATGTAGACTCTATCACAAGATCTATTTCATATAACCATAATTATATTTCGGAAGAAAACTTAAAGCAGATGTCTCATTTATAATTTAGAGTTTATACATGAGACACTTTAACACTAATTAAAATAAATTCTTATAAAACATTGTTCAACCTCTACCCTTGAAGCAACTGATAGGTCTCCTTTAATAAGTTGACTGCTTTAGTAAGAGCTCATAGAACTCACAAATTGATTTAATGAAATGAAGTTCTGTACGCTGTTTGCTTTTCACAGAATTGAACAGTTAATGGGAAAAGCACACAGAGCTTAATCACATTTCAGTCTCTCCTTTAAAAAAAAAAAGGAAAGCATTAAAAAGGAGAGCAATTAGTTACTTGACAAGGATACATCCATCAAACTTCTCATAAATTATATCGGAACAGATAACCTACAACCCCCCAAAAAATCTGTTCTCTGAGAATGTTGCTTTTACATTCAAGAAAATAGCATTTCTACACAAAGAAAAGACACTATCAGCTTGCTGATGAGCTCTCTCTGTGGGATACGTTCTCTTTATAGTCTTTCATCAAACACCACTGGAGCTAGAAGCATTCTGTAACACCGCAATCTCGCCACTCTGAGCCAACAAAGAATCTCTACAGAGATAAAGGAAGAGTCTGGATCAATCAAGCTCAAAGTTACACAAACTATCTATTCAGAGGCAGCCAATCTTCTCAAGAAATTCGGAAATATATCTGGAAAGACAACATTTTTAACAAAATGAACACAATCAGAAGAACCAACATTTTGATGAATTCAAAGTAGGAATTCTATTCTTGGAAACAAACAAACAAACAAACAAACAAAATACCTAAAAAGGCAGTCTTAATGACGGTTTAATAAAATAATCACTAAAGTTAGCAATGACAGTGCTATTTTTTTGTATAAATTATATTTCAAGTCAAACTTTCTGTGGGTCTGAAGACTCAGGTTTACTTGCTGTAACTTAGCAATTTGTCTGCAAAAAGAACCTGCTGTTACTAAGTATATGACAAAGGAAAATCTACAAACATCAATAATAACTGAACCATCAAAATAACATCATGCTGTGTGCCTTAATGTTAAAAGAGGGATCATACATTCAAAATGTCAGAATTTCTCAGCAATGGTTTTCATTTTTATCCAATTTTCATTTCAGAAACACACAGAAGCAGCATCTCAGAAGTCAAGGCACAGTAACATTCAAGATAACCCTTCAATGCAACCATAGCATACTTGTAAAGTGCATGAGAGCAAGGAGAGGAACCTTCAAAAAATAGAATAAAAAGAAGAAATCAAGATGTAGCTTTTTATTTATTTGTTTTTCACCTTTATGAAGGGTCAGTTGGAAAGCAACAGCTGTAAAGGTGGAAGCAGAAACCCACCTTTTGCAGTTTCTTCATTTGAAAAGTGCTTACATATTTTTAATGTCGTTTCCCATGACCTCATTAAGTTATCATGGGGAAGTGCAAATATAATGGCAAGTTACTGAAGCTTTTATTTTAAATCAGCGCTTTCTAAGGCAGAAGGTATTTTCTTTACCTTCCTGAAAGAGATATACAACATGGGGCATTTAGACTGGCCACTAGTTAGCAGTGTTTTATTAATACTGCCACTGAATATAGGAAGCCTAGATCTCAAGAATTTTGTTTGTTTGTTTTCTTAAGTACAGCAGGTGAAACAACTCCCACCGAACAAACACATATTACATACATGAGCCCCCAGACAACTCATCTTGGCCAGTACCAAAGTGTGGAAATCAAAATGGTTCCTGAAGAATTAAAAACATAGCTTTCGCAGATTTCACCTCTGTATCAAATTCTTTTCCTTCATTACATTTGCATGCTGTACTTTGACACGCAGAGGAAGTATATGCCAAGTTTAGTTAACGAGAAAAGCAGAGCACTGAAAGCATTGGTTAGCACAGTGAAAGGTACAGTGCAGTGTGGGAGAAAGTGAGAAGAAAAGTCACTGCCAGGGCAGAAGGCTATTCTCCTCATTCTTCAGGTGAAGTGAAACAGATCTGTGCTTTTCTGGAAATCTTCTGAGGGAGTGATTTTTATCATATTGTCAAAAAATTCATGTGACCACAGATGCCTACCCTCAGTCACCATAGAAACAAGGACAGAGTGTTTTAATAGGAGTGGAAGGTTAAAGAAAGCGGTAGGAGATTTAGGTCCTAATGCTTCTATGGAGACACTTAACCTGTTCTACAGCTGCCCTTTTAAAAACTGGTATTTCATACGTACACATCTCTGTATATGTAGATGCACTTAGATACAGAGAGCATAAAGCTTATTTCTTTCTGTTCATCCCTAAGATACATAAAGAATAAGGCCAGTTTTGAAATAGCTAGCTTCATATCTGAGAATTTCATTTTTTAAAGAATTGCAAGCCAGACTGTGGTTCATTATGATGAATGCTATATGACTAAGCAAAGTGATCAAATTGTGTCAGTGTACGTGATTTGATGACACATGCTGTCCAGTTTTGTCTCTTTATCTGTAAACTGATTTTGTGAAATCTAGGCTAAAATACAGCCACTTTTACTGTACATTCTTACAGCTTGCACTGAAATACACTGCAAACAATAGGCACACTGTACCTCTATACAGTGGCAGGAAGGAAATATTAAAAGGATTAGAGATAAACAAGAAAAATGATTACCCAGCTGAAGCAGTCAGACAGACAGGGATCGATATCGGAATGCAAAATACCCAAAAGGATTTTCAAGAATCAAAAGGACAGTTATAGTAGATTAAAAAATGAGATTACCTTACACACACAATATGCACAGTCCTGTATACGGATGAACTGCTACAAATAAAAAAAGCAGCTAGAGTCTGAACTTCTACCTAAAACTGAACTTTATTTGAAATCTATTCTGTTTTGTAAATGAGTTTTATTTGCTTTCTAGCATTCTGAGACCTTGGATTTCACATACCACATGATGGAACAATCTGTCTGACCCATATTATATGCTAATCTTCTTGTGATTTAACAGCAACAATCTGCATTTAACATGGGTTTGAAAACTCAGAAGAAAAATACAATCATAGACAATTTTAAGTAAATATGCACATGTCAACATACATATCTGCAACATGTTATTTTCTATGGATTTGCCAAAGATATTTCATTTCAAGGACCAAATAACCACAAACATGGGTTATGCCACTCAAGATAATCAAGTGAGATAATAATCCCATCTGAACAGCAAAGCTATTAAGGATGCTATATTCAACTTCTTCATTTTTTCTATTCCAATACTAAAAAAAAAAATAAAAATAAAAATAAAAATAAATTGATTACTCAAACACAAACCAGAATGGCAGTCATGCCTTAAACTAAGATGCTGTCTGCCAAGGAAAGGGTTTTACCAGAATCAATGAAGATTTATCAGATGTTCTTGCATCTGAATGCAATTGCAGGTTCAGAGAAAGCGATCTAGTTTGAGGCAGAAATTGCACTTGGGTTCAAACTTCCCAGCTCAAAGTATTTCTCTGTTAGGCTTAGAAACTGTCTTGCTTGGTCCTCCAAGTTAGTCCTCCTGTTATTCCATTTCATTTAAAATGTCTTCTCAATGCGTATAAATATTTTTAAATATAAATTAACAGCTTGACACCAACAAGGATCAATACTGATCTACTGTGGGTAATACTAGCTGTTTAACAAAACTGTACAAGCAATACTTAAAGATAAGGAAATGAGCCCAGTGGGCTGCATACCAGGAGGGGAAGTATGCAACTCTGGGGAAATGATCCATACTACCAGCAACCATGCTGCTTTTAATGAAGTCAATGCATTTTTGAGCTTCAATATTTAAAATACTTTAGGAGGCAGATGGAGAAATGAGTAGATTGATACCTGGAGTCAGATTTACAGCAATGAAGAGCTTGTACAATGATGTGGTTATGCGCCTATGATTGACAGATACATCAAGGTACTCGGCATATGCTGAGTGGCTGAATTATCATTGTTTAAAAAATAAATAAAAGGGAAAGGGAAAGGGGAAAAAGGAATATTCAATATCATCTTGATTGGAATAAAAGTTTCTTTATAAAAGAGAGCCTATTATTCTGGATGAATGATACTACTACTGATCAAGCAATTTAGCTGTGAATCAACTGAAATTTCAAAATGAAGAAAGTATGTGAACAGCAGTGAGGTGGTCTCAACTACAGAGCCAATACTTTAAAGAATGCCGAAACATTTTGGAAGTAAATAAAAAATGAAGACACTTAATTTGCTTGCAATCAGTATAAAGTGCATATGCTTCAATGTCTTGCAAAAATGCACAGTAGGAGTAAGAAGGTCACTAATCAAGCTGTGTGTATTCCTTACTGCAAGGAGTAGCAAATCGTACGTAGTTCTGTATGGGTACCAAACTGATGACAAAGCAGAAATATCCAGAACAGTTCTGTTTAGTACAGCTTAAGAAAAATACAAACAAGTTGACATCTGGAGAAATAATCACAAGAAAGGACACTCAATAAAACTCTAGATCATTTCCATGAATAAGGAGATGGTGGATATTCCAGACCAAAAATTTTTCACCCAAGATGTAGTCTTCTAAGAAACTGATACATATGACACTTAAGATGTAGGAAGCACAAATAAGCAGTGTAGCAGAAGATTCAATTGTAATAGAAGTTAAAGCACTCTGGTTCTTATTCCAGAGGCAATTTCTTACATTTAATGCAAAAACATGGAATATTTGAAATATTATAGTCTATGGATGTAGGCTTTCTCGAGCACAAAGAATATGTGCACAAGGAAAAATAATGTTAAGCACTTAAATGTCACAAAATTGACCTTCCTACATTCCAAGTTTCACTTGCAATATCTGTTTTAAGCACTAACTTCTATTATTTGATTTTTTCATACCTATCAATCACATGCATAGAAAAAGAAAAAAACAATATCTTGGAAAAATATTTGGAAAAAACACACACACGCACACAAAAAAAACAGCATCAAAAGAGAAAAAGAAACATTCATAATTTTATTTATATTCTAGAATCCATACAGTTTAAGGTTGAGGAGACAGCCATCCAATTGTTTGCAAAAAAGTTTCTGAGAATTGATAAGAAAAATAAACAGGTTACTGGAAATTTGAGAATCATCTTGCTCTTTCTGCTTCCAAAGTACAACAGCAACCAGATCAGAAATATTTACATATTTAGGTTTTTAAAAAATAAAAAGGTCAACTGCACATGTATGGCTATATTCATAACAAGCCCACAAACAGAATAAATACTGCAAGAAATCAGAGTGTGAAAAAGCCAAATAAGTTGCTCCATTCCATTCAATTTTGTTGCCATCTGACAGATGGCAGCAGAGGGGCAGTCTGACAAAACGGTGTCTGACATGGAAGTTGCATGAAGCAAAGGGGGGGGGTCACTGAATTTCTCCTTGCAAACAAACAAACAAAGAAACAAACCAAAAAAACAAACAAAAAAAACCTAAACCCATTGACATTCATTGATGTTTGCTGAACATTTATGGGGATGTGGATGTGAGCATGGTGAAGCAGTGAATGGTGTGTTTCAACGGTGGTGACAGCAATATGAAAGACAAGCTGTGTTCTATGATCATGCACAGCTGTCACACCACCAAAATGAAGAGAGTCTCCATCAGCTCATTCACGTGAATCAATGGATTACAAACAGGAAACTGTGTACAGAGATTAACGTTGGCTTCAGTGTGTTAGAAATAATGGCAGCAACACTGGAATACTGCTAAGTTTGCACAAGGTAGATCCCACAAATGCTCATGTATGAACAGAAAGAACTTCATATGCAAGTTTGTCAAGACTTATCGCACCAATACAGTGCTGAATTTGATTGTTTCCTGGATCACATCATAACTGGAGATGAAATCTGGTGTCACCACTACAAACCAGAATCAAAACAGCATTTCATGGAGTGGCTGGCCACATGTGAATTCCCCATCAAAGAAGCAGCCCTCAGATGGTAAAGCGATGTGCACTGCCTCGTGGGATAGGGAAGGGTTGATCTCTCCGGATTTCCTTGATCCCAAACAAAACACCAACTCTGACCACTACATCACAATATTCAGTAAGCTGAAGGTTTGAACTTTCAGTCAGGCCTGAGAAAAATACCACCTTTCTCTTGCAACATAATAACACCAGGCTCTGTGCCAGTCTGAGTACACCATGGAGTACACCATCAATCTTGGCTGGAATATCCTACCACACTTTATAGTTCAGTTTTGGCACCTCCTGACTTCCATCTGTTTGGGCTGATGAAAGATGGACTGCATGGGCAACATTTTCCTTGCAACAATGCTCTCATGGCAGCTGTGAAACAGTGGGTCACATCCACTGATGCAGATTTTTATGAATACAGAATGCATTAGGAACACAGAATGCAGTCTCTTGTTCATCGCTGGTGATAATGCACAGCATCATGGTGGTGGTTATGGTGATGGTCATAGTGGTGGCTATATTTTACAGCTAAGAATCTGATCTATCAAATAATGTTATTGTGTTCTAAAAAATCTGTTGTAATTTCCATGGAAATGAATAGGGGGCATTACATTCAGAGTGACCCACATAATAGCCATGGTCTTTATTCCTCACATAGTCAATAATGATGTGCCCACAAAGGGCTGCTCGGGTACCTACATCAAGTGCTCATAATAGACAGTACAATTGGAACACAACTTTGCGTCTACCATATGTTAAATGCTACCAGATATCCCCACCCTGTTGCAGCACCTCCTATTTTGCTTCAAAGCAGCAACATTACGCAGAGAGAATGAAACTTCAAAACTCAGAAAAGCACAAAGTTTGAGCTTACACAGCACTGAGCTTCTGTTAGCACTAGCAAAAGAATTTTGCTGACTGCAGTAGTCATTAAACTTGGACCCCTCTATTTAAAGCTGGATGAATGCCACCCTCTTTTATTACAAACAAAAGACAGTAAGTCTGGAAAAAAAACCAACAATCCTACACCCAAAACATAAAAATAATCTCTCATCTTTAGCAAATCGTTGACATAATGAAAGAAGCAATGTTCTTTCATTAGAATCAATTTCTGATCTCAAATTTAACTATACAGTTGAGTATAAACTAGATAGAAAGCTCTCTTCCAAGAGTAGCCTAAAGGGAAATCATCTAGAAGACTGCAAGTATGAAAACAGTTTTTCCCATATGTATCTTTTTATTTATCAGGACCATAATACTAGGAGAGTATCACAAATAACCTTGCTCAGAGATTTGTTTTGCTTCTTCAACCCTATGTTTTCCTTATCCTATCTTCTTCATTCTTTCCTCTTGGGTTATTCATTTATTGTTTATGTCCTCTTGAAAGCAAACCCCAAAACTATTTACATCAAATCTTTTCTAGCCTGTTGCCTTACTTACTATATATCTTCCATACTTGGTTTCTGTAACAATCTACCTTAATACAAAATAGTATTTTCTTTCAAACATCAAAGATAAGAATATCTGTGGCATTTTGCATAGCAACTTCTGTGATGCAACTAGAAAAACTGAGAAATTCAGCTGCATAAGCGTTCGATTAACACATTTTCTTTGGGCAGTTTGAGCACTGCATGTATTATTTGCATAACACTAAAAAGCACATTACACATCTTTATGAAACAAGGTGCATAGTGAGGATGGTTATTGACAGGAAACTGTAGATATGGTTGCACTTCACAAGTGAAGTGAAACAAATTAATATGATTTCTAGAAAGACTCTTATGACTGTATTCCTTGCATAGGTTTGAGATTCAGTCATCTCTAAAGCCATTTTTAGACCCGATTCTATGTGATGCATGGCTCAAGAGCTGTACACAATCCACATACATTACTTCTAAACATAAATCTGCAGTGATAATAGTCAAGTCATATCTGAAAGTACCTTGTAAGACACTAAGCTGGGAAAGTAGGATTCTCTGTTGAATTAAAGAATTACTAGCAAACCAGTTAAGTATATGATATGGTCACAATATGCGATGCTAGTATCTCCAAAACAGGAGAGAGAAACCAATTATGTATTTGCAGAGGCTCCTTGCAGAACCTAACAACCTCCACAAGAAGGAAGATGGCACATACAGTTTTGAATTATATCCATTGAGAGCCGTGAGGAAGGGACCACATCTTCAGTTCTTATGTCATAATGACAGGGATTCTATTTGATAATCACGTTCTGGGAGGCAAACAAGCAGGAAGGCCAGAATGTTAGTTGATAGTTGTTGTGAACAAAATCCTTTTATCACCCAAGCATAGACAAATGGGAAATGGAGGAAAAATATATTAGATTACTAGCAAACGCTAAGAAATTATGACACAAATTATAAATCATTCAACCTAGACATTGAGCTTATTACATAACCTGACACAATGTATTTCTTTAAGAAATCCAAAAGGTTAAGAAAATATTCCTACCTACAGGCCAAGCTGACAAGTGGTATTGCAGGAGTCAGCAAAGTCTGAGCAGTACTAACCAGGAAAGACTGCTGACATCCAATAAGGCGAGATCAACCAAGCATTTCTTTCCTGAATACCATAGACTCTGATGCATGTGTTTCAAAACAGCGACACTCCTGAAGGCTGACACACCTGAAGGCTGTGCTGCCATTCAGCGAGACCTGGACAGGCTGGAGAGCTGGGCAGAAAGAAACCAGA
>JAOWBP010001760.1:26398359-26419894 GCA_028571105.1 Tragopan temminckii
AACAGGCTGCCCAGGGAGGTTGTGGAGTCTCCTTCTCTGGAGATGTTCAAGACCCGCCTGGATGCCTACTTGTGCGATCTGGTGTAGGGAACCTGCTTGGCAGGGGGGTTGGACTCGATGGTCTCTAGAGATCCCTTCCAACCCCTACGATTCTGTGATTCTGTGACACTCCTTTAATTAGCAGTATTTGTACTGCTTTTCCCTGCTTGTCTAGAAAGAAACATTACAGAGAATAAAATCTTGTACTGTTCCACGATGAGGTATCTCACATGTTAAAGATTCCTTCTTCACCGTACACTTCATTTAACAGCAGTCCTCACTGCTTTACAATAAACTAACAGCCACTTAAGTAAAGCAGGAAGAATGAAAAATATTTATGTATGCAATTGTTGCTAACTGGTGATACAGATTTAATGATTCCTATGTAAATTTGATTTCTGCAGAGGAAAACCTAAATGAGCAAATAAACTAATTCAAAGTGCTATAAGACATCAAAAATAATTAAGAAAGCCAGCAAAATTTCAACCCTAACATGTAATTGAAGAGATGGCAGAAAAGCAATTGAGAAGTCCTGGATTAGTACTCCAATTCCCATTTGAACATCTCTTTTCTTTTAAAGAACTTTTCTCAAACTACGGAAACACCAGTTTAACTCCTACTGAAACACTTTTACCAACATGTATTTTTCCTTACTCATCTGACAACTACACATCAAGCCTTTTAAAGCCCTGAAGAAATGGCATGAGTACGCAGAATCTAACAGACATTTTGTAAAAGTGGTGGCAAACAAACAAAACAAATCCAACAATTTCTTCCCTCTCCTCCCCCCCAAAAAACCCACTTCCTAAAATAATGTTTTGCACTTATCATTAAAAATCCTTAGGTTTCAAGAGGCTTATCCATTTCATTTCCTTCTAGCCAATCATAACTAAACAACCATATTATTTAGAAACAGATCTTTATTTAAGGAAATACTAGGTGTTAATTGTTAATGAAGTGTGTTTGAAACAAGACTTTTTGTTAGCTTAACTTGAAACGCGCACTTTTTTTTCCAAGCAAATGAAAAAGTTACGTAACATACCATCTAGGTATTACTGCTGACAATCAAACAATTCTTCTCTAATCTTCCAAATCTATGCAGTGAATGCATTTTCTCAATGAAGAATAAATACTTGCTTTCATGGAATTCTGGATCAAGACTTACAAGGTTTATCAGAGAACTCTGCAGTATAAGCATGCAGGAAAGAGATGATTAAGTAATGTTGACGTTTCAGAAATGCTAAAATAGGATACAAATATTTCAACTTGCACCTGTAAAGCATGCCTCCAGAATCTCACCAGTGTAAAGAGAAAGAATAATTGAAGTCTATTAGGAAAGAATTGGTTATTACACTACATTTCTTACACATGCATAACCCACTCTTTTTAATGCCTTACATGAACACTTTAAAGGAAGCAAAGAGAAGGAAGTAGCTAGTAAGTTTAATGTATGAGAGCTGCTCCAGAAGTAATGTCTCCTACTTTCTCTATAAAATAGTGTTGTTGTGCTCTTTATTTCAGTTGTAATTTCCTTAAAAATAAATAGAAGACATTCCTTTCAGAGTGACTTATGTATTGTTCGCATACTTAAAATACAGCACAGATCCTAACTGTATGTTATGCTTATCCCACCTAGTGTCCCATGAAATACATTTTTAAATATCAGAATATGCTGCCATTCCCTTATAATACTGTATATATCAATATATTATTCTAAAATTCCATTTAAGCACCAACCATTCCAAAAAAAGGTAAGCAAAAGCTGAGATGAAATTGAGAACAAACTAAAATCCACATTATTTTAGTCAATCTCATATACTAGTCACAACTTTTATCACACTAAAAAACAAGCAAAACTTACATTGCATAGCAAAATGGGCAGTAGGACAAGCTTAAATGATGTGTAAATGTGTGGTTTATGAAATACAGGAAGATTCTCTTGGGAAATAAATAATTTATCCAGCAAGATTTAAGGTCAGATCTTCAGTTAGCATAAATTGTCTTAAATGTCTGACATAGTAATCAAGGACTTCAAGGTACTTACACGAATTTACATCATTTCATGTCTCACACATTACGATGTGGTAAATAAGAGTATAGACCACAAAAAATTTGGATCATAAAAATAAGAAAAATAAATAAATCTCTAACATGCAGAGGGATATATAACTAGGCAGCCACACCAAGAAACACCCAGTGAATATAAAGGATGCTCCAACTGATAGAAAATTCATGAGATCTGAGACAAAATTTTAGCACTACATTCAACTGGACTGAATTTTTATTCCTAGTTTTGTGAACTCAGACAAGCTCTTTTGCTCCTGTTTCACTTCCCAATCTACCATTCCTTATACAAATACACTGCTTCACAAAGGCCTGAGGAGCGCTGGTTCTACATGTGGTGTCATGCTTTGCACAGTATGATTGTTTTTTTCAGTCAAAATCCCTAAATGCTGCCAAAAAACAAATTTGTCAGGAATATATCTGAAAGCACGCAGTATACGCCAGAAAATCTGAAAAAGACAGCATATTCAGGACAAAGAACTACAAACTACATTTTTCATTTGAAGACTTGAATCTGAGTATAATTCCTTAACTAGAACCAACAGAACAGAATGCAACATGAAGTACCATCGAATGAGTTTTACTAATCAATCACTGGCAAGTAGCTACAGTGGATGTTTTCCTGTTGATACCAATAAAAGAAATTTCAGTTTGCCAAGATTTAGGTAGTCAAAATTGAGATTAAATTCAAGTATGATAAATTCATTTTTCTTCTGATACTCTAGTGTCCATGCTCAGGACAGTCAGATAGCTTTCTAGAAGCATATTACACAGATCAGAATAAAGCAAGAATGGAAGAAAACACATTTTGGTTAATCTTCCTCAAACAAATTTTCAGAAGAAAGATGTTGTATGTGGGAATGTGTAACAATCAAACCACTTATGTGGGCTCCAGTGCACTGATGTGAAGTCTACACTCTTCTGTGTATTCTCCTGAGATCTTAAATCTTCATTATGAGCTTCCCAATCCATAAAGAGGACATTTATATCAAAGCAGCTGGACAGCTGAAACAAATATCAAGGCCTTCCATTCCAAGCATTTCTACATCTGACATTAACAGAGAAAATAACAGGCTTCTCTTGAAACAGATACGCAGGAATGTGTAACAATGGCAGAGTGATCAAGGCCATGACATGCATCATGTATATTGTCTTGCATATGTGGTGCCAACTGAATACAGAACTGAAATGTTTCCCTGCCCTTTGGCAAAATAAGCAGATTCTTGCCCTTTACAGTGATTGCCCGGCTACTTTGTGGGAACTCATTAATACTGGGAACACATTCTGCAGAAGGCAAATCCTAGCTGATAATGACCAGTCTACAACCACTCTCAAGAACTGCAAATGTTGTAAGATAAGTTTGACTCCCTCTGCCATTTCTGATGAGACTTTCTCCTCATTTCTCAATTGCAGGATAATTCCAGTCCAAAGGGACCTCTGTAGGTCTGATCCCATCTGCTACTCAGAACAGAACTGCCTTTGGGTCAGACTCAGGTCCAAGCGATCTAGACAGCTGTCAGAATGGAAACTCCAACTCTCACTAGGAAGCCTTGTCTTATGGCCTTGTCTTGTGACCACCTTGGTCTTGTGACCACCGTCACAAAGAAGATTCTCCCATGAAATCTAAATGAAACTTTCCTTTTTATGTCTGATGACCTTAACCTTATTGTCCCTATATGACACACGCTCCACCCTCCTACTCAACCATTCTTCTTGTATTTTGGAATCCAAGACAGGGCACCATGCCACAGATGAATTTTCACAAGATCTCCTTCCTGTCACTGCTGGCTGACTCCTGCTGGTACAGCACACAAGGGCACATAGCTGACTCATGTCAACTTGCTGTACTACCAGCAATATGTAGGATAAGCAGCTACACTGTTAAAGATGTCCTGAGAGTAGAAATTTCTACAGTCAGGAATATCTTGCTCCCACTGTGGTTGTTCCATTATTAAGAAAAAAAAAATCTAAATTAGGTTCTGTATTTCACCACTGACTTCTGCAATCCAGCAAGCCAAGTAGAAATTCTAAAAACATGAATTACTTCCTTTTCGACCTTGATGTTTAAAACTGACAACTATAAAAAGGGAAATTCAAAAACGTATTTTTTAATCCCGAATTCAGTTCTCACCCTCTCTCCCTCCATCTCAGTTACATCTCCCAAAGCTGTTCAGGTGTTTATCAGCAGCACAGGCCTATGAATTGCACTGCATTGCATAAAATACGGAAGTTTGTTTTTTCTTTTGCCTTGTGGGGTGCAGAAGTGCTGGAGGGAGCATCTGCATTGAATAACAACTCAAGAGAAGCACTAGTACTCCTACCCCCAACTTCAAGACAAATCTGTCCCAAAATATTTAATATAGCCTTAAGTAATCCTAGAACCCTATTGGCAAGAAAACTAGACCTAAGAAGTAGGTAAATTCTCAGAGTTCTTATCTCCTCCATCTCCAGGCAACTGGTGCAGCCCCTCTTCAAAAGCATGTTCTTGTCCAGACACGTCTGCAAAGACTAAAGCCTTGTTTATACAGGTCAAGAGTGAGACACATCCTGACATACCAAGCCTGGAAACAACAGGTTACATTCTTCCATGCAAACACCCCCACCTTTATGAACAACTCTGGTTAAATGATCAGAAACTTTTGCTTACACTGAGTAACAAGTTGACCACACATGTTGCATTGACATATCAAATCAAACTGGCCACCCACAATAAATAAACGTATATATATTATACCTATATTGTGCTTAACCATGTACACGGCTAGCTTTGCCAGCAACTCAATATAAGACTTCCAATAAGAAATCATTTTTACTTCTGCTATAAAGGACATGCTTTAAGACTTAGTTGCAATGAACACTGAAATACAACAAATACACTTTGCATTCATGCCAACTGACAAAGCTTTTTGTTTGTCCTGTAATACCAGACCTATTTATGACAGCATATTGATTTTTCAATAGTGACTATAGTTCATTGCTACACCATGCAGCAGTGTGGTAATGATCTGAAGAAAAAGACAATGTTGCACCGTGGCCAACAAGCCAACAGCAAGTGGGCAAGAGATGTTACCCTCAGGTGGCTCAAATGCTACAGTGACATCATTTCATGGCTTCAGGAACTGAATTACAATTAAATAAAACAAGTGACATGTCCTATTACTGGTAACTTTATAATGTTTGAAAGCTGTTTCATTTAAAGATTTCAAGTATTGTCTCTCACTCTCAGTATGTGTATGTATGTACACAGATATAAATAGAATTTAGATTTACATACTGAACAAGACTAAATACGTAATGCACCTCATTTTTTCTTCCCCTGAAGAACACTTGAACCTTTCCTCCCTATACTTTTCAAATTAGAATTTCTTGTAATATTTATTAAAACAGAAAAATAAATACTGTTTGCACTTTACAAGAAATTTTACAAAGGAGATATTCACAGTACAGTAGAATCCTGTATATTAGAAATAAATACTTTGCATACTAAGCAATACCTAAACAGCATTTTCCAAACACATTTGCGTGTGGCGGGAGGTAGTGCAACTACAGAAAGTTCTTTGCATCCTCATATTTGCTAGAGTGATTCAACTTCATAAACAGTAATACCAAACAAAAGGATTTCTGAAATGTTTTAAATTACAGGGTAAGAAGTCAAAATGAAGCAAAGCAGCAAAATGTCAAATCTAACAGGAATATGGTCCAGTCTTGAACTAACCAAGCCAACTCAAAGCATGTGTGGAAGAAATGAAATAGCCACTGGCAGGTGCTGAAAGCATAGGAGAGTCTAGATCACTACTTCGTCTTAACTTAAAGCATTCAGCACATAAACAGCCAAACTTTTCAAGATTTCATTTTGATGAACCTTTGTAAATGTACTGAGTTAATATCAGAAATCATTTTGTAAGGTAGCATCATTCTGCTGAATGTATATGTGGGGTACCGTTTTACCCACCCAAACACTACATATTTTTAATATATTATCCTTCCCTGGTAATTCTGAGATATTCAAAAAGGATCAGAATTTAGTTAATTATCAAGTGTTTCTTATTAGAAGAAAGCTTCCCCTAATAGTATCAGACCAGCTCTCGCGTTTTGAACACCAGCTTATACATTTCTAAGCCTCACTACAGCTGCCTACTAAATGATTAAATACATACGGAGTAAAATGATTCTGCAAGTGGTAAGATCTTTTAAAATATTTACTTACTTATGGGTCTCTCTTTGAAGTAACATTTTCTTGTAAGCCATATAATTCAAAGATTGTTGAGCTGATGCTCCTTTGAAAAATCTGCATTTATTTTGAGAACAGAATACAACTTGAACCACTTGAAATAGTAACATTTCACTAATAGGAAAGATATTCATTAGATTTACATGTTGTAAATGATTTCTAACACTAATATCTTGCAAGCTAGAGCAACTTACGAATTTCTATCTGAACGACCATTGCAGTGAGCCAAAACCAAGTTTTACTGGATATTTGTTAACAAATATATGAAATGTGTCAATTATTTCAAGCTTGGATTCCAGAGAGGAAAGACCCAGACCTTCCAGAATCTTCCTTGTCTTGCCTTCCCTTCAGGTGCCAGTCTCTTATCATCTACTTACTCCATCTGCTTCCATTCTTCCTTTTTGAATTCTTGATACTGTTTCCCACTTCTTCAATCATCTCACATTTATGTTCCTCATCCTCTCCCTCTTCCATACCTTTTCCCCCCTTCTACAGATTCCATCCCTGTTCTATTCCTTATTCTATTCTAAGCTCTTTTATATGCCATTCAAACATTGTCCAAGCATGAGTGGAGCAATAAGAGCACAGAATTCTGCCCTTGCTTTCAATCATTATACCTGACAGCAGTGTGGAGTTATGACACTGCATTAAATAATCCTTGGTCTTCACATGTCCAAAACACACTGAATCCACTCAGAATTAAAAAAGGGAAGTTTTCTTAAAACTGTAAATGGTAAACTTGTTCTGTTAATCTCTGCTGAACCTTTGTAAACATTTTTTTTCAAGGTTTTATAGCCTTGCAAACTATGAGCGGTGTCTCTTCTAACAGTCAATGTCATAGCAAAACCAAGAGATAGCTGATGAGGAAAAGAGTTTGAGTATAATGAATAGTGAGTGACTCCTTGTCAATTATCTCAAAGTAAAACAATCATCATCATCAAACTTAAATCTGATCCACAGCATGTTGTTGGCAGAGCTTTCCTATGACAATATTGCAAGAAGCTTTCAACATGAGCATTACTATTAACAAAACGAAACAACCAAGCCAAACAAAAACAACAAAACCAAACCCTAAGCCCGATACCAATTACAGTTAGAACTCACATCCTGCCCACTCAGCCTAATGTGGTACAATACTAAGTGCACAAAAGAGAAGCACAACAGCAATATTCTACCTGCAGCGCTTTTAACAGCCTTCATACCTTCTATGCTACAGGACAAATAGTAACAAACAGTAGGAAGAAACACACCTAGTTGAACCTCTTAAAATGATTGTTTAAGTGACAAATTTGTCAATACTTTAAGGCACGAGATCAGAATTCATCATTAGCTGAAAGCATAATTGGAATGTAAAAGCAGAAATGGAAGAGACAGCCTGCGATAATTAGTAATTTTCAGCACCATAACAGAGTTAGCAATAACAAATTTGCACCTGAAAAAAATGATATAAAGCGAAAACCTAACCTAGGAACTGAATATAAGGGAATGATATACCGAACGTATATGCATTTTTGTTCCAATCAGTATGGCTGTACTATGGACTGATCGCAGCAGTGCTTTAGTGGCCTAATCCGTCCAATTGAGGCAGCTTTAGTTACCACTGTTACTCTCCTGATTTCACCAGTATCACATTATTAAAACACAGTGCTTATACAACTGGATCACTCTTTTTTGGAGACATGTTTCTCACACACACACACACACACACACACACACACACATATATATATATATTCTAAGACAGGATACATTATACTTGTATAGAAAGTACTTCATAATTGACATACTGCTTCAGCAATAAGTTTCAACAGAAACAAGGCGGGTCTGCACTGGACACCTATTTTCCTCAAAGAGTAGCATAATTAAGAAAAACTTCTATTGAATTATACGTTGAAAGACAATATGTATGACAGACCACAGGGCAACGCATTGGGACAGCCTGACACTTAGCATAAGTCAAAACCTTTCCTCTAGGTTTTGCATATGGCCCAGAGGGAATTCAGAAAAAATCTGGATGAGGAAAGAAGAAAGATGGGGTGATTCTCACAACTGAGAAAGATCTTCCCGAAGGACTTTGCCTCCAAACCCTATCCTGGAGATCAGTGTGTAAGACTCATCACGGAATTTCACAGGAATATACTTTTTTTTCCAAGGAAATGGAAACATTTCAAATTTTCATTAGGCATTAAAAATTAAATGCTTTCTCCATATTATGTTGCTCAGAGATTGGAGGCTTCAGTTCACTGTTAAACCAAGTCACTACCCTTCACCAATTAATATTTATGCAATTTTATACATAGTAAAAAAGCTTCAGTTATGACAACAGCACCACCTTCTACATATGAAATGTAGTTCAACATATCAATCTGGAAAGAAATAAAGACTTAACAATTCAAGTTCCTATAAGTACTCCTTTGAAGCCAAACATAAGAGCTTTAGAAACTGAGAAACAGATACAGTCAACAACTGAAAACAAAGTAGTGAACTTGTATAAACAAAATGAAAAAAGGGATTGTTTTAGCTGTGCCGAAGTACTAGAAAGAATAATTTGACATAGCTGAAATGCTGGAAGAGTACGGCTGGAACGGTAAAACACATAGATCTATTTTTAGTGAAAACATTAAGTAAAGCACCTTTGTATCTATTAGTATAAATCAAAGAAATTGTGATTATGAATATAAAGAGCAGAAGGAGACAACTGGGAGAGTTTGATACAAGATTAAATTGAATGAAATCACATTCCATGTAACTTCAGTGGCAAAAGCAAGGATTGTGGTATGGTTTTTTTGTTTCTAAGATTCACATTCAGCTTTAAAAAAACACAATAAAAGACAGAAACACACTTGTAGTTGCGCAACTTTAAACATATCTAATATTCACAGGTACAGCCAAAAGCACCAGTTCCCAACTTAAGAGCTAATGGAAAACTAAGTATAAATATACATGCTCAAAGACAATCACCTGGAAAAATATTTACTATTTTCAAGCTGTAAACAAATATTAGAGACATACAAACAATGGTTAATACTCTGCAACTGAAAATGGGAGAAAGTAAATAGTTAAATCTTGTTTCGGTACAAGTGTTAGTGAGTAAAACTGTCGAGCTGTTTATACAAACATGAAGTTAAGACATTTGGAAAATGTCAGTAGTTTCTAGAAAGTTTATTTAGTCCTGATTTATGATTTCTTCAGTCACTCTATAGCAGCTTCACTTCACATAAAGCAGTCTTCCTTAACTCCACAATAAAGTTAAATTTTCACATATTAATGTAAAACAAAACAAAAGTAATCAATATTTTACTACTTTGAGACAGTCAGACAAACTTTGGAAAAAAATCTGTTATAACCAAGTGCATTTATTCTCATCACAGAGCACACAGTTTTGCTCTGTATATTTCTGACCACACTGAATTATGCATAAGGTTTGAAAAGACACACAGTTGTTCTCTTGAATTGACACAGAAGAGCTACTTGTTTTCTTAAAGAATCTTAATAGCAGAAAGAAGATTTCAAAGACAAATAAACTAAAATACCATAACAAAATACTACACTTCTTATCCTGAAAAGACCTCCCTCATGCCCCCTAAAATCAGATAAATTGTGTGTTCCACAGAGTCTTATGTTCCTAAACTTCCCCTTATAAAAAGCAAAGGCTTTCAGGAAACTGATAATAAATACAGGTTATGAACAAGTGTTATATCAAATGGCAAAATCTTAGTCAGACAGGTGTACTTGTATAGTTTGCTCACTAAAATGACTGTTCAATTTGCTGCTATAATATTTGTACATGTGCAAATACTGAAAATATTTATAATACACATCGGTGGATTTCTGTCCTGTTTAGTATCGCAAACATCAGGTCACATGCATAAAGCATCACTGGAAACAAGCACTGGAAAAGAAAGAGCTATCAGACCTTAAACTTCAGAAGAAAACAACCAGTGTTCCTTCCAAATACATATATCTGGAGGAACTAAAGTTGTCCAGGCCCTCAGTCACATTCTAACAATCTGCATCATCACAAACATGAACAAGAAAGAAGCATATATTCAGACCAATTAGGAAAGCATTATTGCGCTCAGAAGAAAAGGTGTTCGTTACAGCATGGTGTCCAAAAACGTAGACAAGAACATCTCTGCCAAGGGAGAGTTTTCCATGGTATCACCGAAACAAGCTTCAAGTAAATGAACAAGAACAGGCAGAAATTCTTTTTTTTTGTCTTGAGACAGATAGTTACTCAGACACATAACAAATTTGTAAAGAATTAAGTTTGAATCATGATGAGGAATGGCATGACTGCAAAATATGGCAAATGCTAAGGATAATCCAGACCTTCAACTTGGAAATACTGTGGAGTGTGTGTTGTTTGCAGTCATCGCACACACTTGCTAACAGCAAGTCCTTGCTAACAGTGCTTGACGTTGTAACACAACCAACAGCATCACAAGTTGCTTGAAATTAAGAAATAAAAGACGTGGTTACATCTTTTACATCTACAGGTATTTTCAGTTTAAGGAGGCTAAGCACCAGACATTGTCCGTGATGACAAAAAACAGTCAATGTGTCGATGGAGCCACCACAGCAGAAGAAGCAGGTTGGCAGCAGCAGACCTCAAACACATCAAAATGAAATGGCAAAGGTAAGGAGGCAGGCCCTGCTCCCAGAACCACTGCCAGACACTTTGGGGGCTCCTGCTTCAGGCACACGCTGTCTTTTTAAGTGTTACCCACGAGGACAAAGCTTGCCCTGTACTCCTCCACTCTGTTCATAAAAGCACGTAAAGGAGAGAAACTACCCAAATCAAGTTTTGCTGCTATTCTGCAGGTTGCTACTACAAAATAGGTAGAGGTTCCTGGAATGTTAAACAGCCCATGACACTATTTTACTGAGCAACTGAAGAGCCAATACAACTCTGCCAACAATTAGAACTGACCACAAAGCTACAACTTGTGCTACCAATAGAATTTATCATCAGGTGTGTAACAGCCTAGCCTGGGGAGAAGGCTTGGTTTCTCAAAAAGTCCAAAGGCTTTTGGCTACCCAGCCATAATCCATATCTCTGCAAAAAGAGTGGCTGTTGTCATAGCAAGAGTACCATGCAAATTCACACATCTCTTCTCACTTGTTACACAAAGATCACAAGTACTCCGCTGCACCAAAAACTTCTACATTCAAGGTGACTCACAGCATGTTCAGTCTCCAGTCCAACAGTGAAAAACATTTTCAATATATATTTGTGAGAAATGTAATATTTAACTTCATTTTTATATACTCATTGATGTAATACTATATATATATAATATAATATATATATAATGTATATACAATGTATTATATTATATATATTTTTTAAAAAAATAAATATATATAAAAAATAACTTTACCACAGAGTAAAAGCGACATTCCACATCAGACCATTAACATGGAGAGGGTTTCTTTCATGAATGTGAAATAACTAAGTTACGTGGATGTGGGCTGTGTGCATAGACTATGCCAGTTACAAGAGTCATGGGCATTTTTCCTCTCAGATCTTGTATCCATCTAAAATATAATTCAGCTCCCCAGAATCAATAACAATGCAACATTGCTTACATGAGTACCAGGGCTTAATACGGTCCACAAAACAGACTAGGATACTACATTTAATTGCCACCTATTTCAAGCTGGTATGTAATGGAGGTCTCTGCCTTAATGACAGATCAAGTACACAGAGAAGAACAAGTTGTAACACATACCAACCAAACAACAAATGAAAAGGATGGGAAGATATTTGAATGCAGATAATATTCAGTTTCTCCTGCACATAGAGACTGTTTTGATGAAAAGACACATAAAACAAGAAATAAAACGTACAAATGTTAATCAGAGGGGGGCATCACCACTTACAATATAATGAACAACACCACTGGTTGCTGTTTAACTAAAACAACAGTTACTGTTTTGTGCAGAAAATATTAACAATGAAAGAAGACACAAGCATCCCCAAATATTATCTGTTATGATTTGCAACCCTTGATGGTATCAGTAATTGATTTTTTTTTAACCTATCATATCTTCTAAGTTATAATCACAATAGCAGTACATGTATTTGACACTGGATGATACAGTAGTCTAAACAACACATTAAATGTTCTTCTTGAAGGATTTTCATGTCAAAATTAAGTATAAAGTTAAAGTAACTGATAACAAGAAGTAATGTAAAGTAACAATAAGGACACATACAGAGATGAAGTAACATGAGGCCTAAGATGCATCAAGAAAATCAAGAAGAATTTTCAAAGTTTTGAAAACAGTTGAAATGAAAAAGCTCCAAGTTTGCATGAATAAGGCCACTATCTTTTCATAAGCTATGCATTTGTTTTTAATCTGAATTTAACTAAGCTTTACTTACATTGCTTTGAGAGAGGATTCACTAAGCCTAGTTAAACTGACTACAGCCTTATCTGTAGCACCTGTACCATCTGGTTTCCAAACAACTGATTACCATTCAATTACATAAAAGGAGAGTTTAATAAACTACTCAAGAATACTAGAAGACTAAGTCTTAGTATAACATAAAAAAGAAATAACACAGAAACCCTGGAAGCATTTTCTATTACATAGCATGTTTACCTCAGAAGTCTTCCCTTGTTCTGTGTTGCTTGCACACACTTATTTGTGGACGTGCGATATTTTAAATAATGGTGAAAGACACTAAGGAACAGCAATGGTCCACAAACTCAAGGATCCACTTACCAATCGTTTTAACATTAACAGATTATTATTGCTAAGTCATGAGTATGTAAAGCTCTCAGGAACTCAGTACTAGCTGCTGCTATACTTTTAACTGCAGTGATTTATTTCAAAGATAACATTATGCAAATCCTAAGTGGAGCTACTCGTAAAACAAATAACACTTGTTGTGATGGTGACTTTCAATTCCACCATTTTGGAAAGAGAAAACCTGCCTACTTGAAAAAGTTTTTCTAACTTGTTGAATTCAAGCACTGCTTTCAAAGAGAACCTTCTTGACCAGTGATTAAGTACGACATCAAACTCCTTCAAACTGAGCTTCAAAATGAAAACCAAATGGATTGTTTTCAACCTGTGATTTTTTTTAGCTAACTTCACTTCCAAAAATGTATAAGAGGAGCCTTGCAGACCGCAAAAGACCTTGGCTTTTTAAAAAAGAAAAAAGCTGTAAGGTTTTATTTGTTCTTCCCTCTCCCACTCTTATGTAGCAGTCCTGCACCAATTTCTACTAACAAAACAGGACTTCATCTGAGCCAGATTCAACAAGAGGACAAAACAAAGCAAGCACAAGAACATATTCAAGCTACAGTCTAGAACACTTGGTGGTCTTCTAGGCTTGTGACCAAGACTGCCGAAAGAAGAAAGGAATCAGAGACTGAGAAGTACTTGAGAATGGTTGCTTCCTTCTCAGTGCAAGGACAAGGAAGCAGTTAATCATTTAACGAGGAGATGCAGAAAGGTCTGATAAACCTGTAGCTGGGAGGTTAATGCAGTTTTTCTCCAGATAAAAACGTGTATCAAAAGACCACTATCACACCTGTAACCTGGAAGGAAATACAAGTGCTGATGCATGCCAAAACTCAAGGAAAATTCACATGCTTCCTGGGAAGAAGAGAAGAGTAGTAGGTAGGAGAAGAGGCACTGCTGTCCCGGCCTCTGTCCCAATGCCCCCTACTCACCCTCAAAACTGCTGAGGCTGCTCCTCCCCTGAGAAGTTCATCTGGGGCATCAGCAGCAGAGTGGGAGAAGTCCCACTGTGCAATCAGGAAAGTAGAAAGGGGAGAACACCTACAAAAAAAACAATACAAAACAAGAAGCAAAATTAAACTTAAGGAAGCTGAGATAGAATTTAGAATCCATTGAATTTGAGCTAAGAAATCATTTGAAACTTTAAAGGAAATGGAATTAAATTTCATAAGCTTGGAAACTGTCATCTAGTTTGTTTTTAATAAAATGGATGATTTTATCCCCAGTAAGTGCCTGGAAACATTTCAACTATAAACAGTTATATAAGGAATTTAGCTTCCAATCTCATGAACAACTGACACAAATGATATAGAAGACACTATAAGAAAGTAAGTTAATATTATATGAACTAATTATATGAACTACATTCATGTCACTCTACAAAAAACAATGGTATTTATGTAATTACTCATGCTTTCTAGGACAAAGCCAAAATAAAAGCACAGATGTGATGTCTGAAAAGAGACAAGACTTGGGAGGGAAAAGGCAAGTGACATTTGTCTACATAAAGACTTTCCCCCATTTTCTCAGCTTCAATTATGTCAGAAAAAAATTAAAGGCTTACATTGCAAAACAAAGTGACATTATGTCATACTATCACAGTCTGGGCTTTGAGAACTATTAGCATAATGATAAAGATACATGAAATTAGCAGTCTAAATTTATGACAAGGAACATAGAAGTTTGCGTGTATCGTTTGGTTTAAACACAAAAAATTACAAACTCAACTATTAATCTATTTTTTCTATGTAGTAGTATAAACCTTCAATAGATCAACTGCCAATGACTGTTAAACGTGTACAGAGTGAGTATATTTTCCTCCATGAAAAAAAAAGATGGATAACATCTTAATTAAATTCTATACTCTATATTGTGAATTACTAGATTAAAAAAATTCCAAACACACTTGACAATCAGTACCATCATAGATTTTTGAAATAATTAATGATATTGAAAACAGATGAGTTCTTTATTTAAAGACTACAGTTACAAAATAAATGAGGTGTCATTTTTATACAGCTATTTAGAATTAACACAAAGGCGTTTCTGCATGAATGGTTTTTGCAATTACAGAATCCTTGGAATGCAGTTTCAGTTATGAAACCAATTAATTCAAAATTACTTAATTATCTCTCTGATCCAACACATAGGAAGTTGTAAAATACAAATGAAATGGGAGACAAAATAAAGGGATTTGTAACTGTAGAACCTCTAATCTATTTCTGAAAAACAACCATCCTTATAAAGTGACAGTTACAACTATAAGGCAGGAACCCAAGCATACAGCACAGGCTACTCTGGATGGAGACTTTCTGAAGTGCCAGGGTATAGTCTATATAATGTTTGCACATATTTTCATCATAAAAGGTGAACATGAAATACTGTCAATAGCAAGAAACAATTCAGATTCAGAGTTTATTTCAATAGGCTCATTTCAACTTTCCTAAAGTTTCATCTATTTCTTTTGTTTTGAGGTAGATTGATTAATTTTTCTATATGTACAAAAATATATATATTCTTTAGGAACAAAGCTATTTTTCTTCACTGTGATTTATCAGTTTTGTTTTTTTTTCTTTAATTTAGCGCTGAGCTAAATTAAAGATAGATTTTTCCCTATTTATTTGATTACATTCATTTCCTCATTATTTAGTCTCCTCAGTGTATTAATCTCTTTTCATTTGGAGAGTTGTATTCATTATTTCCCTTTTCACCTCTAGTTCTTTTTTCCCCATCCATCACTGTTCCAAGTCTTATATGCATCTGCTGCATATTTTCAAAGACCAATGTAGTACTCTACACAGTCACCTTTTACAAAATCCCTATCCTTTTTCCAGGCCTGTATAGTTCATTTACGTTGCTTTATTTTGGGAGCAGAGCATTATTCACTAGTTGGCAACAACCTATGTTAAGATAATTGCAACCAAGGGATTTTATGTTTTTTAAAGAAGCCTATTTCATTCAAAAGAAAGCCTGTTTTCTACTGTATCCTTCAATCAGTAGCTCTGCAACCCCATTCAGCAGCTCGTTCTTCATCTCACGATTCTAAACACATCTCAGATATGTCTGTCTGCGGTTTTCTTTGAAAACCAACCACAAGCATCATGGAGATTTCCCAGAGTTTCAAACAATAAGTACATTGTGTTGAGAGACTATATAGAAAAAAACAACAAAAACATGATAGCATCAAGGCTCTGATTTGGTTATGGTTTCTAATGCAGAAATGTAATTAATGCTATTTATTATTTCCCTTTGAAATCATACCTTGGTTGCTTATAACTGAACAACCAAGCCCTTTAACCTGGAATTCTCGGCATTTCATCTCTGGTTTTACTATTAAGGAGAACAACCACCACATCTCAGCAACATCAACTTGTATTTCTTCAAGAGAACTAGAGAAGAAAAGATGAAATTTCTTTCTGAGACGGAAAGCAAGCTGACAATTTATTAAATTTTAGTTTTTTAAATTTAAATAGTCTCATGTAAATTTGTTGCCAACTTCAGTGAAATTATAGCAGTTTGTAATACAGAAGAAAGCTCAAATAAGGAGAGGGACATGGAGAAAAAGAATAAAGACAGTATATGATTATTGCCATTAACTGATGGCCTGATAAGACAGAAAAGCAGAGCTTTTGGTGTTTTTTTTTTAATTCAATACTGTTTTGCTTTTTTAAAATAGTAAGCAGACAATCATCACACGCGTAGCTGCTGATTATATATATCTAGGCATCTTTCTTTGACAAGTGCAGATACCACTAAAGACACAGTTAAAAAGAGAAAAAACACAAGCCCGTATTACTAGGAACTAGTAAGGAGACTCCAAATTTTACCACCTAGATACATACAACTTCAGGCATCCAGCTGAAGCATCTGACCTATGTACACAGTTTCTCCAGGATGACAATGGACAGGCCTGGATAAATGCAAGGGCAGTTTGAACCTTTAGTGACCTGGATAACCTTGGCCAACATTCCCTCTCCTTGCCCCAGTCACTGCAATGCAATGACTCCATAATTTAGACACTTAAAGGAAAGGCAGAATGTATAAGAATTCCACCCACCATAAATTGGTCTATTTCAAATAATCCAGTAAATTCTTCAGCCCTTTCAAAGAGCAGAAGTGTGTTCTACCCTACATGGCAGTACTCTGTTACAGTATAAAATGCGAATTTGTTAAAATATTATTCCACATTTGAGAAAAATGCAGATGACAAATATAATACTAGCAACAAACATGCAGTTTTGGAGTCTTTCCATAGGAAGGAGATGTGGGAAAACAGAGTGAGATGAAAAGACGAAATACTCCATAAAGAAAGGATTAACTTGTTGCTTAGTTTTCCCAATACTACTAGTAATTTCTAGACCAAATCCACATTTATATGCTGAAAACTACACTAAGACTGAGAGTAAGCTGCACTGTTGCTAGACATCATACATACAGTTTGCTGTGAAAAAGACTGCTTTCTAAAAGTAGGGAAAAAGGATATAGCTGCAATTATTAATTATGAACTTTGTAGTACCATAATTGAGATAGAAGGTAAAAGCAGCAATGTAGAAGAGGCACTGGTGGAGGGGTTGGGAGTTTAATCTGAACAGACAGCTGAAGGCTGGAGGAGCAGGTAGGAGAGGAGCTGGAGCCATTCAACATAGAGAAGAAACTCTCCATACAGTAATCACTCAGTATAATTGTCAGATGGGTTCAAGCAGTTTCTGCTGCTGTTTTAAGGGTCAATTTTGAGCTCTTTAAGACTCTTCTACAAAGCTACTTTTTGAAGCCCTTTTGCTTCAGCGATAGAAACTCAATGCCCTAATTGAATGAAGCGGCAGCTTTGCCAATCTCTAAATATCATAACACACACAAGGGCAGATGATGACTTACCCACATGTGCTAAAGCTAACTGTGCACAGCACGTGAAAGAAGTGAGAGCAACTTCATTTGTGTCAATCCTTCAACAAGGCTTTAGGAAGGACAGTTAGAAAATGACTTGTTTTTGTCAAGCTAGCATGACATGAAAAACATTTTTAAAAATAAAAATACTACGATTTTGCAAGATTTCTCTAGCTTTCAATTAGCTCTATGAATTAAAGGATTAAGAACTACATGGAGCAATGGAGATCAGTCTAAAAATCTCTACAGTATCTCTACAGTATCTTTCATCTTTATACATTTAAAGCTTCTACCATGATATAAAGAGAAAATTAAGGCTTAATCTATTGTACAAGTTGGGATTTTCATACTGTCAAAATGATAAATTCTATAATACTTTCAGTGCAGCAGAAAAACACCAAAAGATTTCTGAGGCAAAGCAGGGTATTCATGGAAAGCAGTGAGGAAAGAGGTACAAAACCCCCAAAGTGGAATTTAAATGAATAAATAACACCTCTTGCCTCAATTTCATATTTGTCTACCAAATAATAAAATGGGAAAAATAATTTTGGATGTCAAAATTCACTCAGCTTTTTTCCTCCCTAAGATGTAAATAGACGTAGAGATTAATATCAAAAGCTTTAATCTGCATTTTCAAGTATTTTGTTTTAATAACAAAATGTTAACTGCTGTGTTTCTTCAAACAGCACTTCATGGTTATATATTCGGTGGTTTTGAAACAGGGCAATGATGGCTCACAATCAGACTTTGAAATGAAAACTGTACAAATATGAACAGGGAGCATATGCTAGCGAATGCAGTATGTGAGCTGAGAGACATCACAAAGAAAAATTTTCTTCCAAATTAAAATATGAGAAGATAAAGCCACACTGTAACAATTAATAATAATTTGTTTATTTATTCTTTCTTACTAGTGGAGGGTAGTGAGTGGAAGATTGTAATACCTACTCAAAAATATCATTAAACTGATTCAGAAAACAGTAATTTCATTCCAATCATGTGAGATCATAACTTCACTATTATAACTACCATTTTCTGCAAAATGCATACTGCATGACTGACTTTATCTTACAGAGCACTTCCAGTTTATGACAATAAAACATAAGAAAAAACAAAGAAATTCAAATATTAGATTCATAATTGTCACAACTGGATAGTATTTCTGTTTGTCCAAATTTCTCTAAAGAAGCAAAATGTTTGATACTTTATTTTAAAAGAGGACTGACAGCAATAATTAGACTACGTTCAAAGGAGAGAATGGCACAATCCAGGCAGAGCCTTCCTTTCTTACACGCCATTATAACCACACCCTGGAAAATTTCTCCTATAGTAAACAGTGCATCTATTTCAGTCAAGCAACAGATACTACACATCATACTCATCACAGACTTATATGGAAGTTCAGTATTGTGGAAGAAGGCATAAAATCCTAATTTTTTTTTTTTTTTTTTAAGTACAGGAAACAAACTTTTTCTTCCATAAAACAAAGCCAACATCTTTCTATCTAAGGCAGGGGTGTGCACTCCTAATATATCACTGTACAAGAAAATATTTTTATTTGCAGCATACAGCTTCCTTGCAAAGGCTGACAATTGGTATAGTTTTGTTTAAATCAGGAAGACAGAAATAAACAAGTTTCAGTTTCAAGCCTGAAGGACTCAAGTCCCAGAGTTTAAGTTTTACGTACGTACAGTAACATACATATTGGTAAGTTTCCTCTTGTGTCTTCTCCAAGCTGCTAAGTCTCAGCACTCTCAGTCTTTCCTCACTGAAATTACCAGCCCAGTAGGCCCTGTCTCACTGATCTCCATTCTCTTGGCTCAGCCATTCAGTTTTCAATTCACCTAACTGTTCATCTAGCACATCATCAGCCTCGCCACAAGGATCTTGTTACAGATAGCGTCAAAAGCATCACTGAAGTCAAGGTAGGTGATATCCAATGCTTTATTTATCTTCCAAGCCAGTCATTTCATCATAGAAGGTCATCCATCTGGCCAAGCATGATTTCCCTTAGTGGTGAGTTCATGCTGCTCCTGATGATTTGACTGCAATATAGTTCATGTACATACTACAGAATCATAGAATGACTTGGGTTGGAAGAGATCTTAAAGATCATTTAGTTCCAACTATGTCAAGCTTTTCATTGACTGCAATTCACAAGTCCTTCTCCGCAGGGCTGTCCTCGAAGACTTCTTCCAGTCTTTACACATATCTGAGACTGACCCAACCCAAGTGAAACACCTTGCACTTGACCTTGTTGAACTTCATTATGTTCTTCCATGCCCATTTTTCAAGTCTGTCCAGGTCCCTCCCTGCCTTCTTTATTATCAACTATATTATCAACAGTACCACTCAGTTTGGTGTCATCTGCAATCTTGCTGAGTGTACACTTGATTCCACTTTCTATATCATTGAAAAAGACGTTAAAAAGCACCAGTCCCAAGATGGACCCCTGGGAGACACCACTTGTGACTGGCTTCTATCTAGACATAAAGCCACTGACCACAACCCTCTGGCTGCAACCATCCAACCAATTATCTATCCACCAAATAGTCCATTCTTCAAGTCCGCATCTCTTCAACTTAGGAGATAAGGATGCGATGCAGGACCCTAACAAAGGCATACATTATTACATCCTTTTAAACTCCATTCAAATAAACCTCCAAGTATTTCATACATGTCTTACTGAACGATCTTAATACCAAGAAGAAAAATCAGTATTACACAAACTGATCAGCATAGCACACACAAAAATTTCACAACTTTCTCCAATTAAGCTCAAGAATCTTTCTAGAAATACACTCTCATCTTGACTTTGAAACTGCAAGTGGCAGAAAAATATACAGCTTAAGCAAACTTAAAATTAATGAGATTTTTTTCCTAAGCTTTATCTTTCAAGTTCCAGATCTGTTACATCTCAATCTTACAAATTCACACATCCATCTTATTTACAGAAATCTTTCCTCCTCTTACAGAATTGTATGAAAAATAATCACTAAGACATCTCTTTATATACTAAACACATGTGATTGCCTTACAAGGTGGAATGTTCCTTTCTAGATCTGCTAAAAATAAAAATCCTAGCACACCTAGAAATGTTTTTCCTAAGAGCACAAGCAAGCCATGATTAGTAAAGTTTTTGAACTGATACACAAAAAAATGTGTAATAGCAACATTTGATCTTAATTTCCCTGAAATGTATTCATATTACTAAAGAGCTATGGATATAGAGAAAGTAAAAAAGAAAAAAAAAAAAAGTTAAACAAATAGAATGTGCATTAAACAGAAACACTTGACAGAAATGGAGCTTACATACAGTGCTCTGGAAAAGCAACCTATGCCTCAAACTGATATGGCCACTGGTTAATAAACAATTAGTAAATACTTAAAAAGCATAACAATCATCCAGATATATTAATTCTGTCCTACCGTAATTATGATCTAAAGAAAAACAAAGAAAGTGAAAATGAACAGCGAGGCTGAAGACAAATGGAGTTTTATGTCTCTCTCCAAATTGAAATGCAACTGCTATCCTCAGATTATTAGACTGTCCTATAC
>JAOWBP010001760.1:26425947-26441790 GCA_028571105.1 Tragopan temminckii
GATGTGGTTGGCCTAGGGAGCACAGGAAAATTGCTTGCACCTGTGCTCACCATGTGACCAGGTGGACCCAGGGTGGAGTCACTCTGGGCTAATATACAGGCCAGCCACAGAAGAGAGAGCATCTCTTGGATCTATGCTGCCTCTTGAGAAGGAGTGCTACATACCCAGAGAACCCTTTCACTTGTGGGGTGAGTTAAACTCTGCTCGCTATATATGACTATTAGCGTACATGTGAATACTTTGCCTAGTATTGCTAAGAGCCTGTCAGAAGTAATTTTGCTCCTGTATGCACAGAACAATAGGACAGAACATACTTTCAGCAAGTCTGCAGTTGACATTGATTTGGGAGGAGTAACTGATAAACTGGAGGGAAGGGCTATCTTTCTGTAGAGTCCTTAAAGGCTGGGAAAATGGGCTAAACTGTTCAATGAATATGACGATGCTGCTGTGGGATACAATAGGCTGGGGCCAGCTGCTTACAAAAAGTAGCTTTCCACAGAATAACCTGGTGAGCCTTGTTTGACAATGGCTTGCATATGAGTCAACGGGGTAGCCTTGTGGCAGCAGGGTATCGCATAGGAGGCTAAAGAAAATTATTATTCCTCTCCCTCTATAATTTGCATAGTACACTTGAAACACAATTTGGGGATCCTCAGGTACAAGGTAGTGAGACATTAGAGTTTCACTCACTCCTCTGAAGAGGAACCAAGGTGAACTGGATCTGAGGCATACAGTGAGAAGCCAACTGAAATTGGGTCGTTCTTTCCCCAAAAGGAACCCAAAGTGGATCTCGCTTCTGACTTCAACTGCAAGATGGGCAGCACCAGGCTCTACTAAGAGGAGCCCAGTAAGAGTGAAAGCAGCAGCATGAGACATACCAATTAGATCTAAGGAAAATGTTCTTCATTGAAAGGGTGGTCAAATACTGGATCTGACTGTCTGGAAAGATGCCCAGAACTATTACATTTTAAATTCTATTACTTCATTTACTTCTTAACTGTAAACAATCCTTTTGGTTAGGTGCCATATTTCTCTTGAACAAAATGTTCTTTAAGCTCAACATACAAGTCATAGTAAGCATTTGTTTTCTTATGAAGCTGGCCACACAGTTCATTTTTTTTTTTTTTTAAATTCAAATTGCATTACTACTTTTCATTGTGTATTACTCACCGTTCAATAGTGTATTTTCCAAAAATCTGTTCATGCTTGATCCTGGAAGTATTTAACTACTGACCAGTTGTCTTTATTTCCTCTCACTCTCAGCATAATATAGACCTAAAACAATTTCTGGCCTTCGAGGGATTTTTTTTCTCTTTAAGGCCTATTTGTAACAACTATATGAGCTATAGCCACCTAAAAGCTATAAATTAATTATTAGTCTGGTGGCTATACTTTTCCCTGTGCACATAAATGGAGTATCAGTAACTATGGTTCTCCATATTAGATCATAATCATATACTATTTCATATTTAAAGACTTTTCATCATCCCCATAGGGGGCATTCCACACGTAAGTTATTCATCAAATCCATATAGTTAATTGAGAAGGAAAATCTCCTGTTGCCAAAGGGAGGCAATATTTCCATTCATAGAGATACTATGAGCACCCTCTAAACTTTATCTAACTGCAGATTTAAAAAAAAAAAAAAAAGAAAAAAAAAGAAAAAAATACTTGTTTTTCAAAAGGTTGTTGTCACACTTGTGGTGCATTTGATGTTCTGACTTTCTATGACTTCAGTAGCTGATCTACCAAACTATTTACTTCAAATCTGGATAGTTGTAGCATAAAGTCTGATCAACCATTAAGGTGGTATAAAAACAAGGGAAGTTTTAAATTCTGTATTCATCAGTTTAGTATCTTTTTTTAATCAGAAATGATTATGAAGGCAATGCTTCCATTTAAATAAGGGTCAAGGAAAAGTTTGGCTTGTGCAAAGACTACAAGATTAATTTATATTCATGCATACAAAGCAAGCATCTCTCATCCCTCAGTGTTTCTGATACTGGACCAAGTGCGCTTGAAAGACAAAAGGGATAATGGTTTATTTTCATAAAAAAAACTTTCTTATTTTTTAACTTGTAAAAAGGAACTATTTATCCTTGATACTCAGGGCTCTAAAATACATGCAATAAATCTGTACACCTTTCTTCAGAAAGTCTTTGATTATCATGCAAACTTCAGCAAATAATGTAAAAAAAAAAAAAAAAAATTGCCGAAGTAAACTTCCTTGTCAACATGGAGTGTCTTGCCAACTATTCATGACCTTTTGGAGACTTCCATATGACTGTGCAAATTTACCTCAATTTATTGTTAGTTAGATGAACAGTAACAATTAGATGAATGAATGTTCTGTGACCTGCTTTTGTGATTATCCTTGCAAAACATTTTTTATAGGTTCACACAGGTGACTATGAACAATTTTTTTTTTCCGTATTAAAAGAATAAAATATTCTAACTTTTAGTAACTTATGAAAGGTATAAGGGAGCTGAGGCAACGTTAATGTAGAAAGCCATGGTCAGAATGGCTTCTGAAGCCTTTTAAGTAATGTTTTGTGTATGTGTGTCTGTGTGCGTGCGTTGGCTTTTGCACAGTAACAACAATCATATACATTCCACTGAAAATAAACATTGAAAAAGATCCTTACTGCTGATGCTGTGCATAAAACTAACAGTATTTGTTACACAGCGACAACATTTTATTTTATGGTCTCCCTTGCTGTACAAAAGTTGATGGAGAATGAATTTAAGTAGCACTACTTATTTTTCTTATGTACAGATGAACAAGTCTGTTATGGTTTTCTCTTTCACTGGTTGCAAATGAATAAGCTATGGACTTCGCTAATACCAGTATGTGAACACTGGTATCTTCTCAATTTCTTCCTCAAGCTTACCAGGTCACCATCCACAAGATTTTAAAAGAATATTGGAAGGAAACACGTCATCCCAAATGCATATCAGAAACAAGTCAATAGTAAACAGAAGTTTGGCTGCAACATCAAAATGTAATATAGCCAAACAGCAGATAACTTTCAACTGTCTTTTAAAGAGAAACCATGTTCTTTCATCTGATTTTGCCAATTTGTACTGAGAACTTTCTGTTCTTATTACACTTCCTAAAACCATATTTGATTTCTCCTAATCAGAAGACAAGATGGAGATGAAAATCATGGTATTCTGAAGACTCTCAGATTCAAAGTTCCCTTCAAACTACTGTTACTTGGAACTACTCTTTACTACTTGTGACACCTTGAGAATTTATGACTCTCTAAACAACATGAAAGCTTCCTAGGACAGCTCAGAAGCGGGTGCTTTCATCTAGAATCAATCATTTTTCCAGAACATTCATCATATCTTCCTGAAGACTTTTATGAGATGGCAGGAAGTTATTACTTACCACTAGTTCTGTTTATTGTAGTCTTCCTCTTCCTCCAGCCTACAACAGAGTCCTTACACTAAGCGTTATGGCTCCCACCTACCAGGAAGCAAAAGAATTGTCAATCAAGGTCATTATGGAAGTACCAGCCTGTCCACTTCCATCCCAGTTGCATTTCCATAGCATGGAAACCTAAAGTGCATGTAAGAATTTAGAAAAACTTCATCACCAGTCTGTAATGGGAAGAAATAAAAAGTGAAATAGTCGTTTGAGGTATTTGAATGCTGGGGAGAAATTATGGCTTGATGATTTTTCTCCCCTGCCGTACGTTTCTTAAGTAGGAGCCTCTGTTGAAGAAATCAGAAAGAAAAGAAACACTGCCATAAACAGTTACTTGAGGTGAAACACATGCTCAAGGCATGCATCCAAATCTGTACAGTCTAAATGCTAGAACACTTGAAACTTAATGGGGCATAGCAAGTTACATAAGAATAAAACTTTGTTGCTATGATGGACGCTTATCTTTTATGCTATACTGATAAGATATGGTACTAGGCCAAAATATGGCAGATACTTGAAATTTTAGATACCTTAGCTACTGTACTCTAAACACAGATATGAAAGGATTTGTTTCACTATTAATTCAATTTTCAGATAAAAGACTGTTCTAAGGATTGATGCACATACTCTTCCATTTTAATTGACTCTATCTCTATCTCTACATAATTCTTTAGTTGCATTACATGCACAAAACTTTTAAATATGTTGTGCTCAAGCATGTTATACTTACCTATTCTCTTTCTTGGAATTTAAGAAAATATCCATTAAATTAATATAATTTTTGTACAGAGGAGAAAAAATATCTATTCTCAAACTCTGAAGAGAGGGAATGTAGAATATACTGACTAGCGTTAAACAGTGTTGTTAGGAACTGTGTGAGCTGATGTAAGACAATTTACCTGTCTAAAATGAGGACATATGACAAAGATGTCATAAGACTTCATGCCTTTGACATGCTTCAAACTACTCCTCCCCCTCCCCCCCCAAGTATTAAAACTGCTTTTTTCAATTTAGATGTAAAAGAGACAGGCATCTCAGCTGCCAATCTTACTGGCATAATCACATTTTAAACTCAGTCTCTGTGGAGATCAAAGTTTTAAAAAAAACTTAGCTACAGACAAATAGTTGATGTGATGATACATAAGGTGATGAAAGAAAACAAGAACAAGACCATGTTTCTACATGAACTTCACTCTTCACTAGTATTAACATGCAATTATTATTTACAAGGAAGTTTTTCTACAAGAATTCATGAACTTGTTTCTTTTGGGAGCTGAGAATCAAAAATAACCCACTGATCTCATAAATGATATAATGTCTTAAAGGATAGGCATATATTGCTTTCATTTACAGAAACTATTATATAAAGCTAGAAAGCTCAAACAGATCTGTTGTTTCTATTTTTGCTCTGTACAGTATGTTACATGTAATTGTAAGCAGCCAGCAAATACAGCTACTTAAGAAAGAGAAGTAACATGAGAAATATTAGTAAATGTAGAAAACTGTCACTGTAGATAAACCAAACCACAGAAAGTGACCTGGGTACCAAATAAATAAACCAGAGACAAAAGGCAGGCCATCAGTGAGGTAGTATCTGTATGAGTTATTTATTGACTTAAGACACCCAGCAAGCTCGCTACACTTAGGGTGAGCTTGGCCTAGGCAACAACTCTCTAGGGTGTGAATCTTGAAGGAATGAAGTCTCTTCGTTATAGACTGCCAAGGAGAGTATTCTCAAAGAGGTAATTCAAAATGATACAACCTAATTTCTCTACAAAAAAAATGTACTAAGATGTGATCTGGGCTATTTGTTTAAAAAAAGAAAAAAAACTTAATGGGGGAAACATTGAATAGTATATTAAATGGGAAAGAAAGAAACAAGTATTAAGCTTGTTTAAGAACAAAATAACAGAAGCAGTATCCATTTCTTGCTATCATTCAAAAAGACTCAATAACAAAAAAGTGTAGAACCTTTGTAAGTGGAATGCAGAAGGATGGCTGAACTGGATTTGAAGGTTCCCAATCTGAAGTACAAGAAGAACACCCCTCAAACTTCAGAACTGACTTTGCATTAAGCACTAAGCCCACAGCTTTAAAGAAAAGTCCCTGGGGCATTGAAAAAGTAAATTCCATGACAGCAGACTTTGTATGACAAGCACTGAAAAAGAGCAAAAAAGCCGTCATGTGAGTACCTAGCCAGAGCAGTTGCTTTAAATGCTGCTTCACTAACTTTCATCCCATGCTATATAAATTATTTACAACAACTGAGTATGTGTTCACACAGATGTTTTAACCCAGGAAGACAAGGTAGTTATTGAGAAATACTGTGGTTCTTCACGCTGACAAGTGGCACCGTGCCATTTTTTAGTATCTGTCTTATCAAATACTTTCTGAACACATTTGTAAACCATCAGGCCATCAAAAGCCCTTCAACAGGTATTTAACACTACAACAACTTTTCCAGGAGGGTGATATCACTTGCTTCTATTAGATGTTATGTCTCTGTCACAATCAAACTTAAAAAGAGCCTTTAAGCTCCCAATTCACACCTGACCTTTCTGCCTCAGTGAACTGAGACTCTTCACATCATCTCCATCATATCTTCTCTACTTTCTCTGTCACTCACCATCCAGGAAGATAATTTTCCACAAAAAAAGAGTAGTTTTTTTTTTTTTTTCTTCCCCCCCCCCTCATGGATCAGACACTCCTTAACTGCTTCTGAGCACACAGCCTGCTCCCATTTGCTGGTGTCCACCCAGCACCACGGACAGCTATGCCGCCAGGGTTCTCAGCCGCCACCTCCTCCTCTCCAGCCTCACATGACTCAAGCATCTATTCCCAACCACCATCTTCAGTCATGTTATTTGCTCCTATGCTTTTCTATGTGCCATACCAACCTCCTCTTATAATTCAACCTTTCTTCTTTCATTCCTGCTCAGGCCACAAGCCTTCAGTTTGATATTCTACTCGGTTTCTCTCTTCTGTTCCCAAATCCTGGCCATGAACATGACTTTTCCTTTCTTTAGCTGGCACTACCACATTTCTAATTTGTCCATGCAGTTTTCAGCCCTTTTAGAGAGTGTTAACAAAAAAAAGCATATCTATACATTGACACTTGTCTGTAATACTGCTCCACATCTTCATGGAAAGCTTTTCTGTATGGAATGTTATCAGACAGAATCAGCAAATAAATGAACTGTGAAGCAGCTCTTATTTTTCTGCTCTTTGAATTTTGCCTTCTTGTAGCTAAATTCTAGTTTAAAACCAAGTTGGAGAGAAGAAGTCCCCTTAAAGCTCCAAAATACTACCATCTCATTCACTTCAGTCCTTACTGGAATCAACACATCTGCTCGTTTAATAAAAAGTGGTCCAAGAAAGATTGCTTGCTTCTCAAGGTTCACTATAACTACATTAGTAACTATAACATGGAGGAATTTTACAAAGAATGACAGCACCATAAAAGATTAAACTGAGTAAAATGAAATTTAGAATGCTCAATAGTTTTGAAGCAGTAGGGACAACTAGCATTTAGAAAGCACATTTTGCTTTTCTTAATGTAAGCAAAGTCTATAACAAAGTTAGCAGTAATTTGCTTAAAATACAGCCACTCAGTTCATCAGCATTAGTGTTTGAAACTACTGAGAGGAAATGATGATTCCAGCTCTACTTACACTAAGTCCACTACATGCAGGTCTCAAGAAAAAGAAAGAAGAAAAAAATGATGTGAACTAAGTGTCCATGCTTTACTGGAATAGATTTATTATGGGTCTAAGCAAAACTTCCACAAAACTTTTCAGTCAATGAAAATGAACATATAATACCTGGAGGCATTCAGACTTAAGCATCTGAAAATATATGAAGTCAGTAAAATTAAGGAAAATGTATGTAGGATCTTTAAGAAAAAAAAGATAAGCATGAACTCAGACTCCAATTAAACTGGAAACAAAAAACAAAGCATTTGAAAATGTCTGTAAAATTTTTTCTAGGATGATTTCCCTAAAAGTTACAGAAAATGGTTTGATTATTGAAAGAACTCTCCTGAACTTTTTTTTTTATTATTATTGCAGTACTGTGTAAAACACAATGAGAGAGCATAAATCGAAGATGGATATTAGTAGTCAAATTTAAAGCTAGAATATTTCCAGTGGTGCTAAACTGTGAATATGCTGTCTTCACTGTAGTAACATTTTCTTGTCTTAAGAAGTAGTGCTTATCTGATAAGCAGTGAAAAGAAATGAAAGGGTGATTATTCTGTCCCAAATGTGAATTGCAACTAGATTAAACTATTGAATTTTAATTTGTATTTGCAGCAAACTAAGCATATGGACAAGAGCAGTTACTACAGCTTATTCAGCTAACATTCACTCAGCTACCATTACATCATTCCCACATCCTCAACAAAATAAATATGATTACAGAAGGATTCAAAGGGGTTTGAGTGTAACAATCAGTTTTGTTAACAAATAATCAGCAAGATTGAAGTGTGGATCTGAGACTCTTTCAGATACATTTCCGTGGATGAAACAACTCCCTCTCATGCTTGAAAAGCTGTGCTTTAAGGTAATATGTGGGTAAGCAGAGCTGATGAGAAATATTCTTACTGTGAAAGAAACAGGAGAATATGCTGCAAGGAAGAAAGCCAGACAAGAAAGGCAGCAGCCTACAGAAAGTAATTTATCAGATTATCTGAAAGAAATTTGCAACTGTAGATCCAAGATGAGAGAAGGGAAGAATTAGAGACAGGATGATTTACTCAACACCATTAAACTTGAAAACCAAACACACATTTTCATCTAAACAATTTAGTCCTATCACAGGACTGCTAATATTGCAAGATTACAGACTTTTTTTTTTCTTTTTTTTTTCCCCAGTTAATTTAGTACACTTACCAGCATTTGCTGTATAGAGAATTTCATTGATGGGTCAGCTGTACTTCCTCTCTAAAGTGCTTTGAGGGGAGCTCAAGTGCATCCTCTTCCTCAATCTTTGAAGTGTTTACCTGTACCACCAGCTTTAAAAGTAAAAGGCAACAGGCAGGCAATGCAGAGACAGGAATGAGGCTGAGTACAATATTACATTAGTCCAAAAATGTTTAGTGTTGCTCTTAAAATCTTACAGGGACACAAAGTCCACATACATTTACTTATTTTTTCAGTCAAGATTTTAGCCACTATTTAAAAGAGAATTGACATTTTGGAATTAAATCAACAATATACTAGTTGACAAGAATATATGAACAGATAACCTGAAATCATGTACATCATATACACATATACATAAAACAAAGAGGAGTCTTAATGAATAAAATTATTGCTGTGCTATAACACAATTTGAAAAACCCCAATATTAAGTAGAACAGAATCACAACTGAAATCTAAAAACACATTGTATTAAGAATGTTGATAACTGTGGAATTATCAAACAATTTATTATGTTTGTATAAATACAGTGGAAAAGAATTCATATAGTAGTGGAAATACTAGAAATGAAGACTAAAGCTGTCAAAGATTCCCCCCTCAAAGCAGGAAAAAAAGTATTTAAAGGACAAAAAATGAGTTTTATTCAAAATTCACATCAGATATTATCTATTCCATAAGTGACTAGAAAAGGTATCTCTACTCTGTACTGTCACAATTATTAAATTTTAATTTATTTCAAAAACCCCCAAATACAGTTACAGGATTAAATGTTTAATGCAGGAATTTAAAAGAACTGGCAAGAGGCCAATTTAAGCTACTTTTGCCTATGATATTCATCTTCATACAAAAGAACAAGTGTGACACAAAAGAATCTGAAAGACTTCGCTTTTGAGCAACTAAGGAAATTTCCACCATGTTTTCTGAAAAGTTAGGAAGCTCTTTGAGCACTTGATTTTCATAGTCTATATTATAATTCTGCTAATACAGTAAGATTAACCTGCTTTTATACAACCTGGAATTTAGGGGGAAAAAAAAAAAAGGACAATTGACTTTCACTTAAAAATAAATAGATCTCACTAGCAGACATGCTGCACAACACTTCAGGGTCTAAATCTGACTATGCATGAGCAAAATACTCAGAATGAATTCAGTGCAGGCTTTTAGTTCTCAAAGAAGGACTTGGGAATCATATAGAAAAAAGGCAGTGGTTGTTGCTTCTCCTACCTTCTTCAACCAACTATTATCGTTGGGTTTGTTGTTTTTTGTTTTGTTTTGTATTAAATGGCGTAAGATTTTTTTGTTTATTTTGCTTGATGACATAAGCAGAGAAACAAAAGTATTACAAACATTGGTAAGCTTTTTCACGCTACTTCCACATTCAATTAGCAAGAAGTAATTCTGGAATGATAACTAAGTGGGAAAAGTGCATGGCTGTCTGGGGAAACACAGCGCAGGGTAAAAACATCTTGACTGTACAGAGGGAAGAATTCTATTGTGAAAAACAGTAAAAATGTTAACCCTAGGAATGAATTAAGTGAAAGGCAAGAAAATAAAGCTCCCTCTACTACTGAGAATAAGTCAACACAAATGTTAGTCCATAAAAGAGACTACAGGGGGGGAAAAAAAAAAAAGCAACAAAACGAACAGGAAACAAAAAGAGATTCATAGCTTTCCATCAGGTTTGTTGACTAGTGAAGAGGAATTTTCCAAGTCAAAATACCATCGATAAAACAGGAATTATAATAATCCCACATTTACAAGTACAGATATGTCAGAAATGAAAACTACAGTGCACCAATACCATGATTTCCACTGAATGTCTACCCTAAGATTCAACACTTATTTTCCAGGCAAAAAGGCCAGAAATGTGACAAGATAATTCAGTATCCTCTGCAAAGAAGCTTCAACATTGTGCACATCAGAAACACCAAATTATTCATTATGAATGCCTAAAAAGCAAGTTAATGATAGTTTGTAACAATTATCCATCTTCCCTGATTCTTAAATTCATCATCCATCACTATTTTCTTAATGTTTTTCCTGATTCTTAAAAGTTATTTCTCATTTATGTATTAAGAATTGAAAAATGATGACTCAAGGTGGGAGTAGGTGAGCGAGCTCATTTAGACATTGGTGTATTTGCCTGTACTTTTCCACAACTTTCACTGCAGAATAAGGACTGAAGATCTGCAAATACTTAGATAACTTCTCAAGCCATGGAAAGAAGAAATCTCAGTTGACTATTTCATCTGGTTTTAGCCATTAAAAGTCAGTATGTTTCTAAACTTTTAAACATGTGTAGTGAGGAAAATGTATGACATGACTTTAAAGGAGACACTTCAAGTTTTCACAGATAAAACATCTGCACATTTAGCATTCCTCTCACCAAGTCTTAATGGGTCAGGGAAGGCAACAACCACTTATTACGCTTGAATGAAAAGAATTCCACCACCACCCTCAGGGAATGAGGTCAACGGCTTCGTACGCACCAGCACCATTTCTGAAAACTTTCTGTAAGTTTGTTCCCGACTGGCTCATTTATTCACGCACAATTTTTTGTATGAGCTGCAGCTCCATTCCCAATGCTCCAGAGGACTGAAGAGCAGCTGTAAGCCTATTTCCCTCCAAGGTGGGGACCAGCTGCTGGCAGTTACCGCAAACGCTTGCGGTTACTGAGGCCTGTTCTTCGTCTACCACCCTGGCTGGACCCAGCAAAGCTGGGTCTGCAGAGGGAACAGCCACTGCTCTTCAGTATTTTGCAATCGCCTTGGAATCCAGCCAAAACACCGTGGGCCTCAGAAAGCCACATTCTCTGCAAGAGTTATGATCACAGCATGATCACTTAGCATGTGCAGCACTAGTGACGGACCTTTAATAGAAAGTAGATTTCAGACAGCTTTCTCAGGACGGAATCTTGTTATTAGGGGACTGAATACACAGTACAAGCTCTCATAGTTACTGATGAAAACGATGCTGGGTTTCAACTGTTTTTTTTATTCCAAAGAAAATTCCCCTTTAAGGGACTTACCTTCTCCCGTGCCAGCGAATCCACAGGCTCAAGACTGATGGAAGCGAGGAACTGCAGAGCTGATAGACATAATCCACCTGCTAAAAAGGATCATGCTGGAGCTGGTAAGAACCACTGGCTGTACAATCCAAATCTAATTCACTTAACCAAGTGTGAAGTCCCTACAAAAATTTATTCTCTAGCACCTTGACCACACAAGGCCACAGAAGAGATCTGAAACCAACAGTCCAAGGTGACACCAGTCCCTAAGCAGGCAAAGGGCTCAAAAAAACCTAAGTATTGCTCCCAAAAGGTACTCTCATAAACAAGTAGAAAAAGAACATTCCATGACATCAAGGTATACTGCAGAATTAAAACAAATACAGTCAAGTCAGCACTTACATATGTTGTGAACTGGAAAAAGAACTTCAATGCTGAAATTAAACTACTTCATACAGGAGTTGGCATGAAATTCATTTGAACACCTTTCTCCAAAAGCATCCTAGACTACAGCCACAATCAGGACGTAAGACAACACTATCGGTATTCTCTGTTTCTAGTTTCAGAATGACTGACAGATCATTATAATCTATTCAGGAATTTAGAAACACCCTTTCTAAATAAAGCTTGCTGTATTAATAGTCTCAGTTAATACAATCCTGTATGTTAGGATAAAACACTGTTTTAAAGTAAGCGTTTATCAGTACAGGCGAATACTATATAACATCGCACTATCTGAAACAAGGAGATAGAACTCAGTACAATTCAAGGATAACACAACGTACTTCTCACTGGGTTCCCAGCTCCCCACTCTTTACAGAGAAAAGCCCCATGCATGGTGTCCACTACAAAAGAGAACTCTTTAACATTAGCCCCTCTCTCATCACTAGGACAAAAAAAACCCCAACAACTAAACAACAAACCCACACCTTTACCTCTAATGCTGCTTCTCTGAATGCATACTCAACAGCAATCTTTGAATTGTTCTTGGGATATTATCAGTAAAATAGTACTTTCAGTGCTCCCACATTCTCACAACATTTTTTTTTTTTTGTAATCCTCCTTGCCAACATAATACATCTTGAGACTCTGACCTCTTCAGCATCTGAGGCCAAGGAAGGCTTGCTCCACCAGCTTCAGAAGTTGTTTTCTCTCTACATCTTTGCTACAGCTTCATCAAAACTCACCATCATTACAAAACAGTCAACAAAGTTGGAATTTTATACCCAGGCATCACTCTTGCACAAAGTTCAACAAGTTAGTATGAATTTGCTTCTATTATCAGTTCAGTATGCCAGGCTGTGCACTGCCTAAAATGACTGTATGAAGATTCATCAAGCACTGCACATATCTTTAACGTTAGAGCTCTCGAAATGCACAAGTCCAACCACCAGCTATTCTCAACAACAGCTCAGGGAGTCAACATCTACAAACACATTTCTTTCTGAAACTAAGAATTCTGCATAGAAAGCAAGTCTTCAAGAAGCATCAAGTTCTAAATAAAAAATAAAGTTTTGCAATTCAAATGGCTGTCACCATAACAACAAATGTCCTCACAAACCTTTAAGAAACATTAACTTCAAAATGCCATATGAAGTAGGAAAGTAAATCTTCAGAAAAAGCATATATTATGCACATTCTTTCATGACAAATACAGCCTTCTGAAGATCTCTGTTATTGGTTTGTAGGTAGCCATTATATGGAGTGGATGACATCAACAGGATGGAAGGGGGAAACCATACACACAATCCTGAACACCAAGAAACTTCAGGCACATCTGACAGCTTAGCATATATTAAATAATATAAATATATTAGAAACAGCTGAGTTTTAAAATAAAACCCCCCATATATCACTTATCTTCCTTGACACTTCAATTTTACTCAATACTCCAAATTGAGATAACTAGATGTTTCTAAAATAAATGAAACTCATATTGTTTCTTTTTGTATTTATTATTCAGTATTTATCCAATTCATTACCTGCATTCAACCACCAAGGTCCATATTAAAAGAGATAGTAAACTTATGAGGTAGATCAGAATGACATGAATGCCTTCTGGTCCTTGTACTGGTCCCACTGTAACCCAAAATGCATGATGAGGGCTATGCCTCAAGCACTACTATATGCAGATATACAAAAATAAGTTGTGGAAAATATTGTGTACCTACACAGAGGACATAGACAAATCTCTACCAGTAGAGGCAGGCAAGCAATGGCCCTATTCTTACCTCCCTTCCCAGCTGCTCAGTGAGACAAAAGAACAATAAAACGAAGTTAAAAGAACCTCTGACATTGAGTGGAGGACAAATATGTTGACTAGCACTAAGAGATGAACTACCACTTTAAAGGCCATCACTAACAAGTATGAAAACTATTGCTTTGAGACGCATTAGTTTCCAAGAGGCAACTCCAGCTATGGACACATCACCAACAGAAGTGAGACGCTTCACGATACTCCAGTATCCAGGATCCAGTACTCAAAACTCATGCTTTCAATCACAGGTTAAATCCAGGTTCACCATCTCCATGCCACATCTATTAGTATTTAAAACTCAGTTATTTTAAATATCACTTTGTCATTTCTTAATTTCTGATCTATTAACCAGAATTACTCCATAAGAAATGGAGTAGGAAGAAAAAAAAAGGTAATGTGTGAACAACTAAATGGAACTAAATGCAAGCTTCTGCTTTAACAGGCTTTTCAGAAGGGACAGAAGTCTTCACAAGGGATAGAGCATTGAAAGTGTGTTTTCTGCAAAAACAACTGATGTGAGCTCTATTAGGATAGCATCTCATCACACCACTGTTTATTCTCATTCTACACTGCAGATGAATAGCATTCGACAACCTCACAGATGGAGAACCAAGACACAGAAAAAGACATCCATAGAATAGATGCAGGGGTTCTGCCACCTAGTGGCACTTAGAGCCTTAAATTATTGTTTCAATTGTCTTTATTATTTATAACTTTATTTTAATGTGAAAGCATTTGACAGGAAAGAACAAAATACAGAATGAAGAGTTTTACTTACATTGAAAATACTAGCCATGGGGAATGAGAACAGGACTGTGTAGCACCAAAGGTGAAGAGAGTTTCAGCTGAGTCTTTTCTAGCTGTCTGGATATTCACAATGTCTCTTCATCCCACCTCCAGCTCACATAGATTCTCTTTGGCTAATACTGAAGTTCATTTTATCTTGTATAGTCCCTCTCACAGTCAGCTGCCCAGTTTCAGTGCTTCCAGCATTATAACATCTTCAAAATCTCTATCCATTTAATGTAGCCACTGAATTCTAATAAATCTCAAAAGTTACCATGGCCAGGAAATGGAGAAAGGCAGATGCTGAGAGACAAAATCAGCAGAATCATAAAACCTTCATTTCCTCATGATATGTCTAAATTACAGTTTAGCAATGTAGAGCTTTTGCCAGCTCTACCAGTATAAAGGATTTCCCTGACCAGTTCACAGCCTGGACAGTTATATGAAGGCAGTAGAGACAGGGTCACTGGAGCACAGGGGCAACAACACTGTAAGGCAACGTGTTAGCAGGAATCCCCCTTTTTGTCAAGCCATAATCTCAAAAGCCCCCTTTCCCCCTTGAGATTCAAAGCCAGAAGCATTTTAATGCCTAAACTAGGTCAGTCTTTGTTTACACAAAACACAAATGAGAAAGGAAGGATCACTCATTCAACTTATTTAGGATCAACCCAAACCACCAGATTACAAAGCCCAGAGCAGTATATCACATCTTTCCCTTTTTGGGTTTGTTTGTTTTAAAGAAGAAAAATCTTATCAAAGACATTCAGAGAACACATTTCACACAGACAAAACCAAGTAGCTAATAACTTGATTTTGTATCTAACAGATATGCTGCTCCAGCAGGAGTTTTGAGACTGTACTTTGAAATTGTCTCATAATCTTACTAGGCTATAAACTCACAGATGTTTCAGGTTCCAGCCTCTCTTTTGTGACTCTGGTAAACTGTTAGCATCTCTGGGCTACGTCTACTACAGCTGCCTTAGTAAATAACACTGAGGTTGGAGCATTTTAGTTTTAGCCCAGGAAAGAGGAGAAAAAAAAAGGAAAGATCACCAAATCACCAATACTATAGAAGTATAGGACATACTATGATGTTTTCCATTTACTTTCTCAAGTTTTTTCCCTCAAAGTGCATAGCAGTCCCTCCTAGTTTCTTAGCAGTAACCTCTTTGGCAAGTAGCGCACTCAACAGGGAGGGAAAGGAGAAAGATCTGCCACATGAGACCACAAGTAAGCCACACTACTGCAAAGTTAACAGTGATTTACAGATCTGTGTTGGATTTAATCTGAAAATGAAAGGGAGAATTCTAAGTAAGTTACACTTTTTGTTCTGTATTCCACAGGTTTGAATTTCAGCTGTGTAACGTCTCGCTGTAAAACAAGCATGTAAAAACTACCATAGTGATGAAAAGCAGTGCATGCATACCTTCATGTGAAACCA
>JAOWBP010001760.1:26441890-26455862 GCA_028571105.1 Tragopan temminckii
GAAAATGAAAGGGAGAATTCTAAGTTACACTTTTTGTTCTGTATTCCACAGGTTTGAATTTCAGCTGTGTAACGTCTTGCTGTAAAACAAGCATGTAAAAACTACCATAGTGATGAAAAGCAGTGCATGCATACCTTCATGTGAAACCACGTTTGATCACTCAGTGATGAATTTTTATGTCTTTACAGCTGCAGTGCACTAGGTTCCTGCTAAAAAGCAAAGTTCTCTCCCCCTTGTCAACAAGCTAGCAACCTTCACAGCAATATTCCATAGGATTGAGAAGGAAAAACAGAGATTGTTGGAATAAATGTGCTGGCAAGGCATAACTTTGCAAGTGGAGGACTGTGAGTAAAAGCCAAACTAAGATTCTTCTGTCTGCAGCTGCCTGAATCAAACAATTACAACCCAGAACAGACATTTCAGCTTTCTTACTGTGAGCATTTCTAGTGTAGTCTACATGCAGAAAGCTAATTACATTATTGAAACATCCAGCTATCATTTAAAAGAAGCTGAGGATGATCTTTAGCGAAGGTGCATCTTTAAGTGAAAACTGTAGTAATCTTATGTTCATGCCAGTGCCGAGCAGTTCTGACAAAGTTCATCTGCAACCTAAGGAACTTCCGAGCACAGCAATAAGGTATAGTCCCTTAAGCAGGGACAGTCCTCACATAGAACTGTTAAAGAGAATATGTGTTTCTTCCCATTTCACACCCTGTCCCTCCCATTTTATACTGCTTGGCTCACTTGGTGCTTTCAGCTTCTTGGAAAGATGAGATGAAGAGTATTGCCTTACTAATACTTCTTATTCCAGAACTTTGGGAGGCTGCAAGAATCTTGTTGACTGGTGACAGACCAGTTCAAAGGAGTGGCATTTAGCTCCCAGCACCTCTGGAGCTCTGGCACACGATTTCCAAGCTCAAGACCTTCTCTCCAGTATGCCTGCTTCACAGTATGACAAAACCCCAGCAGAAAGCAGCCAGTTACCCTGTCTGGAAGCTGAAGGCAATAGAGGGCAGGTAAGGACTGGATTCTCAGATAAGCACCAGAAGTGTATGCCTGAATGCTAGAGTATATGGATTAGCAGAGGATACAAAACTTTGAGGGAAAAAAAAAAGCTTTCAGATCATAATTTTATTTTTATGTCAGATGTGATCTACCCAAGTAAGGAATAGTCTCACTGCCCACATGCTTTAATATAATAATAATTATAAAAGTGTTTAATGAGTTACTTTATTCTGCACTTAGTTTCTTATCCAGTATTCTAGTACAATAGTCTATGACAGCTTACTGGAGATTTTTTTAAAATTAATGTTTGAAATAGTTTTCTTGAGAAGCATCAAGATTTGCATTTTTATTTAAGTTGTAGAATCTTCATTCTCGCTTTCTAGGCTTTTAAAAATGTACAGGAGATTGGTTACTCATATTCCAAACCCTCACAAAACAAACAATACGAAGAACAGAAAAACTCAAAACAAAAAGATGAAACAGGATGCTTTTGGCATTACTTTGTTCTCTACTCACTTTTGCACTGAAGAGGAAAAAGATCAGACCTATACACAAAAGTGTGCCAAAGAGCTGGAAGCCCTAGCTCAGATGGCTAGAATGTGAGGCATTTCCTCTACTACAGAGTATGTGACTGTATCTGCTAGCCAAAGGTCAAAAGCAGATTTAAGTTTCCAGGTTTATTTTTTTATTTTTTAAAATCAATAAAATGTTTTTTCTTTGCCTGTTACATGCCAATGCCAACCATGTTTAACATTTAACATATTAATTCATTCCTTTACACAAGTAGAGAGTCTAGCATATGTATCTGACAAATCATTTAAATTCCAGCACCTTAAATTATGTAGATTGGTTTGTCACTATGACAACAACTTTTACGTGTCTGTAGAAAGTTGATCATACAAAAGTACTGGATGTTCTCCTTCTAGCAGGAGTTAAGAGTTAATGAAAGCTTTGCTTCTTCTGGACAGAAGAGTGGAATTTACATCTGTTAACATAAGATGATGTAACATATGATTCCAGATGAGCTCTTTAATGCACATATATGTTATTTCATGAATGAAGAAGGAAGTCTTCCTGGATTTAAGCAAGGTTGCATGGTTGTGGGTTTTTTGTTTTGTTTGTTTGTTTTTTTAAACTTACACACAACACTTGAGGAAATCTAGAACAAAAGAAGGTGATGAACTGGGAGGGAGGGAGCAGAGGTATTACTCTTCTATGCTGAGGCTAAGAATGTCTTTTTTTTTGGGGGGGGGACAACACCTTCACTCAATCTCGTGGTCAGTGCTTCACTCATAAATATGCACTTTTTTCTGAGTATTTGTGTAGAAGATTCCTTCAGCAGTAACCAGGAGCACAGATATGCCCAAGATATAGCCACAGTGAGTAGATAGATACCCTAGAATTTGGAGTGCGGATATTTTATTTTTAAGTATCCATAGAGGGCACACATGTGCCATCTACACTCAGGTTCAGCCTGTAAAGATACCAGCCGGACTACCATTTCATTGCAATGTCATAAGGGAAAGGTACAGCTGAATCCTAACAGGCCTATTACAATTAAGTAATTTCCATACTCTTAATTGCATATTTGGATTTAGTTAATACTGTGAAATAAACCTGTTAATACTCTTGACTAAGAAAAAAAACATATTACAAGAAATTTCTAAGATGATCTTATAAGAATTTTGTGGGTTTTTTTTCCTCCAGTTTGAGGAGAAAGGTGTGTGCAATCAAGCAACACTTGCTCACACTGACCCTAGAAGGGCACAGTAACAAGCAAACGAGTGGGAAGCTCAGAACAAAACTTAATGCCTACATCGTCAGATCAGTCTGTCAGTATCAGTTTACAGCCGGTTAGATTGAAGTAGTCATGCCTACAGGGAAACAAGAAGTTGGTTTGCACCCCTCCTCCCCTCATCCCCTTCCAAAAGGAGAGCACAGGTTACAGATTTGTCACATAGCATCAACTAATAATCCAGAGAAGAAAGGTTAGCAATGCAGAAAAAAATTCAAATTATTCTGTCCATCCCCATGGGCAGATGAGAAAAGTAGCAAGCCATAGATCAATGGGGATTCTGATAAGAGTTTTAATTGTTATAGTGGTAGAGCTGTTATCTGAAGGTGTACCTCTATCAGAAAAACAATCATACCCAGGAATGCAATGACAGATATTTAAAGTGAGTCGCATTGTACACCAAAAAAAAGGCTAGCCAACCAAGCAGGTATGAGTGCTCTAAAGCACAACCCCAAGATAAATCCACAACAGTATCCAACTTGAGAATTGCTTTTGAGAGTTTATTACACCAAAGTCTTTTACACACTTCTTCTGTGTCTGGAAACAAGCTAAAGCTTCTTTCCCTGTAGATGAGCACTCTGCTGATGGTGGAGCTGAGAGAAACCCTAGCTTGATGATTGCAAAGGAGGAGGTCAGCTAGAGCCCAGAAATGTGATCAGCAATAGATAAATCTCCCCTGCATTTACCCACACAGAAAAGCAACAGTGAGAAGGCAAGTCTTGTTCCTCGTCAAATAAAGTGACACAAAGAATACCTTAAATATAATTAATGTTAAAAAAAAATAATAATAACAAAAACCCCACCATTTTTGGTAGGGGAATAATTTTACTTTACTTATTCTATTAGTATCACAATTGCAAATATTAATTCTTTTGCTTTCTTTCAGAGCAAGATGCTGACTTTTACATAATATTTGGTAAAGACATCTATTACTGCATTAATTAGCAAGTGCTTTTATATATGGGGGAAGAAGTGTTTCATCTTCTAGCAATAAACATAGATAAAGATAGGCTCACATTTTTGAAATGTTCAAGTTGAAAAGCATTCACTGAATTAAGTTCTCAAGCATCTTGAAAATTGTGCAGCTGGAACAGCTACGTGAATATCCTTACTCTGCTTAGTTGCTGGGTTAAACCTAGTTTATTAACCATCTCTGTCCATGGGATGTTCTGAAATAGAGAAAATGGAAGTTTTCCAGAAACACTGCCTTTTCTTTTCTCCTCTCCCTTTCTACCTTCAACTCTCTGCAAGGGATTACTTAACTTTGCTGAAATATCTCCAGAAATGAACTAGTTCTCATTATCTTGCTTAGACTCTAGTCTCCATCCATAAATTCTATAACAGACAGTTTTACTGGTATATTTTAATTTATTACACATTGAAGTATGTTTCATGCTGTGGAAGCTGCAAAATATTGATAGTTTTTTTAATTATTATTATTTCTTCTTTCATTAGAACAGTCTTCGTGAAATAATGAAAGGTTTAAATTTAGAGACGGAATTGAAATAGTTTGTCACCACGCTAACACAATTGTTCAGAAGTTACAAATGTTCATATAAAGTACTTTAAGAAAAAAAGAAAAAAGGGACAACTATGAAGTCTATTGGATGTGATCAAACAATAGAGCCATTGCTATTTAACCAAAAATGCTTATTATTTACAGTGACATAATCATTGTCATATTGACCAGTCGCTGATACATACTACAAGCACTGGATATGCTCATCCAACACTTGCTTATCTCAATTGGTATCAACGGACCACAAGATTTGCCCTATCAGAACAGGACCTATGACCCAGCACACCAAGTGCCAAAGGAATACAGCTTTCAACTAGCATCAACATTAGGATAATGTTTACAGACCATTTAATTCCAGACCTTTGCTCAAGTCTCTTCTGACATATAGATAATTTTTGATCCTTAAAATCAATGCTGCATCTGGAAGTGCTCTGCTAATGGTCACCTGCTGCATTTTCACTCTATTCCCCAACTTTAACAGAAATTAAGGTCAAGCATTCATTAAAGCCTGTAGCTTGCCACTACAGTTAAGATGGATGTCCTTCAGCACAGCCTACTCGCCAACAAGGGAAGGAACATTTAGAAGGCACTGAAAGCAAAATCCTATCTGCTGTAAGGTCTGTCCTGTTCTTTTTCTCCTCCTATAGAGGATTCAGATTCAATGTATTACATTGTATTTGGCTTCAGATGAAAGCAGGTAAGCATCTGAAACAGAAAAGGGCAAGACAGGTACTGCTTTGTCTCTAAGAACAGTGCTTTGACCATAAACATCTGATAGCCAGCTTTGTAGGACACAGTAGTCACACAGTCCAAGGCTATAGCCTATAATTAATGTTATCCTTCTGTTCACAATGATTGTGTAAACTGCAAGTTTGAAGAAAACTGAAGTGTAACATACAAATGATCTGGTATCTTTTCCATGAAATTTACATACTAAAGGGATTTGGATGTAGAAAAAGAAAAGGCAAGAGTAGCATCATATGAGCAGGTCTAGCACAGAAGGAAAATAAGCTCAGTTCCTAGAAACAACAAATATTTACATGACAATTTACATTTACAATGAGCCATTTCCACGATGCTAACACCCCTATGTTGTTGTTTTTGTTTTTAAATAAGCTGCCCAGGAGACTGTTTCTTCAGTCTCCTTTCTGCAATACAGCTTTTCCTCACTACTAAGCACAGCATTATCCAAAATTGGGCTTAATTAAGTCATAAGAATCCAGACAAATACAGAAATATGAAAGTCAGTTTCTGCTTTTGATATGTCTGTGAATCTTCCAGAAGGGATTCTTAATGTTAATTCGAAATTTCACAGAACAGATATTCACTATGTGACAAATTGTTAGAAATAGGACAAGCAAATAAATAAACTAGAGAAATATCATGCTTGACCTGGGAGCAGTTCTCTGAGGAGTCAGAATCAAGAAAGGTGAAGTCCTGCAAATTTAACACTCTTCAGTTATGCTGTTAAGTCAACTCACTGCCAGATGTCTCACTTTCGTAAGATCCTTCATGAGTTAGTTTTCACTTCTCTCCCCCATTCAGTTTCCAATCCCCTCCAGGGGAAAGGAGGAAATTTATGTCAGTATTCTTAATTTGCATTATTTCCCTATCAAACATTTATTCCTTCTATATCCATGTATTCAGGGGAGGAAAAATAAAAGTTATGCTGCAATTTTCCTTTACTTTTTACAAGAAATTTTGCCTTTGGATGCATTTACTTGGCTCTCATAAGCACATTCAAAGGTAAAATTTGGACCTTTGCCGCAATCACATTCCTTATTGCAAATACATGCCAACCTTCAAAGTTCAGTTATTTGAGTAAAAACATACATTAATTGTTATGCGAGAGGAGTGGAAAGTGTATCAGATTAAACACATCTGAAAGTATTTCACTCCCCTCCGCGCCTAATGGTTCAGCAAAAAAGCTGGATTTACTCTATTCTGTTTTTTAAAGGTAACCATCAGCTATGAAGACCACAGAAGTGAAGTTTAACACAAAATCACACTTAAGAACCAAACAAGCATTTAGGATAAAATTACCTTCTCATATTTGTTATTCCAAGACTGGTCTGACAGGTATTGCAACATTTGCCGGTATAAAGTTATTCAGTTACATGCAAAAAAATAATGGAATGCAAGGAGTATGTTGCAATGAACAAGCTTAAAAAAGATACCAGCAACTTAAAAGCTTTCTCCTTTCACCTATGAAGGACAGCAGAGATTGGCTTGGGAAGGCACAAGCCAAGTAACTGAGAAGAAACTTTTAAAATAAGAGTTTCAGTAATAACAGGAGATTTTACATGCAGAGATGCAAGAGAAGGTATTCTTTTACTGAAAACATTAATCACATTTTCCATCAGAAGACCACACAAGTTTTATCCACCATATAGTTTGTAAAAAGATTGGGTTTAACCTTTTCATGTAAAAGTTTCTCACTTCATGATCTACCAATTGTGCAAAAACAGATGATTTATTCCTGCTCTCAAAGTTCAAGTTAACACTGACATAACTAAAAAAAAAAAAAAAAAAAAACATCACCTTTGCTAACACAAATGGCATTTATGCTCTCTAGGACTCAAGGGTACCTTTGTCTTTGGATAAATCCAGGTATTAGCATGACACAAACACTGCTGCCAAACAATTCTGAATAAGCAGGCTAGCACCAGGAAATTTCTCATCTTTGAGGTAATAGGCAGACTGACATCTTCAGTAAACCCAGGTGAAAAGATGTGAGCCTAGAGCATCATTGCAAGACTACATGCTTTTGATCCATGACTTTTGGCCCCCCACACTTCCTAAAGGAAGGGGAAATAGCTGCTTCAGAGGCAAACATTTTTTAGAGAGCAAGAATTGCCACCATTTCCTCTGACGAGGGAAAGCAACAAGGCCTGTTCCATTTCCATGGCTAGCTCACAAGAATGCAGATCCTGAACTGCTTGTGGGAGAACAGGAAGACTCAAGAATATCCTCAGGTCTCTGTTCTTTATAGCTTTCCTAGACTATTTAAATTCCTGCCAGAGCCTGGCATAGAGAAAGAAAAACAAATCTCAGAACTGAAACAGTCTTAGAAATTACTGAGACCAGATCACTTCAGGTAATGACTTTCCAGTGGCTCTTCAAGTTTCAAGGAAAAGTTTCAAGATTATTTCACTGGAGCTAAACAGCAAGCTTTCAGTGCTGCAACACATACAAATACCCTGCAATCCTGAAGAATAAAATTACCTCCTCTTTCACTCTTCACCCACAATCTCCAGCCACTCACGTAAAATCTGAAGATCTGATTCTTCTGCACTACTGCCTACAGTTAAATTTTAGCAGATTGTGGCTGCAAGTACATGTATATGCAATTTATTAGACTTCTGCCTGTGACTCAGCAGACAGATGGCATCTCAGTACTTTCCATCCTCAAGCCATATTATCCACAGTCCACCTCAGTAGTCCTAGTTCAATTGAACTGCCATCATTAGCAGTCTCTTGAATATAAACAAGCCTTGTACACCCAAGAACACAGGATTTCCTGAACCACATCAGAACAGGCACTAGTCAAGACAATAACCATTAGAAAGAAAAAAAAAAAAACCTAAAAAAATAATAAAGCAAGGAAAAGCATGATGCAACGTGGATCTACTATTATTTAGTTATGTGATAGCTTTCCCAGACAGTTCCTTTCTAGCTCAAAGTGTGTGGACTTCCTCATAATAGAATGGTTCATGACTTCTATCAAACCTTTCGTATGGAAGATCACTGACTGTCCATAGAGAAAAGGCGGCACTTTAGGCCTGAAACAAGGTTGGGAGACCTCTGTGGCACAAATGCATTTTCTGTTACATGTTACTTGAAGAGAAAGTATCAAATCTTTGAACAGTTGCAGTATGCCTACACTAAGATCAGCTAGAAATTATCTACCAAGTTCTACAACAAAACCAATTCTTCTAGACGTATTCAATCCTACTGTTTCCGAGAAAAACAAAGGCACAGAGTGGGGACAGCTTTCTTCAGTACTTGTATTATTGAGAGCCTACAGTAATCCTCTCAGGATGTTCCTGCATGTGAACATCATCACCCCTACTGAAGTTACATATATATACTCGGGAAATGCTCCTTCAGTGCAGGACAGAGCAAGTCCTGGAAACACAGAATAGAGAACATCACTTTCTGGCCCTATCAGTAACATTAATCAACATGAGGTTGAAGCCCATGCAGCCTGACTTAGGGAAGGAAGGAAGGACAGATGCATAAATCACATCAGTCAAGCACGACAACTTCAAGTGAGCTGGGGAGCAAGCCATATGAAATAAGTAGGCAAGGAAAAAAAAAAAAAGAAGGCACGACAAGGTGAAAGTAGAAGAAAAAAATTGAGGTGCCCAGGAAGGCAGACAAACACAAGCTGGTAAGAGAAAAGAGATCTTATGTGAAGCAAATGAAAAAACTTTGAGTTAGTTGACTTGTGAGTTTTTAATCACGCTATCTTTAACGGCCCATTTGAGGTATGGTGAAGAGAAGAAAGTCAGACTTCAAATACTTAGTCCCATTTTTTTTTTTTTGTGGCAGATTGTTAATCACGGTATTTCAACACCTGAATGACCAGTTTTATTTCTTCCTGTTATTATCTTCAGCAGACAAGCCAAAATACAGAAGTATACATTAGTGCTTTAAACATCAAGAAAATCTTAGTTGGACATACGTAACAGATCTTATGAATCATTCATTTTTACATTATCCTACAGTTTAAGGCTCAGCTTGCCTTGAAGGAACTGAGGTTTCTCAATTTTAACATGTTCAGAGCTCTCAGGTTTACACACAGCCTAAGCCATGTTTCAGGTTGACTTTCCAAATGGCTGAATTCAACTATTAGACCATGAACTTTGAAAGCTTGAAATACTCAGACAGCAAACACTGTATCTGACACATTAAGATGGCTATCCCATTTTATTCAATAGACCTGGCTTGCTTACCAAAAATGCATGTGGCAAGTACAAGCGAGTTAAAAGAGTTATTCTTCCTTTCCATTAGCTTACAAACAAGACAAAGCATTCATTTAATCACCGAAATAAGAAACAAGTAGTAACACATAAAGAAACAACATCCATAAGCAGTAAGCATTCAATCTCTAATTGCAGCTTAAGAACTCTACTCCCATGAACACTACGTAGTATCTCCTCGTTGCACATATTTGGAGAAAAAGGATAACACATTAACAGTGTAGAACACAGTCGGCAGATTTGACTGATTATGACTATCGTATGCAGACAAATTAATGCTATGCTTTGAAGGAAAAAAACCACGAAGTATATAAGTTAGTGTCAATGTACAAGAAAAAATCTTCTTCCTGTCCAAGTAATGTTAAGTTTGAGTGAAAATATTATTTAAAATGGTAGTTAAAAAAAAGCAAGCTACCATGCTTGGAGCAGTATGTTTTGACATTATAGGAATTAACTTAATTGAAATCCACTGGAAATTTATCCAAGAAAATGAGAAGAATCTGAAATGTGAAAAGCAAGTTAAAAATCAGTAGTCTCCCTTTTTAGCCACTTCTGAGACAGCAAGTTGTAGCACTAACATTTATGCCTGCCAAATGTACTTTTGCGAGAAGCAAAGTATTATTTCAACACAAATATATTCATTGGAATGGCCTTTATTTTACTGTCCTATTACTAATACTTGCTGAATTATGATTTCTTCCCATCTACTGCGGAATACGGATGGCATTAACTTCAAGCAATTCTCAGTGATAGGAGTTTGACAGAGGAAGTAAATGCAAATTCACCTTCTTATGCAAAAGCTGAACCATTACAACACGCAAGTTATACCTGCTAAATTTTTGGTGTTTTGGTGGTACTGCAGCACACTTGCCAGGCCCATCATTCTTTTTAGAAATGGGAAATTAGCTAAAACAGGAGGTTTCTGAGAGCAAGCTACTCAAAGAATACTCAATTCACAAAATAAATCAATTTCTTCACACTCTGAAGAAAGACACCCCCAACAGATTCTCTTAGCCAGTTAAACGCACAATGAGTTGTTATGCTAGAAGAGGTTCTGATGAACTACTACAAAAATCACATGCTGACAAGTAAAAAAGAAACCAGCCACTAAGGTTACTTAGGAACACATATGCTACTGCCCACTACTTCAGCAAGGATAAGAGGCCTTCACTACTTGTGCTTTTCCTATTTCCCTACAAAAACAAACAAAAAGCCACTAACCAAACAAACAAAACAAAGCATTTGTACCCCTTCAGGGATCAACAGCACAAATGATGATAATGAACATGTTTCTGCCAGCTACGTTTTGCTTACAAGATCATCTTGTCACGTAAGGAACACGATGACATCAGATCACATTCCCGTAACTCAAAAGATAGCATCTTTAAATATGATTAGTATCCTTATAAATACATTTACTTTTGCATGTGATGTTAAACTTTGCTTTAAAACAGACTCACTAAGCAGGTTCATACTACCAATCAGCTTTTGCATGTTCCCAGACACACTGGGAAATAGACAATAATTACAGCATTACAGAAAGGACCTGAGATCAAGCCTTGGACAAAACAGTCCAAAAAATACATCACGTGAATTGTATTACAACTGGACATGTCTGAGCCATCTCACTTTCAGTTCAACAACAATCATACATCATGTACGTGTACAAAAGCATAGACATGCGCAACCTAATACAACTTCAAAGGAACACAGAGGAGTACTAGCAATAAAGTAATGCTACATTACGTAATTCTAAAGAAAATAGCAATTCATGCATACACAAAAATACAATTGTAATCAACAACTTCTACTTCTTGTTTTACACCTTTGCCATTAAGATCTCCGGCACTCATCAGTGCTTCTAAAAAGAGTTCTCGCACACTGCCTAACAGCCAAAAATCCAGAAAGATAGCTACCACAAACCACACACTCATGTACAGAATGTTCACAGGTCTTAAGATTGAAACCATCGTAACACACAAAGCACAAATCATTAGTTTTTTCATTCTTAAATTTAAGCATTTGGAAGGCCAAGATTGCTAAGTTGTCTCTTTCTTAAAAGCAAATAATTGCCTTCTGAAAAATAGAAGGCCACAGGATCTGAAACTACCAAAGTCATCCTAAAGAAGAATATTAACCTGATTCCAGTTTTCAATCAAACACGTGAAACGATTAACCCAGAATTACTGATGATGACTCCTTACCTTCAATCCTTTTCAAGGCTGACAGGCAAGTATCCCGACTTGGAAATTCAAATGGATTATTACAGGTCCGAATAGTGTCACATTCGCATTTCCCGTTGATTATGTTACAACCTGTTATAAGGTTTTCATTGCATGGCTCAAATCCAAGGAGCTGGTCATCATCCCAGTTTTCATCTAAAATAAACAAGCAGAGACACTCACTATTGATTTCAGTTACAGTATATAAATTCAGCTACTTTGGGGTCAGGTGCAATTTATTTCAAATTTAACATTGAGCTAAACAAGATAAGACTCCAAAAGAATGGATTAATCTAAATGATAAGATTTGCCAAATATTGTGCTTCACAGCTGTTCTACTGCCCATTTTGCCCCAGTTACTGGCATTGTTTACTTCAATCTGCATGAAAAACTGTCACGTCTCAGGAAAAAGCATAGCTGTAGTACAGATGAGTGCTATTGTAAACAAAATAATTTCTACAGATACTTGAAGTTATATTTATCATGGAAGTGAGAACATTGGAGAGAACCTGCAGCTGTTAGAGAAGTCAATACTAAGTTAGAAAGAGAGCATAATTAAACAAGTTTTAAAAATACATCATATAGAATTCACTCCATAGAGATGACTTCTTACTTCAAAAATACTGCAAGATGTCAGGCCTTTGATTCTGTAATATGACCAAAAGCAAGTTTCCCAGCACCCCTGAACAACCATTATCATTCCAGGAGAATTTCTCAAGCACATTCTGCTCCTTGCTGTCAAGTGAAAAGGGAGTGTAGCTGGGCTAGAATGCATCTCTTTGCTCTTTCAAATAAGTCTGATCTATCTGTTAATTCTCATCTTTCTATTGTACAATTGTCCATTACTTCTCTGGTTACATGCAGTGAGACTATTTTCCCTTCTCCAAAGTGGAGTTCAGTCTATCCACAATCCTGCTGTGACTGTGGGTTCCACAAAATCTCAGCTCTTGGATCAATGGTACATACAGCAACATCCAACAGACTAAAAAACTTAAGCAAGACATACACTTCTAGGCATGAGGTATTTTCAGCTATTGCATGCTAGATCATTTTCCAACCTGTCCAGTCTACCTAATCAAGTACTATAAAATTGTTATAAAAATGCTCTGCTAACTTCTAGATGCATCCCATAGTCCTGAGGGAATTAGCTAATGTAGTTGCCAAGCCACTCTCAACGATATTTGAAAAGTCATGGCAATCAGATGACGTCCCTGGTGACTGGAAAAAAAGGTAACATCACACCCATTTTTAAAAAGGACGATCTCGGGAAATACCGACCTATCAGTCTCACCTCTGTACCTGGGAAGATCAAGGAGCAAGTCCTCCTAAAAGCTATGTTAAAGCACATGGAAGGCAGGGAACTGATACAGGAGAACCAGCATGGCTTCACCAAAGACAAATCCTACTTGATCAACCATGTGGCCTTCTATGATGGTGTCACTGCATCAGTGGAAAAGGAAAGAGCCACTAATGCCATTTATCTCAACTTCAGTACGGCCTTTGACACAATACCCCACAACATCCTTCTCTCCAAATTGGAAAGACATGGATTTGATGGAAAGACTGTTCAATGGACAAAGAAATGGCTGCAGGACAGAGAGTGGTGGTTAACGACTCAATATCTGGATGGAGATTGGTGATGAATGGTGACCCCCAGGTGTCAATGCTGAGACTAATACTCCTTCATTCCTTCAATGACACACTCAGCAAGTTTGCTAATGACACCAAACTGTGGGGTGCAGTCAACACACCAGAGGGACAGGATGCCATGCAGAGGGACCTAGGCAGGCTTGAGCAGTGAACCCAGGTGAACCTCATGGGATTCAACAAGTCCAAATGCAAGGTCTTGCATGTGGGTGGATGCAACCCTCACTACCAATACAAGCTGGGGGATGAGAGGATTGAGCACAGCCCTACCAAAAAAGACCCTGGGAGTACTGGTGGATGGGAAGCTGGACATGAGCCAGCAATGTGCCTTCACAGCCCAGAAAACCAACTGTATCCTGGGCTGCATCAAAAGAAGTTTGTCCAGCAGATTGCAGGAGAGGATCCTCCCACTCCACTCTGCACTGGTGAGGCCTCACCTGGAGTACTGCATCCAAATACAGAGTCCTCACAGGAGAGACACAGACCTGTTGAAACACGTCCAGAGGAAGGCCACAAAAATGATCCATGGAATGGAACAACTTCTCCTACAAGGACAGGCTGAGAGAGCTGGGGCTGTTCAGCCTGAGAAGAGAAGGCCCCAGTGTGACCTGAGAGCAGCCTTTCAGTATCTAAAGGGGAGCTACAGGAAAGAAGGGGACACACTGTAGCAGGATCTGTGGTGACAGAACAAGGGGAAACTGTTTCAAGCTCAAAGAGGGTAGATTTAAGGAAAAAAAAAAAAAATTTTACAATGAGGGTAGTAAGGTGCTGGAAGAGGCTGCCCAGAGACACGGTTGAT
>JAOWBP010001760.1:26455962-26468318 GCA_028571105.1 Tragopan temminckii
CAAGGGGAAACTGTTTCAAGCTCAAAGAGGGTACATTTAAGGAAAAAAAAAAAAAAAATTTTACAATGAGGGTGGTAAGGTGCTGGAAGAGGCTTCCCAGAGACATGGTTGATGCCCCGTCCCTGGAGACTTCCAAGGCGAGCCTGGATCAGGCCCTGGGCAATATGTGGTGTCCCTGTTCATCACAGGCGAGTTGGACTAGATGGCCTTCAGAGATCTCTTCCAACTCTAAGGATTCTATGATTCTAAAACTATTTTCAAACTCTACATCAATCTACATTCCACAGCAGCTTTCACCTTGCAGTTTCTAGTAGTTCACCCCAGATTTATATATACTACCAACAAACAAGTTTTCAATAGGGATCCTGCTAAGAAACACTTTAAAAAAGCCAAAATATCTTCCAGCTACAAAGCATTATTGTTGCTCAGGTTTGTTTAAAAATAAGATAGGGATTGAAGTATATAGTTTACAAACATTCCCTGCTTTTAAGATTTAGAACTTTTCATGCTGAAACAGAGTTATTTTGGAGAAGTAAATGACAAAATAACCTATCCATACTGACAAGAGAATCCCTGCAGAGCACTCCTCTATTTTAATGAAAGAAGGGGCAAACACAGCATTATCTAAGTGAACAAGCTGCATGGCAGCACGTGCAATGACACATATGGTTGTGCTGCCATGTTTCTGTTCAGAACACATCATTCCAGATGCTGACCCTAGGAGCATGTGGAAAGCAGAGACCCAGGCATGTTTGGGTACCTCAGTCAAACAAGCAGGCATGCTGAACAGGGTGGGCACTCAGCTGACTCCAGAGTGCAGCAGCTGCTTTTGGACCAGGCGCTGAGCACTAGCCATGCCATCAGCAAAACCTGCTGACTCAGGCACTGCTGACAGAGAGGGAAGCATTAGTTCTTATCTACACTTATGCATTGTTCAGAAGGAACATATGTCCTCAGCTGCCTCGTGCCCCCTCCTCATACAGTTCCACTGACAAGAAGAAATGAAGACTTGCAGGGTTAATAGATTCCTGTTAAGCAATTCTTAGTCCCAGATACCCTGTAAGCTACACCTTAGAGTGAGCATCAGAAGCTGCTCTTCAGCACAGCAGACTGCAGCCAAACATGAACTGTTTTGTCATTCAGCAGTCTGACACTGAACCAAAGCCTAAAAATTGATAGTAAATACACACGCTGAAGTTGATGTGTAAATACTTTCAGCTCAGAGAGATGTGCAGAATATCAGTTAACCTGTCTGTTTGGGGAAAAACAAATAAACAAAAAGCAACAAAAAAAAATCCCACACCTCCACACAACCAATACCTGGAAACCGCAGAGGGTTTTTTTTTGTTTGTTTTGTTTTGGTTTTTTTTTTCCCCTAAAAACCAGTTAAAGCTATGTAGAGTAGATGATCGAGAGAGAGCATCACAGCAGATTCTCACCAGCATGTTTCTCCCTCTATATCCAGCTACTCATTATTTTTTAAAAGTCAGCAGAACACCTTTCTGACAAAGAACACCAAATAAACAACCAAGTCAATTTTAGACATGAAGGAGAGAGTATCCATGGGAATCTCATGGCTGTTTTACTCCATAAAAATAGCCACGGAAGAATAGTCATTAACTCCAGGAAGTAATTTATTAAGTTAACCAATCATCCCACAGAGCAAGCGTATCAATAGAAGTCAAAGGAAGCACAGAAGTTCACAAAGAGAAATTACTGAAATTCTTTCAAGAGAAGGTGCAGATTCAGTAGTTTTCGGGATGCTTGCATGATTATGAGGCCAGGCATGCACAGGGAAAAAAAAAACACTGGGAATTTTGAGAACAATAATATATCCTGTTTTTGAGAAGCCGGAATACAGCTTGGACAATTTGTATGTTACAAATCACAGCAGTAATCCACGTAACAAGAACAAAAGAGGCAATAGCTGCGCTTTAAAATTCAGCATGCCAAATTCTATATCAGACCACAGCTTCATCCAAATCAGACTGTTTAATGGTCTTAAGAAAAAGAATTGTTCTAATTGTTTGCTGAATCGTTCCCTGTTTCTGACAAACAGGATCTCATCCTCTGCCTGTTTGTAGATCGGAAGCCCAAACCTCCACAAGGTCACAGCCACCTGTACTCATGACTGCTGGGCCTCTAATGCTTAGCTCCCTGAGCTGCTCTCTCCCACCAGATTCTGGAAATCAGTTCAGTGCAGCTAGATGGGGCATAGAGATTACAATAACAGCACACTTTTTGCTTTTCAAACAATCCAGTTTGTGGATGGCATTTGTAAATTTTTGCCCTATAGCATTTCAGCAATCAATTTTTCTGAGAAGAACAGAAGCTGCAAGCAGCAGAGTCCCTGTTATGCAACAGCTGCTTGCCCCAGGTGAGAAGGGACTCACCTGTGAGTGGAGTGGAAAGCAGAGCAGTCCCCTACTTACAAACAACCATTTTGATGCAGATGCATCAGAAACCCTGGAACTATCCACGGTATTATCAAACATCCGTAATGGAAATCAGATATCTGCCAACTCTCATGGATTTTCAGGAGGAAGCAGAAAAGCATACACACAAAGTGCCTGGCCCAGTCCTAGGTGAACTTAAGTCATCAATACCACACCACTCAAAAACAAGCTCAATAGTCTTTAAAAGGATAGAAGAGAAGAGAAATTCCCAAGGAATACTTGCAGGCATCATCTGATGTAATTACTCACGAACCAAGGTATTTTTAATTACTGCAAGCGAATACTAAAAAGTCACATACATACAGGAATAACATAAACCCAGTGTTAGCTTAAGCATCTCTTAGCAGACTGCTTTTCACACGTTTCAGTTTAGAAAACAGTTTCCATCAATGCATTAGCAAATGGGTAAGAAAAAAAAAAAGCTTACTGTAGTTTAGTAAATCTATGCAAGCATAAGACTCCTTTCCCTATTGATTTTGTACTTCCAAGAACAGAAACAGAAGTTAAAGGTTCTGTTAAGTGATTCCCTAATTATCAGTTAGAATAAATCCTCATAAGCCACACTAGTGTAGGCAAAACAAAATTCCTTGGAATAAATCATATCATCACATGAAAGCACTTGCATGAGCTAGAAGGCCCAAATCCAGTGTCTTACTTTGATTTGAAACATAAGTTTCTTGAGATAAAAGCATTTAATGCTCTGTTTGATGCACATACATGGCAGTCCATCACAGCATGCTCGCTCCTTTACAGGTCAGATACAAAACCACGTCTTGAAGAAAGTCTAGTACCTGTGAACCATGAATCCTCACTCCTACTATTCCCAAAGTCCTGCAGACTACTCCAGAAAAATAAGTTTGTACACGCTAATGATTCTGAAACCTGGGACGACTCACAAGCAGTGTGCAGCACGCATTTTCCTGTGTGCTCTGTTTAACTGCCTCTGTGGTTTTCTTTTCATGCAAAAGCTCTTTCATGCATACTTCTAAGAAACGTGGATAATATGAGAAAAAAAAAAGTGAACTGATCTATAACCATTTCTGAATACATCTCCATTTGGCTTAAGTCACAAGTAGAATTGACAAAATCCAAATAAAACAATTAGAGCCTCTCAAACCCCAGTCTGTATATCTACTATTTCACTTCTGGGACACACACACAAACAAATATATTTAGGTTTTACATTCTTGAGCTTTTAGAAACAGTCCAGCTGAAAAGCAGCCCAAAATTAAATGGTTGTTTTTCATCCCGACTGATCTGAGTTTAGCTGCAATTTCCACCACCTCATTGTGCTGGCATGGTCAGGTAGGAGCAAGAAAAGGAAAAGACCACTCTTTTTAGCAGTCCTGAATTTACACTGGACTGCTGTTGTACAGCCAACACAACTGTCTTTCACACTCATGCTTAGAAGCAGTTCAAAGGCTCAAAGCAGTCTGCTAACAATAGCTTAAAAGTCACTCTTTCAGATCATTTATATCTACATACAGTTCTTCATTCTTTCCAACTCATTTGGGCAAGCTCTGTTTTCAGACATTAAAATAGTTCTGCATTTACTCAGACCAGAGTAAACCTTGGACATAATGCTTTCTGAATTCTTCCAAGTGTGCACTCATAACATAAGGAAGACATGGGAGGGGAAGGATCATATTCATTCCAAACCTTTTTCATTTTCTTCCATCATTCACATAATGATTTGCTTTCTGCAAAGCAAATATTTTCAGCTTGCAAACAATCCAAGTACAGCTCTACGTTACTGAACTACCAAGTCCTGTCTTAGCATGCTTCTAAAGTAGGGAAGAGGATTAAAGCATTAACAAGTTGAGTAAGAGGTCCTTAAACAACAGGTCCAGTCTGGGAAACAACCCAAGAAATATGCCTCAAGTAAGCAGCATTCCACGACTTCTTCCATGCCAAATCCTACATGCAGGCACTCACATCACCACATTGCAACAGCTGTTTGCAGAATACAGATTTACTCACAAATAAGTGTGCACAAATACAGAGTGACTTTTTTTTTTAGGACTGGAAGCTGTAATCAGACAAATCCGATGAGTAATCAGGGAGTGTGATAGAGATACAGGGCTTACAATTAGAATACACTGCTCAGTTTAACACATTTGTTTCCAGAAGCATGCAATCACTACAAACCAATTTGGAGCCTTATTTCTGAATTACACAGTATCTCAATATAGCAGCACTGATTACCCCCACATGCAAAAGATCTCAAAACTGCTACAATTAGAGATATAAGGAAAAACCCTTTTAAAGATTCCTTCTCCACTGTTTGCTCATGTTGGCTCCCCATCCTTCAAGGTTCAATTACTTTTGCCTGCCACAAATCTTCTCTTTCATTTTCTTTGCTTTCTCTTCTTGTCTGGGCATCTACTGAATGTTAGCTTTAAAAAAAAAAAAAAACAACAAAAAACTACATACTATTCTCCTTCACGCTTTACAGAGGTACTGCATCACCTCAAAACTGCAAGCCATACACTGGAATAGTCACTAATGTAGCACTATTGAAGACAAATACATAAGCATTGTATCCACAATAATCCTCAAGTACACGAGAAGTACTGAATCAACTCCCATCATTTACGTTTAACTGTAGCATGTTACTCAACTATTTCAGGCTTTTTAAAGCATGACAGGTATGTTCTTAAGATATATAAAGAAAGATCAAAGAGACCAGTCACCAGTCTGAAAATGGGAGTCTAAAATCAGATCTAATAGAATCCTTTCAAATCCTGCATTTGAAAGGGGAGAGAATGGATTTCAAATGACAGAGAAGTCACTTGAAGTTGTTTCCTGAGGCTCTGTCCCCTGGGAAGGGAGGGAGAACTTGCCAAAAGCTTCTTTATCAAACCAGACCCAAGCGCTGATTCTCCATCACTCCACTGCACTATTACACACAGAAGTATTTACAATAAGTGGTATTCATTAAGATGGTATGAGACTCTGAAAACATTCAACAGATTTTCTAAAATTTAAAAAAAAGAAAAAAGAAAAAAGAAAAAGGAAATACTTCTTGCCAGTAGGCTTTGGCTTCACTTTGAACAGGAAAAGAGAATGATGGAAAGGAAATTCATGTTTTGGAGGAGCTGAACAATAGAAATGACTAATCACCACTAAAGAATGCTTGAAACCCAGCCCCAGACCTTGAAAAGCAGCAGAGGGAAAGGCTAGCCTTAAAGTGAATTTGTGCTTATGTACTGGCAGCAATCCTCTCCCACCTCACAACTTATTCCTTCAATGAAATCATGAGTCAGGGACCAAAGCCGGCAGAACGTTTTGTGGTAAGGCACACTAACAGTTTTATGATAAGGCAGTTTTCCCACTTTTTAGAAGGGTCTGCTCTTCAAGATCAAATCTTCCTGTGGAATGTGTGTTAGCGCAGAAGGGCTTTATAAGGTTCCTGATAAAACTTCTAGCTAAAGCTAGAGAAGCTATATCATAACACTTAGATAGTTTAGAAAAACCGTACTTACAAGGCTTGTCTTAAATCTGAGCTCCTGCTTCATCGTGTTCAAACTAGAACTTGTATCTCAAGCGATTACATTGCCAATAAAGTGAAAGATTTTCACCACAGCAGCTCTCCACGTGTCTCAAGGCAGTTATTTCACACTAAAGAATGCAGAAAGTATTTACACAAACCAGCTTTCCACTCCGTTATCAGAAACCCCACAGAAGCCACGAGGAAAGTAAAGAAATAAATGGAAGTGCAAAGTGAAGCACATGACTTGGCCAGCCATTTTAACAGCCAAAGTTTTCCCTTGCCTACTGTATTTCAGTTCTCCAGGTTACCTTTACTCTAGAATAAACAAACAAACAAAAATAAAATCACACAGTCAAAATAAAGCTACTGAAGTTTCACTACTTGGGCTCTTCCAACAAGACCGAGGTATATTATTTCCAACAGCTTCTGCCCAAAAGATGGCTTGAAACAATAGAATTCAAGTGAGATCTGACCCCCAGACATTTAAGAACCTGGAATAGAGACTTGCAAATAAGTTGCTTTAATCTTGTGACCAGCACTACATTTTGTTTGTAAATAGTTGACTGAAAACATTATGCAGTGTACCAGGACTTAATCTGTCAGACAGAGCCTCTGCTAGTAACCTGCTGATTAGAATGAGCATGGACAGCAACGTTTCAGCTGTCCTAGCAGATTTTTCCTTCAGCTCTAGAAAACTAAAAACAAAACAACAGAAAAAACAAACAAACAAAAAAACAAAAACAAAACAAAACACTAAAACCTGGAAGAGGCCAGAGGAAAGGGCCAAGCCTTTGTGTCTATTTTCCAAAGGAGGCTGAATTTCCAATGTATTTCCAAGTTGCACGCTGTGCCCACATAATTCAGAAGCCAGCATGTACAGCCATACGTTGTAACTCCATCACAAACAAGCAGCTGACGGGCAGTTTGCTGACACTGCTCATCAGAAGCAGAGTGGACAACAGTAGAAAAGTTTTCTCTAAGATAAATTCTGGAACAATGCCATGAATAAAGCTGGCTGTATTCAGAAGAACCTGCACTATTAGAAGAAAGCTGATATTCCAAAACTTTTGTCACTTCTGCCCCCAGATATTGACACAGAATCACAGAACACCAGAATTACAGAATGTTTTGCTAAAGTTACAAAAATTCCCTGGATTTCGAGTTAGCACCAAAAAGGCTTTTCTGAATACCAACTTAGAGATAGACATAAGATTGGCTCTTTCCACCATCAAAGCAGCACATTCTGTGCTAGCACACATAATATCATCAGGACAATTATCCAGGCACCAAGCTGACCAGCAGCATCTCCCTGCTGCTAAAGGTGATGGTGTCCTGGGCTTCACTGGAGAAGAGCTGTCAGCAGGTTGAAGAAGGTGAACCTTCTCCTCTGCTCAGCACTGGTGAGACTACACCTGATCTGCTGTGACCAGGTCTGGGCTCCCACTGCAAGAGAGACATGGACACATGAGAGAGAGCCCAGTGAAGGGCCACCTAGTTGACAAAAAGACTGGAGTATCTTCCTCTGGAGAAGGCTTGGAGGAGATCTCATCAATGTACAGAAATCCCTGAAGAGAGGGTGCAAAGAGGTCAAAGCCAGGTTCTTTTCAGTGGTGCCCAGTGACAGAACATGAAGAAAAAGACACAAACTGGAACACAGCAGGAGCCTCTACCCATGGAGATCTTCAGAAGCTTCTGGGGCACGGTCCTAGACAGGCTGCTCTGAGTGGCCCTGCTCGAGCTGGGCAGGCAGTGGGGGGGAGGGTCCAGATGTCCCCTCCAACCTCAGCCACTCTTAGGAACAGCCTTTCTGGAAGGAGAAACAAACAGACTAAACAAAAACAAAAGCCTGAAGAGAGGAGATAGCATATGCTGTAGTACAACCTCTACGTTCACTTTGTTGCGAGGAAAATATCAGTACCAACACAGGCAGCTACACAAAGAATAGTTTCAGAAGTTAGCCACTATGTGGGAATCCCAGCATGCCTGTGAGCCAGTGCTCTTCTTCCTGCTCCTAGCTATATCCAATTCTGCTTATTTTCTGGCTGTAAGACCTACACTCTCATTACCTATATGGAATCAACACGATTTGCAGACTCAGAAGTACCTAGCACATCCAGTGAAAGCTGCTGGAAAATGAACATTGCTTCTGGCAAAGGTGTGAACCGCTTCTTCCATTCATCTTCATACATGAAGCAAGCCTTCATGTATCCTCCAAACATGGCAAAACTAGTCTACTTAGATAATTCCCTCAGGGACCACCTTTTAATCATCTGAATGCTTATGTGGAATTTAATCTAGATAGCCTTTATACAAAGTTATCTTCATATCTTAGTTTATATTGGTTTCTCCATACACACAAGCTTTCTATGTCAGCATTAGTCATTTTCCAAATTATATTCATATACATTGAAGAGCCAAAATGTAATTCTGCAAGGCTGCATAGAACATCTGTCACATAACATTTTGGGCAAAACTCTGAATTCACCATTTCCATGTTTATGTTCCCTGTGGATTAAATGAATTCTCAAATGAAAGCAGTTTGCAAGTCATGAGACGTTTAATAGGTCACTTCTGCAAAGTGTTTAGTTTATTAAAACTGAAACACGTGGTCCTTTCTGCATGCTGCTCTAAATTTTATTCATTGAGATTAAGGATACTTGTGGGGGCAGTGCAAAGAAAGGATGGGAAGAGGCAGGCATTTTTTGAAACATACTGATGGAGTAATTATTGTAAAATATACCTGTCAGTCAAATGACATTCGGGTTGACTAAATACTATGCAAGAAGTTAAATTAAGAAAGTGCTCTTGAATCAGCTAGAGGGTACTTAGAAGAGCAAACATGCCTAGGGGTACAGAAATTACAAGTAATCATTTCAGTAGTTCTGGCCAACCTATCTAGCAAGTTTGAAGATAGTTTAATAAAAAACAAACCTGTATAAGGATGTCTAATATGGAAGTATATTCTTAAAGGAATTTAAGTATACAGTAAAACTAGCAGTTTTGCTAACTCTTCATTTCAAATGTATCACTAAAACTAGTCATGCTTTTATTACACAGTCAAAAATGAACTAATTCCAGCTCATTTTCAGTGTTATTTCATACGCTTCTGTTATGCTTTAGAATAGCTTAGCAGAGCAATCAAGGCCTCTTCATCCAAGAGCACCAGAAATTGAAGAAGCGTAAAAACAGAGACAAGAAAAGTCATCACAAGAAATGCCTTCACAGAGTAACCGAACCCCTACACCAGAGCTTTTCCCAAGGCTTTCCCATACCCCAGAAAGACAGAGCTCTGCAAAGCCTGGCTAATGCAGAAGCCAAGGCCAATGTGTTTCTGGAGAGCTCTTGTCTAATCTGGAGGTGGCTCTGGGTCTTCACTCGAACACAGAGAACAAGAGTGGTCCCTGCGCAGAGCTCACAGTTTCTTGATGCTGAGAGGTTTGACTTTCAGCCAGCTCTGTGCTCCTGACACCTCAACAAACCAACCCAACAGCTCTCCTGGAAAGTCAACAGAGGCTGGGGGTGTTTGAAGCCTCTCAAGGTCACCCTTCAGAAGTACTCAGCCGTGTCTGGAGAAGCTGACCTAAGAATTATTCTTTACCAAGAACACAACTACAGGAATGTATAATAAATGAAGGAAAGGCATTTACAGACACCACAATAATGTCACAGACTGAGCCTTAGAACTGCACAAAGACCTGCACAGTTAATGCGGTGAGAAGAGTGAGCGCTTTCCTCAGCACTTAGAAGGGTGAAGGAAAGAACTTAAGAATTAATAACACATTTCATCAGTAAGTGCCAGCTTAACAAAAACAACGGCCATTAGTGACAGATTCCATGGAAACTTCTCCACCAGGTGACACAGAGCTCACTTATGCCGAGTGTTCTTACAACGTTCTCATGTAATACTAATATCAAATTAACAGGCAAGTATTTTTACCTGCTGTAATTAGAGCTTAGAGTTTTTCAATCCATTATGTGTTGGTACCCTGAACTAAGCCAAAGCATCCCATTCAAGACTCAAAATAATAATAAAAAAAGCTTATAACTGTAACCAGTAGGGGTCATTTCAGTGTAAAAAATTGCAGTGAAAGAGAAGGCTAGAGACAGGAAGGAGAGTAAATACATCAGTTTCTATTCACACGGTTCTGTAAGTCACTTCCATTTCCCCCTCGTGAACGAGAGTAGGTAACATAGGGCTTTCACTCCCAATAGATAGTATTAAAAGGAGAGCAGCCTTTATTCTGTTAGCAGATAAAAGGAAACCATCGCTCAGTGCTATTGATTCATCAGGTATACAAGCCCAGCCCATTTCAAGAGTGTTGGTAAACTGCCCAACAGTTTCAGTCACACAACTAAGAACACAGAGCTAATTAACTTTATTTCAGAGAACAGAGGCAGCACATTAAGTCCTGTTTTTTGTTGTTGCTGTTGTTGTTGTTTTTTTCCCCTTGCTGCCACCACTCATACACTGTACACGCTGTAAGAAACAATGAATTTGCTATTGTTGCTTAGAATGAGGCAGTTTCCTGACAATTCCCTAATAGGTATTCCAGTACTATTTATTAGGCTGACAGTTCAGCTCAGTTGCTTTTCATTTACGAGAATGAAAATTAAATAGATAGCTTATCTCCCCAGCTATTCCTATAGGGACAGCTGGAACTAGTTTCTAACCACAACACTAATTGAAATGCAATCTTGCCAACAAATGCTTCATACTATTTTCAACAGTAGATGGGACGTGTTACGAGTTGAACTACAGCAACATACAGATTGCATCACTTCAGAGGAATGAAATACTCCTAAACTGCCAGAGACATCCTTAGTCCAATACAGTAAGGGAGCTAGAACATCGAGACATTTAAAGACTGGAGGCTTTCAGATCTTTTAACCAAGAGGACAGCAATTCAAGCCAAGCATTTACTTAAAAACCATGTAAAATCAAAAATCCATTCAAAACTAGGTAGGTCTTTTGAAGTACTTTTCTATTTGAAAACAACTTTTCCAATACACACTAAAGAAAAAAAAAAAAAAGGAGAGACTACGGCAACATACATATTTAACCTCATGGGCTCAATGAAGGTCTTCAAAGCAGTTTAGAAGCGTTTTTAATTCCTTAACAGGGTTTTTAACCCTGCAGCTGCTCCTATGTAAGCAACAACAGACAGGACACTCTGGCTTGCTGCGGTCTGCATTTTACCCCTAAGCGAGATGAATGGAGCAGCAAGCAAAAACCTGCGCCAGAAGCAAGGTCAGCTGCCCACTAAGAAAGATTGGTTTTAGTTCTCTCAAAACAGTGTATCATTCTAAAGGCCAGGTTTTGGACACTGCCTGCAAACAGCTTTTTGGACTTTCTACTGCCCTCTACCCGTCGCGAGCAGCAAGCCCCGCTCCTATTTTCCAGAATTGTCGAAGCTCACACTCGAAGTCTCACATACATTTCTACATATTCCAAACTACTGCTTATTTGTAAGCTCTATACAGCGCCATGTTTTCCCTCAGCCTGGGGGAAAAGCAAGCTGGAGGGACAAAGCAAGACAAGAGAGACTGAAACGCTTCTCTTCAGACTTGTAGGAAATTATATATGAAAGAACTCTTAAGAGACCCTGACAGATTCAACATTTGAAGAGGAGCTGCGAGGAGATCGCTTGCCCTTCGCACTAGTTCATCACTTCAGAAGCAGCAGGCATACAGCTGGAGCGGCTGCGACTCGTCCTGCCATGGGGCTCGTTCCTGATGTGCAAAACACAGACATGCCTTATCGTACAGCGAGCGTGTGTGGGCAGACAGGCGGGCAGATATTAAGTGACAGGAACAGGAAGGAAAAACTTTACAACAGATGATCAGCCTTTGTGTTTCCTTAAGAAGAAGGAATCCGGAACAGACATCATGTGTGCAGTGCTGACCTCCCCTGATCTCAGGCTGGCAAACTGTCCCCAGGTCCTCTCTTATCAAGTAATTCTAGCGGGGTACTAACAGCTGGCTGGTTTGACATAAACTATTAACAAGCCAGCGAGCTACTAAACAGAGAACGAAATTGGAAGAGCCTGACGTTATTGCAAGCTACCAAAACTAAGGGCGAAACTTTCAAATACTCTCCTCCTAAGCGGAACGGCTCGGAAGACGCCCTCGCAGTAGACCGGGGCGGGTAGAGCACGGCAAAACACAACAGCACGCGAAGCGACGCGGGCAGCTCCGCACGCAGCGCTCCGATCCCGCCGCGTTGCCGCGCCGGGGAAACGCGCTGGGGGCACCGGCGGAGGGGGGCAGGGAGCGGCCGAGGCATCCTCCGCCCGCGGGGCTGAGCGTGCTCGTCCCGTCCCGAGCCGGCGGCACGACTGCGCGCCGCCGGACGGTGGGGCAGTGCGGGGCTCCGCACCTGGGAAGGGGACTAGAGGGAGAGAAGGAAG
>JAOWBP010001760.1:26473846-26495092 GCA_028571105.1 Tragopan temminckii
CGTGGCGGCTCCCTGAGGTGCCCGCATCGTCGCTTAGATGCGGTGGAAGCAGAGGCGCTTTAAAGGAGTTCTGTCAGCACTGTTGAATCGAAGTGACGGCCGCAGGCCTGAGGCTGCGGCGGTCGCAGATAACCCGAGCTAGAAGGATCATCGAGTCCGACCGAGGATCGTCCGACCCCGGCTCCACTCAGCGCCACCCCAAGTTCAAACCCGATGTCTGAGCTGTCCAAGCGATATCCCAGAGCGTGCCACGTTCAGTTTTGAGCCCCTCAGTATGGGATATCTAGTGGGTCGAATGTGTCCGGAGAAGAGCAGTGAAGCTGGTGAAGGGACTGGAAAACAGCGCTTAGGCACAGCGGGGGGAACTGGGGCTGCTCAGAGAAAGAAGGCTGAGGGGAGACCCGGAGCCTCCGGCTGCCTAAAAGGAGCTTGTAGTGAGGAGGGTGTTGGCCTCTTCTCACCTGGCAAGTGATGGGACACGAGGCAATGGCCTGAAATTGCACCAGAGGAGGGTTATGTTGAATATCAGGAAGAATTTATTCATGGTGAGGATGGTCAAGCACAAGAACAGGCAGTGTTTAAGAGATGTGTGGGTATGGCACTAGGTTTAGTGTTGGGGCTCAGTAGGTTTGTTGGATGGTTGGACTCGATATTCTTTCCAACCTCAATCACTCTGTGTTTCTAGGTTTCTCTGCTTACCTTTTCTCATTTGTTTTGAGCCTTAAATTTCTTTTCATTTTTCCCACTTGGTGTTTAGAAAGAGACAAAGCATCTCTGTCCTACATAGGCATTCCAAATGTAACCTTTTCTGATACTGATAGTACTGCAAAGGAGGCCAGGACTGCTTCAAGCGCTCAGACGTGGATGCACCGTCATTTTATACATTAGCATAGAGTTATTTCCTGTTCTATGCAGATGAAAAAACAAGTTCTTCCCAGGCAGCATTTAAAGATACTGCTCGAGAAAACAGCCTTCCATAGACATAGTCAGGAGGGAGCAAAAATGCTCGATCAGGCAAATATGTAAATGAATGATCCAAGGGATGGAACACCTCTCTTGTAAGGACAGGTTGAGAGAGTTGAGGCTGTTCTGCCTGGAGAAGAGAATGCTCTGGGGAGACCTGAGGGTGGCCTTTCAATATCTGAAGGGGGGTTATAAGAAGGAAGGGAACAGTCTCTTTATTAGGGTCTGTTGTGACAGGACAAGGGGAAGTGGTTTCAAACTGAAAGAGCGCAGTGTTAGGTTGGACATAAGTAAGAAGTTTTTTTACAGTAAGGGTAAAGACCAGGTTGGATGGGGCCCTAGGCAGCCTGATCTCATAATTAGATATTGAGGTTGGCAGCCCTGCCTGCAGCAGGGGGTTGGAGTTTGATGATCCTTGAGGTTCCTTCCAACCCAAGCCATTCTACAATTCTATAATTCTATGATTTTTAGGGTGGTGAGGCACTGGCACAGGTTGCCCAGAGAGATGGATGCCATGTCCCTGGAGACATCCAAGGTCAGGCTGGATGGGGCTCTGAGCACCCTGATATAGCTCTAGGTGTCCTTGTTCACTGCAGGGGAGCTGGACCAGATGGCCTTTAAGGGTTCCCACAGCCCTTCTACAGGACCTTGTGTCACAGTCCTGTGTGATTGACTGTGGGAGATATGGCTGGACCAGATGGAGTCAAAATCAGACAGAACTTTATTTTTGATTGCAATTCAGTGAATGCTGAAACTATTTGGAAGCCACAAGTCCCTTCAGTGTGAAAATTCTTTAGTGTAGAACCCAGAGCTTTCTGTAACTGCGAACAGTTCTTCACCCACAGTACTTTCTGAACTGTTCTGATCGAAGACAAGAAATGACTCATCATAACATAAAGATATAAATGAATGTCTCAAGGACTAGCTCGTGGAAGTAGTAAATACGAAGATTTAAGAAAACAGACATCAATAGGTTTAAAATTTTTTTTTATTGTGCTGCCAAGAGCCAAATTACAAGAAACCGCCTTACAGTTAAAAAAGTAAACAAGCAATCTGCTGAACCGCAGTGCACTCCGAGTGCCACATATGCATCTATTTTTCAGAAAATTATATCTGCATTTCTCTTACAAGAGCACAACAGGAACCAAAGTAAAAGAGTGTAATGGATACAGCACATAGGATAAATCATATCTTTAAAATAATAATAATAAAATAATAATAATAAAAAACATTTTACACCATGTCCTATATCCTGCTAATATTTTCAGAATATGGCCTTGATTGTAAAACAAAAGCAAGCATTTACAATTTCTGGATAAAGACTGCTTACTCTTATGCAAGGAATGGATGTCTTGTCTTGACAAAATCTTTGTAGTAACTGGACAGAAACGTCTCTGTTTCAATATCAGATTGAGTACAAAACACTGGGGAGACCACATTTTTTCTTATTGGTGGTTGGAAATGGAAGTTACATAAGCAGAAAAAATGTTGACCCTTGATGATACACCTATTTTTTGCTTTGATGCAAACAGCTAGAACACCTTTTTGATATTCTAAAACAAACAAAAAAATTGTTAATCTTCAGATTAATAAATTAGGTCATTATAATAATAAATTAGGTTTTTTTTTTCTTTTCAGTTTTTAAAGTTCAGCAACCTCTGACCAAGTATTTACAACAATACTTGAGAGTTCCTTTACAAAAAATACATTTTCTTTTCACATTAAGCATACTGGGTATCTGTGTCTCTTATGACAAGCATTTGTAAAAGAAAAAAGGCAATGCACAAATGGGTAATTAGTATAAAAGTGCCAAGACCTGTTTGGAAAGTTAACATTGTATTATACAGCCAGAGTTATAAATGAGGCAAGCTACAACAAACTTCCAGCTTAATGTGGACAATATTCCAGTAGTTGTTTCAAACAATTGTTTGAAAAAAAAAATAAAAGAAAGAAAGAAAAAAAAAACAATAGAAAATCCAGGAGCTGATGGTGTTATTCTATGGAGCTGATTAGTGCTGCATGTATATTGTCATCAGTGTCTCTAGCCAATGCATTCATTAAAAAGCCTTTTTAAGGCTAAGCAGGAAAAGAAAAATAAGAAACACCCTGAAATGTAGCAAGTAGCAAGAGCAACGCTTACTGCTATAATCGTGCACATACTGTACACACGCAAACACAAGAGTGCACACACACACACACGCACACAAACACTTTCAAATCAAACTGTAGGTAGAATGAGATGCTCTTTTCTCGTCTTTTCTAAACTCACAAGTGATTAAGCACTGATATGGAATGCCTGTTTATCTGTTTTTGCTCTGGGTAAAATCTCTCTCAGATAAAAATACATTCAACAAGAAAAAAAAATAGAAAAAATATATACTGTATACATAGTATTTTATATATACAGTATATATACGTATAGTGTACATACACATGCATGTATATATACATATGTATACCTACATGCATTTGTATATACATATATATACACAAACATACAAATACTTTTTGTTGTTTTTAGCATAATTATATTTACATAAATATTCCTATAATGCTAAAGTTTAAAGAAGCATGATCTCCTTTTTTTCTGAGCTTCAAAAAAGGTGCTTGAGTAATATACAATTAAAATTAAGCAGCTTCCTAGCATGGAAGTAGTTTCTAAATCTGCATACCAGTAAATAAGAACATCAACAGGAAAAAAAAAAAAAACAACAACCTTAAAACAGTCTCTTTTTTACTCTCTTTTAAGCAAGAGCTTTGTCCAACAAAAAAATATTTTTCCTTCTCCTGTATGAACAACCAGAGATTGATATCAAATAACAAAATGAAACCACAACAGACAAACAAACAAACAAAAGCCCCTGGAACTGCATGGTGTTCTTGACTTTTCCTTCCTTCCTTCAATACTGCTGTCAAAAGATCCAGTGCTCATTTCAGGAATTACTTAGGCCTCAGTCATTTGCTAACTCTGCCAAAGTCTGGCTAATCTAGCCAATCAGCTTTGAAGAAAACAAAAATAAAACAAAAAACAAAAAGCAGCACAAGGTGTAATTTTGTACATCCTTAATAAACCCACCCTTTATTTTCTGCTATAACCTTTTCCTTGCTATTTCATTAACTACTGCAGCTTCTCAACATATAGAAAAATATTTGCAGCTACACCACACCTGTGATGTGACAAATTCTGTTCTATGATTATATTATTGTAGCAACAGCTGGAAAGAAAACATCAGACCTTTTTATTTATTTTTTTTTCACTTGGGGTTAGGATTTGCTGCAACAGATGCAATTTCAGAACAACAAGAAAAGCCACTGTCCTGCTGCTTGGTGGTATTTATTCATTTTCTTCTCCAGCCAAGCATGACCAGCTTTTCTTCTCTGAAACTTCCTTTTACCTCATTGCCTATCCCTAACCCCTGATTCCCCCTCCCAAAAAACCTCTATAGCTATGTTACAAGCAAATACACCTTAACAAGTTTTAAAACTTTGGTTCTAAGAAAACACTTGGTCAGTTATCTCAAGGAAAAGTGGGAATGCTTTTTCTGGCACATTGCAGGAGTCAGAGCTCATCCCAGTAAGGTCTTAGAGCTGTACATGTAGTCACAAATCCAATACAATCCACTAAGCAAGTGCACGATTCTAGCTTTATTTTAATAGCAGACTTAGTCTCTTTCTCTCTCTCTCATTCTTAAATCCTTGGTAAGGGTGCAATTCTTCAAACTGTTTGATAGAAGTTATCTGCCTGTAGGTTGTTCTGTTTCTGCATGCTGTAAAATCCGCTGTATCTTGAATCCGGGTCTGCAATTCTTAGCATCCTCTGAGAACTGTCCACCTGGACCATGGTACCTTTCTTGCAGTCCACATATACCAGTTGATTGTTTAGGCAAGATGGCTATTAAGACAGAAAGAGAACATTGAATCGGTTATTTTTTTTCTGTATTCGACCCACTGTTAGCAGGTGTTTGTGGTACAAGCCCATAAACACAAAGGGAAATCAAATTGGCAATGAAACATTTTGGACTCTTGCTAAGTTTGGTAAAGGTTTATGCCAAGCACAATGACAAACCAACAGCCTCTTACAAATCACTATTTTTCATCTTCTCAGTAAAGTTCTGGTATTCTCTTTTCTCAGTTGAACTGTTACCTATTAGTCTTTCGCTACGCAAGGGCTTAAACTTGTTGCCTCAGAGGTGCAGGAGGTTGTTTCCAAAACTTTAATAGCCTCTTTATAGCTGATCATTTTCGAGAACGTTTTGTTCTTGGTGACAATACCACTAGGATAATGGAAGAGATTTCTTTTATTTTTATTCAAGCAATTCAAGTTGATTGTCTCCTCCGTTAAATGTGAGATTCTGTTACCTTAAGGAGCAATTCTATGGAAACCAGTTGACTCACAGGTAAGAAAAGAGTTTACAACAAAACAAGGAATAAAAACACAAAAATAAGGCCACATTTTACAATATTAAAGTGTTATTTTATGTGACAAGAAGAAGCGGGAACAGCAGTAGACAAAATCTCCCATTTATTTCCTAGACTAAATTTGAGAATGCATAGCAGAAGTGCAAAATCTAGAGAATTGTGGAAAAACCTGACAGAGAAACAAGCAGTATATGTTTTCTTCAGATCCAGTAGAAGATGGGTACATTGTTGATGTATCATTGTCCTTTAAGTACCCCTTCTTCTAAAGCTCGTCAATAAAATTATCTCATCCTGTATACTATTATATAGCTTAGTATCTATGTGTCGATTTTTAGATTAACATCAAATGTATATATTTTTTTCTGCTTTCTCAGCATATTTAAATAACTGCAAGCTGCAAAACCTTTCTCCTGCAGCCATCATAGAGAAAGCAGAAAGAAAACCTGATGACATGTAGCTTAAAGGGTATAATGGAGTATGTACTCCTCGGAAAAGTAGTTCCAATCCCAAAACTCCTAAACACAACTAGGATTCTGGGGAATATTTTTGCTCAAAACACTACATTATTTTATTTCATTAGCATCAGGAAGATAAAAGAGATGAAAAGCTATATTGTAATGGTTTATAATATCAGTAACAACTCTGGAAAAAATGAAAGATATCCTCCGAAACAGAACACTTGACTATTAAAAGTGCCATTTCATGCGACTGTGTTATCAGCGGATAGGCTGAACAACAGTGTTTAGTCTATGATATTTCTAGTGTAAATAAAATCTGTAATAAAAATCTTTATTGGTTTCAAATTCATTAAACTTTTTACAACCAATCAGTGATTTTATGTTAAAATTGTCCAATATAATGCAGTTATTAGAAAATGTGATGAACATTACTAGCACTTACAGTATCTGATGTTGGACTATACTTTGAAAGTGGATGGAAGTTTAGAAAACAAAACCTTTCTCCCAGATGATGACTGCAGATGAGAATTGCGTACAATTATGTACACACATATAAAGTTGGGAACTTTTTTGGATTTTTTTTGCTGAGCTTGATTTCTATCCAGTCTCCACTCATCACTGCATCAAGCAAGAAATTACTGGCATTCATTCAATAATGAAAATAATTATTCAGGAGATTAAATAAACACCACCAGCCTCAAAGGTATAAAAACGATTCAGGCTTAAAAGAAAAATAACTGAGTTCGTATGATGTGCATTCAATTGCATCTCACAGAATATTCTAGTCAATCTCATTTTTCAGAAGGGTGAGAAACTGGAAATAGGCATGAATATGGCACCTTTGTTGGAGCTTTGTAGCAGGACACTGGAATCCACTGCTTCTTCTGATTGATGAGCAGAAAGACGATGATTACTAACAGTGCTATCGTGATTGGAATTGTCACCAAGGCAACAGAGCTAACTGACGCATCTTCACTGGGGTGTGGTCCACTTCCACTTCTGTACTCTCCCTGGAGATGATTCATGTCTGCAAGACAAACGTGGGCATTTGACATTAGTAATGATAAATGGGCCCTTATCCATAAATAATATAAGAGCCTCAGTCACAAACCTTGTCATTTTCATGAATTTGGACTTTTTCTCCTGAAATGTCCCTTTTTTATATAAATTAGAATAACTGAAAGCTAGTAGTTTGTGTAGTGACTATATTAGCCAGGAAAAGGCTATCAAAAAGAGGAAATTGGATGGAATCTAAAGGAGCAATAATAAGCAACTGTGACAGCTCAGTTGTATTTACTTCATCTTATCTGATCACAACCAAATTCCCACTCATAGAAGAATTATGCTGTATTTCTGTGCAGCAGAAAACCTGGTAGTCTTACAATGAAAAGTTATTTGTTTTTTTTTTAATCATTTTTAATTTTTTAAGCTGATAGAGCAGTTCAGTCCTGTCTGTTCTCGCCTGTTGAGAAATTATTACAATACTTGCACCAATCAGCCTGTGAAAACTGCCCACTGGCAGTCTAATAGACTCAGTTTTTCATGTAATTTCAAAGCACGATCATTTTCAGTGACACTATTCCCACGCAGTTTTCAGTGCACATTTACAGTTTCTCAGTCAGGATAGACACAAGCCAACTCCCAACACTTCTGAAACGTGAAAATGTTGCAATTATAAACAGTGTAACTCTATAGTTTTGTGAAGTAGTTACATTTCGGATATCCTTTCTCCTAGCCACCAAGTAGTAGCATGCGATGATATGATACTTGGATACAGAAAAAAATATATACAAATTTTAATAGTCCTTCAATTAGAAAAAGTTAGCAAAGAGTGTGACATGCAGTGTTTTCCCCTACCCTGCTGGGTAGTGTAGTTTTAAAACCAAAGATGGATTTACACCATTAAACAATTTTAACGGTCTTGTGTCATTACACCTGAAGTGTTCTTCTGTTCCACAGCCATTTTTCTATAATATATTCAGTGTGGGACTCAAGAACATGGGGCAATGGACAAAAACTATAACACAGGAAGTTCCATTCAAACATGAGGAAGAACTTCACTGTTAGGGTGATGGAGTGCTGGAACAGGCTGCCCAGAGAGCTTGTGGAGTCTCCTTTTCTGCAGATAGTTAAGACTCATCTGGACACTTTCCTGTGCAACCTACTGTATGGGACCTGCTTTGGTAGGGTTGTAGGGACCTAATGATCTCCAGAGGTCCCTTCCAACCCCTGCAATTCTATGAAGGTATTGTACGTTTTTCTGTTTTTATCTTTCAGTACAAGAATGTCAAATGGACCAATTCAAAGTTCATTGATGCCTATGGCATAACAGCATCCTGCTTTCTAGCTTGTGTATGAAGAAGACACTGCAGAATCACTCTAAATTCACCAGTTTATCATATTCATAACTGTACAGAACTCTGTCATACCAACAAAGATGTGTCTTCCAAGCTGAAGATGTAATGATAACGAGATCAAATGGCTTAAGTATACTTTAATAGACTGAGTCCTCTTTGCTCAAAACCGTATAATAACAGAGTAATATTCTCAGATAACCATCTTTTTCAGAGCATTACATAGATGCTACCAGAATTGAAAAAAAAATAAGCACATTAAAACATGGGGAATAGTCACAGATCTAAGTTAGCCCCATTTATATCAGATCTTACCTCTGTGAATGTGGATGATGTCATTTTCACTTGGTGTTGACCAGTTTGGCACTTCTAGTTCAACATCTCCTCGATGATTTGTCTTCTCAATAGGGATGTTAGTAGGTTCAGGTACATACATCTCTGCAAAATGAGATGAATGTCTTTCACAAATTACAAGCTTCTTAATTTTCTGGTGCTGCTCTTAACTCAGTAGATACATCTGGCTATCTGCAGTGCTTTCTATTATGGATCTTTCCATTTGTTTTAGAATTTTCTCCATTACAGCTATGGGATATGGTTTTAATTTGACATAGTATCTTTAATTTGTGTTAAAAAATTTCCACTGTATGAACAAGATTCATGCATGTTGTCATAATCATTATACTAGTGTAAAAGGAATGACGTAGTCCTGTAAACAACTTTTTGCTTTTTAAGAAACCATTTCAGAATAGATGGCTAAGGCTTGGTTTGTGATACTAAATATCGAAAATGCCATGACAGGGCTACATTCTTCCAGCTGGTACATAACTGACTTTTTTTTTTTTTTCCTCTCCTGTAGTTCCCAAAGTAGGAGAATTGAAAGAGATGCTACTGCTGAATTGTCCTGCCAGAAGTAGTTATTAGCTAACTCAATAAGAAGGAAAACACCTGCAAAAATATGTCAGGAGTAGCATTAAAGAGCAGTTGCAGTTCTTATGTCCCTTTTGTCCACAGCTAAGACAATTTCATATTACATACATATCAAATTAAAATATGTTAGTAATGAAGTATTTGAAAAGTAGTGACCTAGAAGGAACAGAAATATTAATTACTGGGCAAATACGCAGAAGTGCAAAACTATTCATTTTCCTACTTCATTAGTTTGTTTTCATAACTTTGTATACCAACAGACAGCAGAAGCAAAAAAAACAAACAAACAAAAAAACCAAAACACCAATTTTTGAATCTGCAGTTCTTAGAGTAAGTAAAATTCAAACTATATGTTTGCACAGTGTGCCTATATGTTATTCATTTTCCTGAAGCCTAAATGTCTCCATGACATCACTCAATATGGACTGAAAACAATAAAAAACCTAACTGTCAGTCCGGGAAAAGAGCGGTGCAATAACCTAATTTGTTACATCACATTACCTGGACACATGGGACAGCAGCTTCCCTCCACATTGATGGGTTCAGCACAGGGGAGGGGTGGGCAGCTGACAGTGGAGCAGAGAGTCTGGCCCTGCAGGCAGTAACAGTGCGTGCAGCTGTCGATGTCCCAGCGTTCCTCATCTGCATATGTTTTTCCACTGAAGTGGCAGACCACTTTCTTTGGTACTGTATCTTCTGTTGAAGAAAAACAGAGCAGTGTTGGGATGGTCAATTGCACGCAGACCTGATCTTTTCCCAAAATATAACAGTGAAAAAATAACTAAGAAGAAATCCCAGCTATAATTAAAAGACCCTCTCCACATCTTCCATAGATTTTTCAGAAATATAATTTCTGCTTCTTTATGAAGTACATCACCAGCCCAAACTAATGCTTCTCATTTCCCTCATACAAGAGGCTAGAAGATGGATGATTGGGACATGAAGCAGTGATATCAAAAGTACTGTGAAAATTAAGATAAAACAAGATAAACTTTTTTTTTTTCTTTTGACTGTTTGAGTCTCCTAACTCATCCTCCTCCTCTTCTCCTAGTAAATCCTATTTAAATCCTATTTAAAAAGAAAGCCAACATATAGTTCTAATTACCAAGATTCAAGACAGACAAACTCAATCTGGAATACTTCAAGACAAGACTAGGAAGGATGCCAAGAAGAAGGAAGCAACTCTTGAGTGATGTAACTAGAAGAGTTTTGACTATTTATTATGACAAAACAGATATTAAGGGGATATGTTTATTCTTTGTAACTGCATCAGTGGGAACTCCCATGAAAAGGGTAGCAAGTATGTTTTTTTCATGGTCAGTATTATGTAAGTTGGAAACTGGCACGACTGTAACCCTCAAAAAAGTGAGGTTAGGTTCCAGAACACTTTTTCCAAAGATTGAGAGCTACAAAATCAACTTTTTTTTCAGACAGATTTTGACACATTATGTAATAGAGACCTAGATGTGATAAATAAAGTAGGTCTTGGGAAAACACTCAAAACCAGCATTCATTTTCTTTTTAAGCATCCAATACATCTTCATTTTAATGCTGATACCTACGCAAGTCTTTCAGATTGCCTATATTATACCTTCGATTTCACTAAGAAGATGATCATGCATTGCTTAACTTCTTTATTTGCTGCTATAGCATTTTACAGATTATCAAACAAAAAAAAACAGTACACAGCAGAACCTCCAAAACCCAGACAGAACCTCATTTTCATCATAGCTTCTCAGTACCTTTTTCTGCTAAAGGCAGAAGTTATTCTGAAGAAACATGGTGATGATACTGGATTTGCAGATTAAGCAGATGCATGAGACAGCAGAACCAAATTGCAAAGAAACCCACTAAGCTGTTAGAGAAATATTGGTTTAATATCCATACAGATTACATATATGTCAGCTAGAATTACCTCCAAAATATAAATACAAATCCTTACTAAATATTTTGGCCATCATTATAGATTTTATTTAGAGACAACATAAATAGATCAATATTATCTACAATAAAAAGGTTTGCAGTCAGCAGACCAATGTCAAATATCTGGACACAGTAAATTCAAATACAAAAGAAGGCTACTGAGTACTACTGAGAAAATACTAATGAAAGCATCTGAAAAGCTTAGAAGTTCCAGAGGTCCTTGAATTGGGCATCCATGTGTCCATGGATATAACTTCAAGTAGAAGATTTCTATATGAATATGGGATATAGGAAAGTAGGAGTGGGAGGAAAAAATGGTCAAAAGCTGCAAAAAACACATACAATTTCCATTTAAAAATGATTATTTTTGTGTTAAAAGTGTTCATAAAGAGGCAATGAAGACCTATTTAGGTTAGGATGTAGGTACGTCAAGGGACAGAGCAAGAAGCACAGCCTGAGTAGTTCTCTATTTCTTACTCTTAATCCAAAACTAAAGCTGAGCACTCCCTGTTCACCCTGGGCTGATCTAATCCCAGAAATGTTACCTTGCCTCACTCAGGACAGCTTCTTCAAGTCTGCAGCCCTGTTGGCTGGATGGCTGAAGAAGTCCTTTAACTTTCTCAAGTTTCATGAGTTTACACAGAACACAACAAAATTTAATACATACAGTGTTTTTTTAGAAAAATGAACAAAGATAAACTCGGAGTAGCAGTCTTGCACCTCTGAATATTTAAAGGAAGATCCTGTGCATATCTCCCGCTTGATGTCCATCTCTATAAGAGCATAAACACAGCATAAAGATGAAGGCTACGACACCAACAAGCACTCAAGAAGAGTGGAAACAAAGGAGAAGTACAGCGCGAAACCCACGTGGAAAAATGCAGTTCAAAAGACAGTGTGCAGCTCTACTTGTCTTTTCTCATATTTCCTCTAACTTCACCAGGAAATCAAACACATCTGGTAAACATACAAAGTCAATGCTGTTTTGTGCATAAGAGTAATCTTTTCACTCATCAAATGGACATCCCTTTATCCTCTCTAATGTAGATGGTTATTTTTCCTAATTAGTATTTCTTTGCACAAGAAAGAAAAATGTTGAACACAGGATGAATTTGAGAATTCAGAAAACAACAAAGCATCCAAGGCCTGCAAGACTTTGAATTTAAATCTGTGCCGACTTGTTAGACATGAATAAGATCTGGATCCAGAAAGAAGTAGAATAAAATACAGTGCTAAAATCCAGCATCATTTTTGAAATTTCAAAAAATGAACAAGTCTTGTTACTGCTACTACTTGTTCCCTACTAAATACTTCATCAACTATTACATGAAAATAGGAAGGAAGAACTTCTACCAAGATGTTCTTCACAGTTCTCAAGAAATAAGCAAAGAAGTGAGAAACATGAAGGTTTTATTCTCCATTCTGTGAAATTTCACATGGTTCTGTTTATCATCTGCAGTTGTAATCTTTTATCTGCGGTACTGTATATCTTGATATAACATATACATTATCAGTCAGATCTTCCTCTAAATCCTCAAGTCTGTATGAAAATTACATCTTTATATTCCTGCACTTGTACCTTGAAACTGCAAATAATGATCCTGAAAGCTCCCTGTGCAGATTTTAATCTTCAGTTCAACAGAAGGCACAAATGGCTTTTCCCCAAAACAGGAAAATATATTTCAATTTGGAAATAAAACTTTCTCATTCCCAAGGAAGGGGTAGCAAGTTATGGACTACTTTTATTTGCTCACCAATACAGTAAGGACAACACTGTCCCTTTCTCAAAACAGGTCGCTCACAGGATACTGGTGGGCAAGACTCAGAATAGCATCTAATTACACCATCCATGCAGATGCAGCTGGTGCAGACATTGGGCTTCCAGGACTCAGCTGTCAGAAAAATATCTCCTTCATCATTTTTGCAGTAACTGGGCATGCTCACATTGCTTGACAAAGAAGGCTGAAGAGGCTCGTCTGTAAATATAAGAAATTAAGTTAGTTAACCTACAGCAGCTAACTTCTTTGATATTACTTCTACGTAGGGCTCATCCTTGTCATGCTTGCCAGTTCAGTACCTGCAGTTCATAAGGATCTCATGATATGCTCTAGAATAAAGCTGATGTAAACCTTTACCAACTTTACTCAAGAAAAACCAACCAACAAACAAAAAGATGGTGAAATCATGAAATGATCATTGTCAGAAGCAGTCTGTCAGGGACTCTGAATGTTCTCAATGGAGTGGCATATAGGAATTCATCTTATATCAGAGATATTGAATTTTAAGCCTAAAAGCTGAATCCTAGATTCAGTTCCAGTCCTTCTGTGATGAAAAGTCAAAAGCTATTATGCTGCTATCATCTTCTCAAGTCTTATAGGAGATAATTATAAGCTGTGGAGAAGCAGATGGAGCTTGATCAGCCTTCATCTTGATGCTGATGTGTCGGCTTTGATTCTCAGGCACTCACACAGGGGAGATATTTCTGTAATGAAGCTGTATCTTAACAGACATTATAGATCCAGAAATATGAGTGTAGGTACAGAGAACATGTAAAAAAAGAAGATAAAAAGATTCATAAGGGGACTCAGATCAGGTTCTCAATCTAACTCTGCAAAACAGGAGACTAAGCTTCTCACATAGCCAGTGAAGAAGGATGAACGTCTTCAAACATCTATGTTTATTTTGAAGATAAACAAAAAAAATGTTCACGGTTAATAATTAGAAAAATGGTTGTTGGGAGAACAGGCTAACATTTTCGCTGAAAAAAACCTTGCCAGGAAAAATAACAACTCCCAAACCAACAAACACCCTGTGTAAGAAATGGCAAAACCTAGTTTAAGTAAAACGTTTAGATTTTGTTTTTAATAAAGAAAAATATTTTCTCAGTGAGTTTACATATAGATCCTAGGTCTGTACTGCATTACATCTCATTTGCTATGTAAAACAGGAATTCACATTTATTTATAATTGTATCTCTATCCCTAGGGAAAAGCAAATCCTGTTACCTTCTTGACACTGTGAGGCAGTCTACTGCTGGGCTGGAACGGTCTGATACTAGTCAGCTGCCTTCAAGTCACTCTCAAATCATATCAAAGAGGATAAAAACGGCAAATTTTCTTTTGTGACCAAATCCCAAATATCCAACCCTTACATTATTAGATTTCCCTCAGAGAAGTTGTCCAAACTTCAGGACCACAGTTCCCCCAGCAGATGAGATAACTATTGCACACAGTCAAATTTTGCAATTGAAATGGGAGGACTGCAGGCTTAAACTCCAAAATGCTAAAGGAAAAAGGCAAAGCAACAACCAACTGTGCACACACTGAAACAACTAGTATTCATAACATAAAGTCTAAAATCAAGAAAAGACTGATGAAAACTAGCTGTCAATATATACCTGGGCACTGAGGACAGCAGGAATCCTGTGTGCGAGTGGGGTTTTGACAAAGAAGAGGAGGACAGACTTCAGTCTCACACAGGACTCGTCCGCTGTGGCATGTACACTGTGTGCAAGAATCAATGTTCCACGTTTCTCCTTCTACAAAGTATTCCCCACCAGGCGCATGACAGATTGATGGACTAGTGAGCTCTGGCTTCTGCACAATTATTTCATCTGGAAAAAACAGAATTAGAAGATAAGAAAAATCAACTGTGATTCCAATGATTAAAACATATACTCAACCTTTTATATCTTGCTGTTATTATAGAAAATACTAGGATTAACAAAACCGGCTATAAATCCACTCCTAAAGAAGCTCTTTTTAACTCTGTGTCACTTACTTGTATCTCACGGAAAATGTAAAAAAGGTGAAAAAGGAACACTTTGGGAACCAATTTGAATAAATGCTGGTTAATGTACATCAGAGATAACCAAGTATTCTTGGAATTTTGGAAAGAAAGCAAACCAATCTACAACATAGAAATTTCAAGAGACAACTGTCATTTTCTGAAAATGTATTTGAATTGCACAATTTCTTAATTGCTAAATATTAACATAAATGCAATTCCTGTAAGGATGGATAAGTACGTATGCAGTCTGGGATTTGAGAAGATTCAACAGTCTATGATAAAATTCTGATGTGATTTGTGCCCATAACATACAATGCAAGACTAAAACCAAAACCAGATAATCTCTATCCATATCTCCTAAAAACTTAAAAGCACTTAACAATGGAAATATGTCACTGATTGTTTCATAAAGAAAAATTAAAAATTAAAAAAATAATCTGTAGTAATGACTGAAGTAAAAACAGAACGCAAGATGAACCCAGTGAGTAGACTTTAATTTTCAGTGATTATCTCACCGAATTAATCTTAGCTCCTTTTCATCCAATTAATTACATTAAGTCTACAGCCTAGTCAAAGACTCATCCAGCCTGGATTAGAAATCCAGGCAGTTAGAGAATGGATCTGACCTCCTTCAAATCTTCTAACCACTAGGACATTCAAATAATGGGGGAGCATTCTTCACCAATGGATGTTTTAAAAGTAAAAAAGAGACCTGCCTTGCATTTAGACAGTGTTTAAGCAATTACCATCAGTGAAATTCTGCCATGGACTATGCTTGCACAGCCTGGTTAAAAAAGCTCCCACTGCAAATAATGGATGAATTTCAAAACAACAACTTTGTGATATTTTCTAATAAATTTACATAGATGACAGGTTGGCATGCTGGTTGCTGTGGACCTGGCATGAACCAACAAGCTTTCTCCATGCACTGCATATAGGAATCAAGCTGCCCCACTTAGTACGCTTTATTCAATTCCATGAGCCATGAGTTTAACCTGTTGCAATGTGAAGCTGCAGGCTTGTTAGTGCATATTGCTCTTTGGCTTCAATTCAACCCAACCGATGTTGGACATTAAGAACTGAGCTCCCTCAGAATTCCTGTGCTGTGAAGAGAAGGGATTAGAAAGTGACCCAGTATCCCTAAGTGATTCAGTATCCCTAAACCATTCTCTGTAGGTCCCTCTCTCCTACTCTTGTCATTTGGATAGCTCAAAGCTAACAAAGTGCATGCGCTTATCACCGCATTCTTAATAACGTTGTATTTGTCTGATGAATTAAGTTTGTGCCCTTTGCTCTGTGGTGTTGCTTCATAGAAGATGCCCAGTTCCACCACTTGCTTTCTCTTCTGAAGAATGACAGGTAGAGCTCAAGAAAATAGACTCAGGCTGATCATTCCCTGTTCAGAAAGTACTTTAATATTTTTTCCTTAAGGGAATTAACTCATCTGTCAGTGATTAGCTTATGTCACCTTTTTCCCACTGCATACATTTCTGAACAGCAAATAGGATTGAGTAGCATTTACCACACTTGAAGTGACAGCTAGTCTGCTGCCCTGTCACTGTCTGACTTATTTCAGCTGGAACAATCTATTACATTTTATGCAAAAAACATCCAGAGTCAGGCAAGCTTTGCATTAAGTTCTTTGCAAAGTCACAGCTTATATACTGCTCATAATCATAAATGCCTAACCAGAGAGTACCGCTGTATGTATGGCACTGCTTACAGCTCCCTTACCAGCATTGCTATTGATATATTATTGCAATTGAGTTGCTGCAAATGTGCAATTACTATATTCCTGATGGAGTAACTAGCAAGGCAAGCACGTAGTCTTTCTGAGAAGCATGGTTCTACAAAACACTAGAAGTTAATGGCTTTCTAAATCTTGCAGGAAACCTGGAGCTTTCCGTAAGAACTGGGACAATCCACTTGAATCTCATAATATATAGAAACATGGTTTTAATGAGTGTTTTAGCAAAGTATTTCCTGTTCTGTTGAAAACCAAATGTGAAATTGAGCATAAACAACTTTTTCAGTGTGAAAAGAGATTTCTGAGAGCTGCCACTTCCCTGACAGTAGGCTAAAAGTGTAATTTAAAATTCACTACGTCAGGACTGCTGATTATTTATGTTAGATACATTTGACTGTCATGCTCACAACCTCACAAATGCAGCTGCATTCCTATCTGTAGAAAGCCATGATATTCATTTAATAGCATCAGTGTGGAATCAATACACTGCAAACTAAAATCAGAAGTACATAGCAAACGAACAGAAAACTTTGGAGAAAGAGAACCCCTCAGAAACAAATTTGGCCATATTAATTAATACTCACAGGTAACAAACTGAAAGAAACTAATCTCTGGTTACCCTAGCACTGTATGCATTTGCACCAAGTATGGCTTTTCTAGCACAGAAGCTAGACGACAAGTAAAGACCAAAGGATGTTAGGCAGAGAAATCTAGGTAGATACCATATCTCTAGGACCATATCTGGACTCTACTGGGATAACACTGCACTCTGGTGTGGCAAAAATCTTACATACAAACTGACAAAACCTGTCAGATGCTTAATAATGGGAGAGAAGGAAGCAAGTAAAGGATAGATCCTCAAGTGTGCATAAATAGTGGGAGTAACTTTCTTCATGTTTCCATGTCAGCTAACAATTTCATTAATGGTTATCATTAATGAGATGCTAAGGGGAAATTGCTCAGCCTCAGTATGCACTGCTAAATTACTTAGTATTAGAAATAGCTCTGGCTCTGTAAAAAAACTACGCCAAAAGCAACACCATGACTGGCACTGGAACCACAGACACTGTGCCCAGTCTCAATACTGGGAGCAAGTGGCACATGCTGAGAGAGGCTGAAAGGCAGATCAACCTTTTGCATATCCTTTTGAGGACTATGTTTTTCTATTTACAATTGGGTGCAAAATAGATTGGAGATATTTGCTGAAGCAATCTGAAAAGATCTACTGTCTAGGGCTGCTCAGCCTGGAGGAGAAGGCTCCAGGGGAGACCTGAGAGATGCCTTTCGGTATCTGAAGGGGGGTATAAAAGAGAAAGAGACAGACTCTTTATAGCAGGACAAGGGGAAATGGTTTCAAACTAAAAAAGGGGTGATTTAGATTGGATATGAGGAAGAAGTTTTTTACAGTAGGGTGGTGAGGCACTGACACAGGTTGCCCAGAGAGGTGGTGGATTCCCCACACGTGGAGACATTCGAGGTCAGGCTGGACAGGGCTCTGAACACCTGATCTAGCTGTAGGAGTTGAATTAGATGGCCTTTAAGGGTCCCTTCCAACTCAAGAGATACTATGATTCTATGATCTTATGACGTCCTAGAAAGGATACACTCTTTTCTGTTGCTTTCAGAAAGAGGATTTGGCTATATATTTTGTTCCTAAGATTTTCTGTTCTTTTCAAGGCATTTGAAACCATTCATAATTGCTTGAATCATGCAAGTGCTTTCTTACTATTTCATTATTCCTATTAGCACCATGAGCCTTGTTCCTACTTGTAACATGACTTATGATCAAGTCATAGACAATATAACGCTATTAAAAATTAATCTATTCAGCATATAAAATACTGCAGGAATCAATCTGAAGATGGAGGGAATTACTCATCATCTGTCCACATTCTAATATTGTAAAGTTCTTTCGTAAATGTTTTCCATTTTATCACCTCTTATTACAATTATATTGGAATGCAGCGTTTATTGTAGTGGCCTTCTCCCTGAGAGAATTAAAATAATTTTCAACCACTGGTGGTAGTGGAACATTCCCTCAGAACACAGAATCATGATGTTCAATTGCTAAAGACATCTCTTTAAAACCCTACTCTTCTGAGGAGCTGACAAAGAGAGGTGAATTTTAATAAAATTACACTTTAAAATAAAAAAGATAATGCAACAGCTTATTATATTTGCTATTATTGCTAATATAAACTGGAAACTGTTTCTTAAGGATTTCAGTATATCAAAAATTAACATATTTGGACCTACAACACGCACATGTTTCATATATTCAAGTAACCACTTTTCAGATGTGAGATCTCAATGAAAGCCACTCATGATGTTATATTTGGACATAGAAACCTTCACTTATACTTATTACAGAATGAGTTTTCATGTATTAGGAAAGACCACACATATGTGAAAAAAAGCCCAACTACAAAGAACACACAAGATAGCATGTTACCTGGACATGATGGGCAACACTGCCCTGGATGTATGGTGGGGTTGCCACAATTAGGAACAGGACATGTGATCAAGGCACACATTTCCCGTCCGTTGTGACAGTAACATTCCCTGCATCCATCGTGCCAACTCTCCTCGTTTTCATGTCGGCGCCCATCCACTGACAGGCAAGAGCCTGTTTTAACTGGAGGCATAAGAGAAGCAGTTGCCTCTGCAAGAAGTCAAAAGAAAATTTAATTTTCTAATAAGCATGTGTTGCTTAGAAAAACATAAATACTGTATGCCTGGCTTGCATTTATTCTTAAAGTACATATGAGATCAAGTTATTAATAAATGTATCATTTATATTTAGAAATAAAGTAAACTTGAGACATATTAAGTAATTCAAAAGGTATACTGAAGGCCATAGTAAGACATAGTAGAATTTATTTCCTTGAAAAATACGATCAATTATTTCTGTTGTGCTTATACTGTATTTAATCATGCAGTAATGCAGTACTGGCTAAATAATGTAAGGAAATGATAGAAAACATGAGGCATATTTAAAATTAAACAGAACAGTTTTAGATATTATCTGTAACGTGAGTACCAAATAGCTAGTAGGATATAAAGGTATTTACAAGAGCTAAGGATGGTTCCATATGTACCATGAATTAAAAAAATTACAAGCATGTTCTAATAGGGTCATGCCAGATACTGGAAATATTTCATAAACCACTACCTACAAGAAATTACTTGTGTTAATTATTATAAATGATGTTTGGAAGATGGCTGCTCTGACATTTTTATCCCTCATTCCTGGGTTTTATTGAGATGAAAATACAATTGTTTGGACTGCTGTGTTACTTGTTCCCAGCTCGAACAGGGAGGCTTTTGGCCTAGGGAGGATAAAGTCTCATTTGGATCTTAAGGGGTATTTAAGTGCAGAAGGACTCAGCCTCAGTAAATTCTCTGTTAATCAGTAGTGAATTTAGATCCTAACAATCCCTCATCCACATCACCACGATGGAGGATTTTGGGTCAGTTTGTCAGTGAACTGACTTGCTTTCAGTGATACATCAACACTTACATATGTAAAGCTGTTTGTATTAATATGCTTGTCAATTATTAATTTAAAAAAAAAATGATGCAGAATAATAAGAACTGTTAAAACGTGTTTCTAGTTAATTAAAAAAAATATCACAAACCCATCACAAAACTAACAGCACTCCAGCTGTGGTGGATCTACCAGTGGTGGCCTAGGAATGGCAAGCAGATGCTATGAAGTGGGTTTGCTGCACATCATTTGAATAAGAACTCAGCATACAGATATTGCACTATCATGCTGTTTTGTGAAATGTAGAAAAAAAGGCAAATGTGTACAATACTTCTAAAAGCAATGCATTGAACAGAAACAATATGAAACAGTTGCACACTGTTACTACACATTCAAATCATAATACCAGATGATATCTGGATTCCTTTTTAAATTCTGTCCTACATTAAAATCATTACTGATAATTCATTATTGATAAATGTTTTAAAATATCTCATGTATTCAGGCAATTTTTTTTTACTAAGATATTCTTACATCTACTCCTAAATTTGGAAAAGCAAAGCAAGCACATAAGCAGATATTCAAGATTAACACAACAGTTTGAGATTGTTTTCATTTTTCAGTTTTTAATTAAATGTTGCACAAAAGAAAATACTTAGAGAAGAAATCAGGTTCCTAAATACAAAATGAGAATAACTCAATATCCAGGGGTATGGCTGAAAATAAACTGAGAATTATAGTAGCTCACAAGGAAAATACAAGTCAGGAATGTTACAGCACTGCAGAAAAGGCAAGTTCAGCCTAAGGTACTGTACGGGAGCATCAGACATTCAAATGCAGCTCTACAATCTGTCCCAGTGGGCATTTTTTTTGCTGCTGCAAAAGTGCAGTATCCAGTTTCAGAACTGCGAATAGAGATCACAAGACCTGGGTTTTATTGACTTTGAAATAATACATTTAGGAGTCTCTAATTGCAAACCCTTAAATATTGCCAGAATTCTAAAGGGAGCGGTGAGAAATTGTTCCCTGAGTCTGCTGAACTTAGGAAAATAAGCAGACAGTTAAGTTCCTAGAAAGGATGATGGAAATACAAGAAAACTCATTTTAAAGTGTCTCATATTGGTAATCACATGAAAATATAAATTAGAGAGTGTGGAGTAGTGTTTTTTTTTTTTTTTT